>JADDOH010001726.1:0-352744 GCA_016648135.1 Agrypnia vestita | reverse complement strand
TTAGCTCTCGTAGCTAAGGTATTAATTAGACCTCTCTTCTGCGCTGGGTGGTGGTGGGAATCTGCATGCAAGTAGCGAACCGAGTATACGAATCTGCATGCAAGTAGCGGTACCGCTACACAGAAGCTGAGATCAAAGGGATTGCTTTCTTGCCTTATATCCATAATGTAACAGACAGGATTGCCAAAGCCCTCAAGAAACAGAATATTAAGACAGTGTTCGGCACAAACAACAAGGTTAAGGACCTCTTAAGACCAGCGAAGGATCGGGATCCCCTTGAGACCGACGGTGTTTATAGGCTCGATTGTCAAAATTGCGACAAAGTGTATGTGGGACAAACAGCACGCACGATTTCAAAGAGGGTTGATGAGCATAAAAGAGCATGCAAACTCGGTCACCCGGAAAAATCGGCATTGGCTGAGCACTTTCTAGATACGGGCCACCATTTTTCATTTGAGCCAAAAATCTTAGGAAAGCCCAAAAGTCACCATACGCGCCTGGTCAAAGAAGCAATTGAGATATACAAGCACCCGGTAAACATTAATAGGGATGACGGTCTCAAGTTAAGAACATCGTGGTATCCGGCGCTGCAGGATAAATCAAATAGACGATCCGCACAGTCCGACATCCGTTAGTAGATATATAACACACTACATGAAGACACACACCTTGCTTTCGACACGGTACTGCAATCCAGTATTTAACATAACACAAATTTGGAGACACCCTGACTTCGGTACGGTATTGCAAGGTAATACTTAACCTACACTTCAACACTCACTCATCACATCAGCCCTGATGATGGACCCTGCAATGGGATCCGAAACGTTGGCCAGAGAGGTCACATACACACGGCAGAATATCCCAGAAAACTATACACAGAAGATTCTGAACGGCCGTGAAAACCTAAGGACATTTTTAATTTCACACACTTATTATCCAATTCCTTTTTTGGACTAATTAAACTCTAGCCACTTGTCTATGGAAAACTTTTTATTGAGACATCATTGGTCAGGCGCCTCGACCCCATTATGTATAGAGAAAAGGAAGCATATTCGGAATACTGTTGGCAATTCAGAATACCACCATATCTTTTGTTAGGGCAGTGAAATCTACCAGTAATATTGATGACTATTGCACGCCACAACTGTAAGCCTTGAATTCGGTTGATACAGTAGTCCTTGCGGATAAACGCTGACGTATTATGTGAAGATACTCTTGTTAACATATTTTCAGGATGCTGTCAAAAAAATTGTACAAGGAAAGAAAGAAGTGGCATTCTAATAACATGGCTGAACATCTACTCTTCGTAATTAAAAAGTAGCTATTGAAGTAGCTCGTAGGCCATTGCGCATGACACTGGCTTCTCACACCGAGGGTTCCGGGTTCGATACCCGGTGAGGCTATAAAAAATCTATGTGATCTACTCAATTGGTGTTTTGTGATATGTTTCGCTCTTGTAACTTGATCTCTTGTTGAAGCGTAAAAATAAAAAATGACGCTGTTTCTATCGCATCGATCACTTTCGAGAATATTCCGTTCAACTTTCGCACGTATCTGTCACTCCGCGGGTTACATGCCTACCATTGTTAATTTCCGCGTCCTTCACCTCGACGCGCGGAGTACGGACTCGAGTGCATTGTTGTAATTCCGTCCTACATGTCTCGACGTAGGTACTCGTAACGTCGTTACGTCAGCAAGGCCGACCGCTCTGTTTATTCAAATGTTGGTGAGTATCCGAGCGGGAGAAGGGGGCCGTGCATAAACCGCATTTCTGATTTTCGGATGCAGGAACGCAACGTGCATGTATGCGTGTGTAACGTACAGTGATGTGCAAAATATTGGAGACATCTCGATTAAAAATTAATAAAACGACAAGATATAAGCTATTATCTATTTGAAGGGCAGAAGGATATTCTAACTCTTACTTTGAATAAATATTTTTAAACATCTTCATTAATATTAAAATGATTTTGCGATGACATTATTAATATAATTAATAAGAAATCACATTGTTTTCACCACTAATTTGTTGAAAATGTTTCTGTGCCAATGGTCTTTTCATTAAATAAATTAAAAATCAAAAATCGATGTACAGACAATTTTTATTTTTATTTTCTTATTGAATAGGCTTCGATTTTTGATATTTAATTACTAGTATACGTTGTAACCTCATGAATGACCATTAGCCGCGAAATATGTTGATATTTTCAACAAGTTAGTGGTGAAAACAAAGTGTATTCGTATTAACTACGTATTTTTTAATAATATAAATAATTATGTGCAACCACTTTAAACAGGTGTTAATGCTATAAACGTAAAAAAAAAATATTTTTACTAAGACTTCGCTCGTTTATCAAGTGACTAATTTTTTTGCTAGCTTGCAAAACGCTCGAAGACCAAGATACTCGTAAACCAAAATTTCTCTGTAGGTACTTTAATAATAGTTCAATAATAATTAGCTGTTCTTCTGCTTCACATATACAATCGCTTAGGTGATGTTTAATCTTTTAAGTATTGCACGCCCAACCTGGTCATTCTGGAATAAAAAATATTTTTATTATTATTGCTTGTAATCCTATTTTTATTTTAAAACAGAAAATTGTGATTTACCATTATTGAGAATTTGGAGTGATAGCGCATTTTTTATTGACGGCGACTTTTTGCATATTAAAGAATTAACGAAATTAGCCGTTTTCTACTTACTTGTTTATATATGCAGGAATATTTATAATATTGACACTGCTTTAATTGTGTTGCAAAAATGTCGATGCTTAGCCCTTTGACTGCTTTGTGTCAATGGGGTTTAACTGAATGTTTGTGAAATCGTTTTTATGGTATCAGAACATTTTTTTTGGTGTTTATTGACTTTGTGTGACTTTCTTAATTCTTAAAATAAAAATATCTGTTCTGATTTTGTATTTTCTTTAATTCTTCAGTTTTTGGATTTCACCAAATAGACACAAATCGAATTATGTAGGAGGATATAGGGTGTAAAAGAGTTAAGTTAGCCCACAATACTTAACAGGTAGATGGTGGAGGTAACCATGAGCTAATATAAATAGTTATGGAGATATGCAATATCAAAGTTTGCATTTTTTTGCCTGTCTGCTTTAGCACAGACCTTGCTCTAGTTAAAGAATCAGGTAACATCTTTAACATTATAATGTACCTAGCTGCAACCCGTCAAAAATGACGGTTATTGATTCGTGTCTTTACTAAGCCCTATTATATATTAATAGCATCTTTTTGGCGCTCCACGGACAGGAGGCGGCCGTAGCAAGATGTGTGAAAACGGCCGATTCGGGTTTGGTGGCCCGAGTTCGGGGTTCTGGCTCCATCTCCGGCCGTTTAATTTGTTTTTTTAAGCCGTGAATTCGAACGAACTTACGGACAATACCTGAAGTTACGGGGACAGACAGACAGACAGACGGACGGATAATGAAATTATTATGTTTGATAGTAAGATAATGTGATGTACATATTAAAACATTTCAAAAATTAATTGTAAAATTTTTTTTTTTTTTTTGAAGGGACATGTCAAAAAGTGTTTCCAGATATTTGCGCGTCACTGTAGTTATGTGCAATACAGATACATTTCTAAGCGGCCAGCGCGTCATGCAGTAGAATGGCGATTCCGAAATGCGGTCGGAGTTTGCGGCAGACTTTGACATTCAATACTTGTTGGGCCGATGACCCAAAATGCGGATATGAGCGGTCGTATTTTGGAGGAAAAAAATGGCTGAGCGATGTGCACGATGCTTGGAGATATTTTAATAATCTCACCGTGAATTTTTGCCTGAAAGTCAACCGTTTGTTTTTTAGTTCTTCTAGAGACACATGGAGTATCATAACAATTTATCAAGTTCTTAAAATTGCCTCGTGTCAAATTGGCTCTCAGATAGCTGTATAAAAGTAGGTACTATTCTCATTTAGTGATCGATTTGTTTTAATTATCGTTTTTCAAAATTCATTTTTTCTCGTTTATAAATACTTTTTAGTAATTATAAATATTTGTTTGTAACTCCTCGTTTGAAACTAATTCCGTCCAGGTATTGTATGCTAACTTTTCTACCCATCTTAAGAGGCTGCGCTGCGATCATGAAAGATATTTTTCAAAACTTATAATTACAGTTCGAGGGATTCAGATTCCACTAGATTCGTTCCTCTTCTATCAGCACCAGACTTCACATCCATACATCAGTGTTGGTACAAGAATTCCATCATGTATCACTAGTTTAGCATATATTTCTGTTAGATTACTAACAATAATTATATTGTATTGGAAGCACCGCTCACCTTATTCTCTGATGTCATCCCCATCTTGACATTTTCTCAGCCTTCCCTCATCTATGAAATATATTTTCAAAATACAAAAACTCATCTATATACTTGTTTCAAACATTCATCGTCAACAAGTATTTCACCTATTGTTTACTATTATTCCTTTTCGAATACCACCACTTCTTACTTGTTTACATTTTTAATAAAGTCAGTTTCACTGTAGACATCGTACATTCTGATTATTCTGGTTGCTATCAAACATAATAATTTCGTTGTCTGTCCCCGTAACTTCGTGTAACGTCCGTAATTTCGTTAGAATTTATGGTTAGAAAACAAAATTAAACGGCCGGATACGGGACTTGAACCCCCGGGCGAGCAAACCCGAAGGCGTCAACGACAGCGATGTTGCTACCGCCGAACGAGCGTTACACGTCAAAAATACAGTACATAAAGGCAAACCATTTCATGTTACGCCCAGCACAATCAGCCAGGTTTAAAATAGTACTTTTGTCTGCCGGCAGGGGAAATATATAAAAAATTTCAAATGTTTTAATAAAAGTCGTTATTACTATTTCTTGGGTGTCGGTTATATATAAGTTAATTTTTGATATGGAATTGCTGAATTGTCATAACAGAACTTTGCGTGTAACGGTGACGTAACAGCTATGCGAAAAGTTTTGTTACGACAGTTCAGCGACTCTACAGAAAAAAAAGCGAAGTGGCGATTCAGTGTGGCTAGTGAAATACATTAAAAGATTACCTACCGAGCGTTCAGTATGTTCAGCAGTAAATAAGTGCGACCACATACGTGCGTATATTCTGGAAAGATGAGTATAGTATATCCCAGAAAACTATACGCAGAAAATTCTTTCCGTTTCCGCGGTCTCGCGAAAAATTATATTCTAGACATTGTGAAACTCTTCTGATCTGCACTTCAATTTAACCCTTATGTTACTAAACGGGTACCTGGGTACCTACCCATTTTTTATTTCAAGTATAAATAATTTTATTCATAAACGCCATCATCCATTTTTATCTCCATTATTTAAATATTTGAAAGGGTGGGAAATAAATGGAAGACGAACATTGCGATAAGAAGTAGTGACCTTCTTAAGGACGGGGTAAGGTTAATTCGTACAAAAAAAGGCATGTTTTTGTGAATTATTTATGACGACACAGTTAAAATCTCTTTATTAAAACCAAAAGTACATTAAAGTATGACATTTGAAGAATATTGTGTAAAATTTTCAAGACGAAATATTAAAAAATACGGCAATGGCAGCAATTATTGGGACGTGTCTCGGAAAAAAGTAGAATTGCGGTGTCCATCATAACTTGGTACTAGATCATCTGAAATCAAAAAATAAAAGTTCATTCGTTAGATAATAGGTTTTCCCAGGTAACGCTGGGAGGGTTTTTTGAAATTTAAATTTTTCAATTTTTTGGAACACTTTGAAGGGAAAAACGTGATTTTTTGCGAAAAATATCGACTAATTTGTTATTAAAAAATAAAAATTAATTACAAATTTGAAAAAAAAAGTCTCCAGCGTTACCTCGTAAATTATGTACAGAATAGTGTTCAAAATTTCAAAAGGATCGGTGCAGTAGTTTTGAAGTTATGATGGACACCGACTTTGAAAACGTGAGATGTGGGGAAAACGCTTTAAAGTTTTGCACACTGTAAAATTCAAAATAAAACTCAACACTTATTTTATACTTACACATAATCGTCGATGCCATGTTCACACAGCAAAGAACTTTCATCATCAGCATATTTTTGTCCTTGTCTACGCAAAACTCTTCCAATACAATAGCACGTCCGGTAGTCCTCAGGTGAGCGCGTCTCTTAGCTGCCCGAGCAGGTATAGAAAATCAGTCTGAGTATCGTTCAAATGTTCATAATTTCGTCAATTTTGCTCCGGTTCACTTGAAATTTTGACACAATATTCTTGCGATGTTATACATTCATTTAAAAAATTAAAAATAAAATGAAAAAAAAAAGTTAAAAACCTTACCCCCCCTTAATAGCTATTTGACCACTGTCTAAATATCAATTTGTGAGATGCAAAACAAAAATAATGCATGTGGGAGCGCCCATCCAGGTTGGGTGCCCGGGTACCTTGGGTGATAACTAGTGTGAGAAACTCTGGGTAGTAACATAACGGTTAAAAAAAAACTACTTTCCCATTCCTGCAACCTTAGACGGTAAAACAAATCATCGAGGTCACGAGTCTTCGTTCGAGTGACGCGAGGGTGTTGAAGAGGTGAGACCTGAAGCGCAGAGACGTGCCGACTAGTCGTCGTGACGAGGCGCAGTGGCGGCACCAGCGCGAGACTTTTACTCGCGGTTAGATGGCACTCGATTAATCCGATCACAGCTCCGCCACGCTCTCGATTAAATTAGATCAAAGCTTAAGAATGCACGTCCATACATTGTCCATGCCAATTGCGCCTCCGCTGCAGTGATTGATGATCACGTAGCGCGACGAAATCGCCGCACGACGAGTGGATCAGCCTTGTTGCAGCTGATTGGGTACCTGCATTATTCAATGATGAGTGAATTGCCCCTGTTGCAGCCGATAGGTAAATTGCATTAGTGCAGCGATGACTAGTGCGTCGACCCATCAGAAATGGCCAAACGACAATCCATGCGTGACGTCTTACGCTATTTAGCTCTTCATTCGGTTAAGGGTATGTAGTTGTTATGTTTCATATGTCAGTAATTTGAAATAAACTGTACCTAACTAGAATCAGATAATTACGTCATTACACTTTTTCCCAAATACATATTACAATGTACTTACTGCGTGTATATATATGATGATATTTACATTAAATTGTTATAAAGCTAGCACGCAAAAATACCAGAAAATGAAATTACGTTATATCGGTAATATGTGATGTTAATACCGGTTTACCGGTAATTACGGAAGCATACAGAAGGTGATTATTATGGAACTAGCCGTCAGCCCGTGAAAAATCACGGGACAGCCGCGCGCTGATTTACGTGTCACTCTCGGCCGCCCGCGCCTCATTAGCGGCTAGTCAGTGTTGTTGTTGTAATTCAAGGAAGTTAGAGAAGAACATTCGAAATAAGAATAGTTGATTTATTAAAGCAAAAATAAAAATAAATAAATTTTGAAATGAAAATATTACCAAGAATATTTGTTGAACACGGTCGTGAAAATAATTCTCTTTCTGAAAAGGAATTTAAATGAGCCCTTAAAAAAATATCATGTTTAACGTGCCTTTGTTTAGGCTGGATTTCTTCTGTTGCGGAGAAAACTCTCCGATCTTGTAGTAGTTGGCTGGATTGTTGCAAAATTAATTATCTTCTAATATTATAATTTTAAATATTTTCCACGATTTTTTTTCATTAAACATAATTCTCTTCTAACACGATGCCTTTGATAAATATTGCTTTACGATGTTAGTGGCTTGAGAAGAATTCGAAGAATTTCTTCAAAAGAAGAAGATTTTGAAATTCAGATTTTAATCCCCAATACTCTTCATTTCATTAGTCACGCCTATGTGCGTCACAACTGTTAGGTACCCAGTGTACAAATACTACGGCACTATACCAAACACGCAAATTGCTACGTCTTTACCAATATATGCTTTTTAATTGAGACGTATTTTTAAAGATTTTTATAATAAAAATTATGAATAAAAACATTTATTTACATTATCCATACAGATTCACGGAATATATTTAATATTTATGAATTTATGTCATATATTTTCATCGGTATTTGTAATGTGTAAAATTTACCTATTGGAGAGACTTGTTTTTCCTATTTACGTTGATAAATATTACAAAATAAATTGTCTTATTTAATTCTTCTTTCTTTCTTATATTTCTTTAGTACCTATTTACAATATGATTATTATTGAGGGAATTACAAAAATTTCGTTACGATTTAATATTTCGTTTTTGTACGTTTTGATAATGTTAATTAACTTTATTTTCAATAAAACAATACTTTAATAGATATCTTTATGAGTGTCAATAAATAAATAAAAATACTCAATCACTTCATGCAAAATCATCAAATTTCAACCCAAATTTCAGTCTCCCAGGATAGTGTGACCCCTTAATTGATTCCTTTTCTTAATTCTCTTCGCGTTAGATATATAAAAAAATATTTATATAAGATATATACAGTTTTTATGAATAGAACCGTAGGAAAACGAAAAATTGATAAATCCCGCTACGAAATAATATGCTTTGCGATTCCATTTACTAATTCTTCAGCACACAACTATATAATATCCTGCATCAGAAATATAAATTAAGATTATCAATAATTTTTTAAGCAAATGTTCCGTTTTTATACGTTTCTATTTAAAAATCATTTCAATAAAGATTTATTCATAAAATATCTTATTTAATTAATTTTTCTTTCTTATTTTAATACGCTTAGCGTGAAAAAGAATTAGGAAAAGGAATCGCACAGCAAATATTCCATTTAATACCCAAATTCCTCTGAATGCGCTGAATGCTGGGGTCAAACGATGTAATTCGTAATGACTTTTGGGTTGCGGCCTCTCGACCGAGCCCCATCGATATACTTAATGTGATGTAAGAATTTGGGGTTAATGTGTTGAAATTCGTGGTTGTCATCGCCGCCCAATTCTTGTAATTCCCTACTTGTGTTCTTACCATTACACGGCGTCGCCACAGGGGTACGCAGAATTTTAAATAATATTTATAAATTTTTTGTTTTTTTGCAAATTTTATCTTGCTTGGCGTGGTTGCTTGATGCTTCAAGTGTGGCGGGTTATACTCGCATATGATGTTAATTTCTAAGTGGAATAGATTGATGTAAAATCAGAATAGAAATAGGGATAAATCTAATATAAATGATTAACTAATTATTAATTTATCCAGTTTTAGAATTATCTATTGATTATAATTGTCTTAATAACAAAATGACAATACTTTTCGGGATTAAAATGAAATCTGTTTCATTTCCAGCATAGCTTACATTCAATAATTTGAACAGAAATTGGGCATTTTGAGAGATAATAAGGAACGACCCGGCCGTCATCATAAAATATGTTTTTAAATTTAAAATCAATTTAAAACATTTATTGAATAAACGACTTTTCTAAATGCTTTTTTTTTTGTTTGTTATGGATGAATCTTGTTACTGATTTTTCACCAACTTCAAAAAGTATTTGAGTAGCTTGTTGGTGCAGTGGTCACTCGCCGTTCGGTAATTCGAGCCCCGTTCCTGGACACTAGCAAGTTTTTCCCATTTTCACAGCACAGACGCATATCTACCCTAATTTGAAATTAGTACCAATATTGATGTGACACGTATTCCGTGTGCGCATTTCTATGTAAAAAAATTGCAAGAAAAAAGTACTTTACTTAAATCGTGTGTAATGTGTGGGATGTTTTGAGATTGATTGGAGACTTTTTAAGGGCTTCAGTATGAAGAAGTACAGTTTAATTTAGGTACGGTAAAAATTTCATACCGAAAAGACAATGCAGACAAAACCGTGCAGAATGACAAGGACCAAACATGGGGATGGGGGGGCAAGCGTAAAGTATCTTATTGACAATTCTGATCAGTGGCTTATTGAATATTCTGTTCGTAGAAAAGTTAAAATTCTATCGATAGATTGAAAAAAAATTGAACTGAAAAATTAGTTACTTTGATTACTATACATCCAGTACCTATATCGTAAATCATTGTCCACATGTTTAAGCTTTTTTGTGGTGAATTTCCAATTAACTCCGTCCGGTTGGACGGAGTTAATTACTCACAAAATGCGATTGTTTTATAAATATGTAAGTATGAATTATCTTTCTTGTGTGGATAATAGGTAGGTATGTTTAAAAAAATATTTAATGTATATATTTCATTCATTAAAAGCTTATTTGTCGATTTATTTCTAATTAAGTAATTAAGAAAATTCCATACTTATTATACATTTAATTTAGACTTGTATAAAGTTTTTATAAGGAGACACTATAATATTAAATATAACATTTATGAAACGAGGATTAAATTATTGAAAAAGTAGGTATTTTGTTCTAATTAAATTTATGTTTTGGTAAGATGTTTCATTTATAGTAAGCCAGTTTGTGATTTATTCAAAATTAAGTTCAGGCTTGTTTGAACATCGTAGTATTTAAAAAAAACATTCACCAAAAAAATTTACTACGAGCTTGTTAATTTTAAGACAATTATGAAAAGGTCAAACTAAATACACTTAAAAAATATAATGTTTTAGTAAATAAATCGCGCATTATTACAAGGTGATGTTTTTACTTAAGATACTCGGTTTTGAACAAAGTTTTAAAAATACAATTTCTATCATAAAACGTTTTGTTTTCTAGGGGATTTAATTATGCAAGAATAAATATTTTAACTGCAGTATAAATGTGTCTTAAGCATACGCGATACAATTTTATAATCAGTGCGTATGTCCGATTTTTTTAACATTACCGTAGAGCAATTTAATTTAAAACTTTAATTGACTACGAAAAGTCATCTTATTTCATAATCCTTCTTTTATTTTCTTTATCTACAAGGCGTACATTATTTTTTCTTGTAGATTTCACATACATGAGTCCGGAGGAAAGAAAGTTTAATTTATCAAAATACACTAAAATATATAAAATTCGATAAATGGATATGTTTTAAATAATATTCTTTAAATAGAGAACTATCATCATCATCATCATCTTTATCCCCTTGTCCTAGTTAGGTCGGGGGCCCAAGAACTCGACAAGGAACTTCCATATTCCCCTGTCTTGCGCTGCTTCCGCATGAGTCAACCAGTCTAGACCCATTCTGTTTTCATACATATTTTTTTGCTGCTTCTTTCAGCTTAATCTGGGGCAATCCACCGGCTGGCTGTCTTCCTTCTGGGTTGCCAAGAAGATTCTTCATGGTATTCATTCCTCTGACATTCTTAGCACATGTTACTTGCCACAAATCTTAAAAAACAGAGTAATTGGCACAGCGTAACATTCCCAAAGAAATATTGAAAATCATGATAACATCTCTGATAAATTATTTCAAGATACTTCCCAACTGTAAAGTGTTTTTTTAGATTATGGTATATCTATGTATATACCTATGCTAGTACGAAGGCCAAACTTAATCCAGTTACTATATGTGTTGCGATGTGTAGATATGATAACTTTTTGTCCAAGTTGCACAAAAGAATTCACCCGTCCATTAAAGTTAGCCGGACGACGTTATCTGCGGAGCTGCCAGTCTCCAACGAGCAGCCTCCTTCCCGAAAGGTCGGCGGACATTGTCCTCTGATGAGGAAGCACAGACGATGACACGGCATAATTCCTTCACGTGCAACTGCGGGTATCTCTGGGCTTACCCGAGCTACGTTCATCTACTGCGACCGACGATCACGATTGATCGAGTGATTTTACGATATGTTTTTGTTGTTCTCTATAACGGCTCGTGTTCGGAATTCATGATTCCGTTTTTTTTTTTATCTTTTTGCATTGTTCTAATCGTAGGATGTTTCCGCCGCCGCGAGGGAATCCCGAACATTTATCTGCATTAATTAAAAAAAATATTGCCAAGTGTTTCTTTGTTATGACCAGCTTACATAAATATTATTTATGGTGCAATATAATCATATTCGGAAGGTTTTTAAATACAAAATATATTTTAGAATATTTTTTTACGCTTTTGTTATAATTTGATACAGATTTTATATGATATACATTTTTTCTTTTACCACTTAATACATCTAGTTTCGTTGTTATATTATTTTCTGTTCAAATTTTAATTAAAGTATTTTAATGTGGAAAAAATTACTTCAATTTTTATTTTATTTAGGCAATTGTTATTCATTCATTTACAAAGAATATTCTTAATGGTAAATAAATGACTACTGTTAATCTGTATTGGATCTCTATTAATTACAGTTTAAATATATTTGATACAATAATTGAATTATTTGATTTTATATTTTTGATGTTTATAGCGTTAAATTTGTGGTTGGACATAATTATTAATTTAATTGATTAAAAACTTTGTAAAAACCACGTACGCGTCCGTCCCGCCGAAGATACAGAAATAACGAAATCGGTAGACCTAGAGTTACACCAAGTGGTTTATAAAAAGTTTTTATTTATTTAAAATTAATATTCGTTTTTATTTCACATAGATTTAATTTGTAGAACTGGAATACAATATTATGAAAGAGTTTACATTTTGACTAAATAAATAAAAGATTTTTAATGCATATTGGAGCAACCATCCCCACCACAGTTGACGTTATGTCTTTTTCTTCCCTTAATGCTTTCTTGATTGTTTGTTTTTGGTTAGTTATTCTGTTTTTGGTTAGTTACTATTCAACCCTGATGAAAGCTCAGCTGTGAGCTGAAGCTAGTTGGTTAAACTCAATAAAGTGGTGTTAAAAAGGGTTATTTTATTTAAAAATAAGTTTATAATTAAAACACCCCTCTCCAAATGGTTTTTACAATTTTTTTAATTAATTAAAATTAATAATTAAGTGCAACCACTAAGTTGGCGCTATAAACATAAAAAAAAGTTATTTGATTTCAAGTGTTAGATTTTTGCCTCCCACCGCCACAATCTCGTGACGATGTATTTCTTTACTTAGTATTGTTAACGGTAAAGCCCTTCTATTAAGCAATGTCTAAGCATTCTGTCAACATAATATTTCACTTATTTTCCAATACCTGCCGCTGCGTGAAGCACGCTCTGGCGTAATGCATAGGTGTCCGACATTGTCTTGATGTTTTCCCCATTTTCCACCCCTTCCGAGTATTCCCGGTTCCGGTTTCCTTCCCGCCATCACTCACTTTTCCGCGAAAATTTATACGCTTCATCCGCGACGCTGTAAACCGTACATCATCCCGGCGGGTTAGCCTTAAAACGGGCTCGTTTGATTGCTTTGAAATCACAAGTACCAACCCCCTCAGTACCGATATGTTCATGCTGAAATCGAGGCATTTTGTCAATGAGATTAAAAAGATTTTTACCGCATGAAAAATCACGGTTTCGTTTTTGGTACAGATTTTTTCCTGTTCGGGATTAAGAGTTGCGAATTCATATTTTTTAATAAACATTCTGATTTCACTGAATATTGTACGCAGTACGTATTTAAAATAAAAAAATAACGAAATATTCTGCTGCAGATTTATTTATTTCTGATGACAACATTTTATTTATGTTAGTATATAAAATTACTTTTTTTGTCTACTGATTTCGGGACGTAACCTGCCTCTTCGTCAAGATAATCACTACATTAGCATTTAAATATCACTACACACCAAAACCATAGTATTATTTACACACCAACATTCACATTTCAATATTCTTCACATACGTATTACTCTAACTAAAGGCTAATTACCTGCACTAAGTTTCTTATCAAAAAGGATTAAAAATTCGAGTAGTGGAGAAAGGGAGACGGGTGGGGTCTATAGGGAGTGAATATTTATTAAACATATATTTTTAATATTTACAAAAATACTGTTGTTATTCATTTTTAGCCAAATTTATAATTAACTTTATGTTTAATGACTTAGGGTTGTTCATTAAAACCGGTTTCGGATAATCCTATTTCTTTCATCGGACTGATAAAAAACTAATGTTATTGTACAAGTACATATAGAGGGTGTCTTCTTCATTCGGTGTAGAGTAACAAATATTAATCAAGATATATTATAGATATCTCATAGAGACCAAGCTATATTATTATAGGGAAAGTTCGTATGGAAGTCTTTTTTTTGGTGTTCGTAAGGCTTACGACCTGTCGTAGGGCTGGCTTAAGTGATCACTTTACACAATGTAACGTTAACCATTTCCACCCATGATAGACTACCACATCTATCAAAGATTTGATTGATATTTCAAAATGAATAAAATATTAAAATGAATAATGTCTTTTGTTTTTCTAAATTATTTGAATTAATTAATTAAATTATTTAAAATAATTTTAGAAAAACAAAAGACATTATTCATTTTTATATTTTGACATTTATAAAACACCCTGACGATGGATAGGTTTTTCCGAAACATGTTGGTATAATTAATAAAATAATATAAGTAGAAGTATACAAATTTCATTGGTTGATTTCAAATCATTTAAGAAATATTAAATAATGGTCGCAATCAAGTCAAGTCACTTGGTAAAAATGTATTTTTATATTCATATTTTTTGTGTATCTACTATTTATTGCCATAAAGGTTGTTCTTTTATCTTTTCACATTAAAAGTACAAATAACATATATCGTTCTTAATTTTAATATATATATCTAAGGTTAGAGCAGTTTTTTGATGATAATCACGAGGTAATTCCCACGATGTTCAATAATTCACAATAGAGATTCTACGGAGCTTGCATGTATTGCCTAAGAACTCAGAATACTTTGATAGGTTGAGCTGGGTTAAGCATATTTGTGTATGTTTTGGCACAACTGTGTCGTGACCATACTCACGAATATTTTCGTTTCATTATTTGAGGTTACATTGCTTCTCTGTTGGCCAATTCTAAAATGTCATTGTCATGGTTGAAGAATACACAAAATGTTTTGTTCCTTGATCTCTACTTGGTTCTGAAGCCATTTAAATCCCGCTTTTATAACGATTATCTGTTTTCATAAAAGAAAATGATTTTTTTATTTAACATATAAGAATGATATTGATATTGCTTGAACGGTTCTTTTTAATATGTCGGTTTATGTAGGGTTAATTTATATATTATCGAGATTTTGTGGTGCTTTTCGGACGTGATCTGTACAGTAGATTCCAGTTTCTGAATTGGTTTTCTTCCCTCCATATCTTTACTCAATTCCTAGTATTCTACATTGCTGATGGATCCGTCAGAATTTTATGTAGGAATTATATCTTTACAACACCAAGGTAAATCGAATTCGCTTGAAAAATATCTTTAATAAGGCAAGTAAATATCTTTAATAAGGCAAGTAAAAAGTACTACGGTTCTATCTTTTGGTTTGGCGGTTTTGCCATTAATTATGTCTGTGATACAAGGCGTGCTTTTTGGTTCAAATTTGGTTGGTTTTTAAAAAAAAATTCAGTTATATAAATAAAACAAAAATAAAATGTCTTCGACGCACCCCGGTCTTCCGCTTGATAAACGGAGATACTAACCATTGCCTGCCTACTTATAAGTACTAAGCTGGTGTCAAAGTTCATAAGGTGTTGCAATAATATTTTTCAAATAAAATTCAATAAAGTATATCAAAACTAAATCAATGCCTTAAATTCTAACATAAAAAAATTGCCATTCTTTGATAACTAGACATCAGTCAAGCAGAGGGAAAACAAGATGAAAGAGATGGCGGAATTTGATACCGCCAATTTTTTGTGGGGCTTGGTATCGATTCCAGTACCGGTAAAGGTGAAAATAAAACACACAAACTAAATATATTGGCAGTGTATTATCAAGAGCCTGTAGAAACAGAAAATAAAGAATTGCACATATTTGAGTATTTCTAAGCACTCTGGACATTTTACAGTGATTTGGAAAGTACTGGTAGGGTCTGGAATACACGGGAATAAAACGGAACTTCTAGAAAATTTAGAGTATTAACAAATGCACAAGACGCGCGGCAACAACAGTTATTGTTTTGACAAAAGTGAAACCAGAAAAAAACGGGTGAAACAGACAGCGGGCGTTATAGCGAAATACATTACGAGAGTACCTACTGGGCGTTAGATAGTGAAGTGTTATCACAGACGTGCGATTATTCTGGAAACATGAGTATAAATTGATTAGTACAGACGAGAGATTAGTGCAAAATTAGTGTGAATTAAAGAACAAAACTCCGGTTAAGTAAGTGTTCAGTAGTGATGGTATTTTAACCGGTGAACACACTAACCGTTTTATGAGATTTGTATCTGATTGCATCGATGATTGCCAACTAATTTTTCGCAATTCAACGGGCAACCATCGGCACTATAAAACAGTTATATCTTAGTTATCGGGTTATAAAACAGTTATATCAACATATACTAATACCATCAGATACAAATCCCAAATAACTATACCGAAAATAACCGGTTTTCTGTGATTTGGTGATAAATTGGCGGCCCTCGTAGCTCTGTGAGCATGGCATTGTTTTCTCATACCTAGGGTTCCGGGTTCGATTTCCGATGAGGTCACAATTAATGTACGTGATTTATCCTGGTTTCAATGTGATGGGTTTCGCTTCTGTAATTGGGCCTCTTAGCCTGTTGATAAAAAAAAATAATCCTAAAAACTTAAATTCATTTCACGTGCGTCATTCGTCTTCCAGTGACGCAATACAAAATTAAAAAAATAGACATTCCCGGGGTATGCACCTGGTGGATTAATATACTGTGTTCAAATTTAAATAAGTAACCCATAAAAAACAAGTTTATACAATACTCCCTTTCTCATTTTCGGGTTTCGTGTCTACCAGATGCGTCGGAGTCTTTTCATACAAAATTACTAAACAAACCATTAAAAATTTGAAAAATCTAAAATTATACTATAATTATTTTTTTTTAACGAAAATTTGATAGATCTCCTTGATCGTCGCCACGAGTCTGCTTGCAAAGTTTCAGCTCGATTGGATCACGGGAAAAGGGTTAAAAATCGATCCAAAGTTTTTGCGTCAGACAGACGCCACGAGTTAATATAAAGGGAGTAAAAAATAATATTAAAAAAAAATCACACCTCGTTGCGATTCCCGGTAACGCGAGCAGCCTGAAGAAATATGTTTTTCGAGATCCATACATTTTTCACAATATTTTTGACGAATGACACTCTTTCCGAGTCCACGCACGCGGTACATATTCATAAATATATTACCAGCCCCGTGCCCGTCTTCCTCCGTATTTTCCAGTCATCGCTGAAATGTGTCGTATTATTTTTATTACGCCATTGTGTAACTTTTTCTTCCCTCCGCCGCGAACGTTTTTGACTAGATAAGGGGGAGGACCCGGCCCGCCTGGGGGATGGTCCCGACCGCGCCGGGTGCGCTTCCAGCCCGCGGGCACGTTGTAAAAAGGAATACTTTATTATATAGCATTCATTTAGATTTCTGTAGAATTCGCTGACCCCCTTCCATTTAGTCTCTTTCTTATTTTATTGCCCGATAGAATTTTCTGGATGATCCGCTTTCAGGGTTGCATTTAAAACGGTTATTTTTTTGTTGTTGTTGTTATTCGATCAAAGACTTATAAAAACTTTTAAAGGGCAAGTTCAAAGATTCTTTTTTTTTATCATTTTGTAAAAATTACACGCGCAAATTTATATTTACAAGAAAATTATTACTTTGCAAACATTGTGTTTTTTTGTTGAAAATATGTTTTGTACTTGATAATATTGTTTTATATATTCTCACCAGCTCACTGTGGTATGAGTTGAAATGAATACAGAAAGCAATATACTTAACTGTAACACTGTCATAATTTACGTCACTCAAGAATCTTTCACTTGACTTTGGATCGATGAAGTGGGACCTACTATGGACCCAGGGCCAGTCTATAAGCAATAGTTTCCATATCGGCCCTACTCTTTCGCCGTCCAGGTTGGCCTTTTTTTAATACTATCTTGGTTTCTACCCCTACCCCACTGATGAAGCAAAGACCCGCACAATCAAAATATAATATTTGGTCTGTGTAACACTTTGTTATGCCATTTCAAGCGCCGCATTGATTCGCTATCGAGAATATTCCGCTCTCATGTAGATACTTTGGGTACTTTATCGCTGGCCGCCAATTTTTGTACTGCATCGTCCGCTCGCTTTGACTGTGGTGCTCGCTAGCTATCACAGCAAACTGGCGCTGACATCCATATTTACGCAACACATAGGATCTTGGACCTCTAGAATATAGTCGCTTTTTCTTTCAATTTATAATTTATTCTAAAGTATTCCTTTTATTGTGACCATACGTACATTTATACAGTGAATGGTACCCACCGCTTACCCAGGACCGTTCTAAGTGCAAAAGCTTCCATATCGGTTCTACTCAATCGTCTCCAGGTTCACATTTTTTTCAACTAACAAGAAGGACCGTGCTGCTCCGCACCGGTCATATAAACCGTTGCGAAGTGGCACGGCCGCTCGAACAAAGCCATTTACTGTCCCCGCCTTAAGATATGTCTTTATTGAAAACAAAATACTTGAATACATAATTATAATACATAAAGAAAAATAAGAATATACAAAAGAAAAATACAATTAGAAATAAAGTAAATAGGATAATGTAAAATATATAGAAAGAAAAACAGTAACATAATAGTTATAAGGAAAAAAAATACAAGGAAAATAACATAAAAAATAAAACTACATATATACAATAGATTGTTGAGAATACCTAATTATGTTGGAACGACTTTTAATTATGTACATTAAAATTACCCCCTTTAAAGTGAGCCCAAGTCGCGAAGAATATATCCATATAATAAATATATTTACCTATAGGAATCACAAGAAATTTTGTTTTTATATAAAGCATTGAATAATGTATACTATTATGACTAGTTATAACATTGTGGTTATTCCTTTTTAATTAAATTAAACAACAACCTTCACTTCGTATATACCACTATATTTTTGCTAACACCAACAGGTTAAATTAAACCTTACAATAACTGGACAATATTTTTCAGCAACTTGTGTTTTGTAGATTGAACGTTGAATAATATTATTTGAACCTCACATGTATCTATTAAATACATATGATTATATTTTAAAATTTTATAATTAATCTCCACCACCGCCGGCATTACGGAATTATGTTTTGATCTGTTTTAAAGCAAACATTTACTGGTACTTTATAAAGTAAATATAATTAATAATCTAATGTTTATTCGATATTGGGAATTAATTGGAAAATATTCGATTGAAATCTTTCCTTTTTAATTGGTATAAACGTTATGTGTCTGGCTTTACATTTTTCATCTCATTAGTTTACACTATTAATCCATTAATCCATTCCCTTAGTTTAAACATATGAAAATAAAAACAAAATTGTTTTTTCATATCTTCTTGTTTAATTTTTTTCAATTCATTCAGCAACATTTATAAAAATATTGATTGTATTATTTGTATGTATATACTTATATTACTTGATTAATTACACCTACATGTTTCGGAAAAACATTTCCATCGTCAGGGTGTTTTATATATGTCAAAATATCAAAATGAATAATGTCTTTCTTTTTTGTTTTTTTAAATTATTTTAAATAATTTAATTAATTAATTAAAATAATTTAGAAAAACAAAAGACATTATTCATTTTGATATTTTATTCATTTTGAAATAACAATCAAATCTGACGAGAGAAATACTTTAATTAAATAATAAGATGCTTCTTATGAGGGAAATATCAATCAAAAAATATACATTCAACAACTTGTATTATATGAAAATTATTGAAAGGAACAGCTATATAATTTTATGAACTTAATTAGGTTTTTACTATTTTTGCGCTATTCTAAGAAATAATTTCGTTCATGCAGTTATGAAAGGTAAACGTAATTAGGTATTACTTTCATATGTACGAGTATGATTATGGAGTCTTACAAACTCACTTCCGAAACAATAAGTTTCCCTTTATTTACATAGTTTATATATAGCATTTTTTATCGAAAATATTACAAAGATATTTGACAAAATATATTTTTAAATGATTCCCCCCAAGAAATGCATAATATCGTTGTTGGATTTTTCTCAGCCCTGAGGAGTGCAAAAATATCTCGAGGATTTAGAAACGTTTCGATGAAATCCTCAGTCGGCAGCTTGGATTTTATCGATTGTGTTGACTATGAAAATGAAAAAATAATCTGTTAAAAGCCTCCTCTCGCCATTCCCATACAGGCTGTGTCAGAGCGGCGGGGCGGGCGGGGGAGGAAATCTGTGAATATATCTCGTACATTATACATTTCCCAATTGAATAATAATTTTCCGACAATTCAGACATTCGCATAATCTCAATTCGTGCGCGGTGGAGACGTACCTCTATGTACGGGTAACATCTTCAAATTAGAATTATATCAGTAAACGTAGTCTAGTCAAAAATATAATCGAGTCGTGCAATTTTCACGTAGAAGAAAAACCAGCTTATTGATTATTTTATTATTTATTAAATGTCCAATCGTTAATGCATAATTTCTAGTTTTATGTCGTGTTAATATGCCATGACGTTAACCTAACAGGGCATCTTATAGTTCTTTATTTTTTAACCGTAATTTTAATGCGTGAATCTAACTGTCTCTCTCGAATGGTGCGAATCGTCGTGATATTGTCATTTCTAAGTCAATGCCAATATTTTCAACGCGCAAAGTTATTTCGATCTCGAGCTTTGAAATATCAAACGCTCAATAGGAAAAATATTATTAAAAATAATGTTGAAATCCACCGAGGATAACATTTATTTGGATGTGTTGATATTTCCTACGAATAAATAATTTGTTTCAGCCATTATTTTCTGCGGTTTCAGAGAAATATAAGGGAATATGTCATTAATATATACTCGTATAAGAATCCAAGAATCCTGGTTATGAAATAAGTACTATATAAAAGCAGTAATATCATCCAATATTTATCAATTTTTTATTTATTTCTATATTTTTAAATTTTGTATTTTTTCATCAAATCAAACTTACTTAAAAATTATCGTTTCTTATTTTTTTTAATATGTTCTCATAGGTATATCTAATATTTATTTGAAAATATATTATCCAAAAATATTTAAGTGAAAATACATACATAGTTATGCATTACGGAAACACTTTATGCATATATTTTTGATATTTTATACAGTAAATTAGTAGTTAATTTTTGTTTTGTTAAAACGTAGTGCGTATAATAGAAGATAGTTCATTTTAATTACTATTTTATTTTTGCTTGTTGCGGTGTGCTTGTTGCAGACCAATTCTAGAATTGCGACCCAAAAAAAAATGAGACAGTATATAATAATACTTCGTCGAATACTTGGTACAAAATACATTAAAAAAATATTACTCATTTCAACGTCAACCCAATACCCAAATTATAAGTGTATTCGGCCCGCTCTAGCAACACGCATACATTTAATGCATGAAATACACATCGATTAGGCGTATACTGTGCAAGTGGCAGGCAACCAAAAAAATTAAAATTGCTAACAATTATTGACACAGATTAACAAGAACATCGCAAATTTGCGGTTGTTATGCCTAAGAAAATTATCATAAATATAGAATTGATATTATGCTAGTAAATGTACTCTAGTACTAGGGGATAAAATTACAAAACGTATGCATTAAAGTAATAAAATAACAATTTATTTGTGCCACATACCTATTTGAGTTCACAAACGTAACTTCTATAAATACGCAGCAAGTATACATGTATAAATAGGGGTTCGTAAACAGGACCACGTGTAATGTTCAATTAAGCAAATAAATCTACCGCCCTACAGGTAGGGTGGGGTCGTTAACGTGAAATTTTAGTTTATTTTATTTTATCGCAAACCTGACGACCCCCCTAAACGTCCGTTTAATTTTGTCGTCGTTCGGTTTATTGCTGCGAAATCGCGAACGGTACAGATTATTATTTCGTTGCTTTGTGAAAAAATAAATGTACGGATCCTTTATGATCCCGTGCAATAGGGCGGGATTGAAAATTGCCATTTTGCCGAACAAAGGACGATAAAGGAGGTAGTAAACTGTTTGACGATTTACATTTGGGGTCAACATTTTTTCCACATTCCCCGAGACCCGGGGTGACGTTTATGAAATTGACCCGTGAGATCGTTTTCTAAGTTATTTGTTTTTGATGTTATTATTTATTGGCGTAAACGGTTCGAATCTCTTTTCAGGGTTTTGACAAATTTTATTAATTTAATATTTGTATGTTGATGTATATTTGATTTTTGGGAACAATAGGTAGGGAATATCTTAATTAATTTAAAAAATACTACATAAACTTCTTATGATTTTCTCCAGGGTATGCTTGGCTACAATAGTTTAGAGACTAGAAGGAATGTGTATTTGATAACGCTTTTCTATCTATTATTACGCGGTATGTTCCTGATAATTACCTTTGTCAGCGTCAGCATAGATTATACACATTCCAATGTACAGGACCAACCTGGCGATGGTTGTGCCTATTGGAAGAGCTGCCTGAAGCCATACCGAACAATATGAATTTAGACATTGATCTATTCCATATTTCTGAGAGGGTTTTCCAAAGCAGGATTCTCCTACATCTTTGATCATAATTCTTCTGTCTGTATGTATATTAATAAAATGTAATAATACGTACAAATTAAATGTAAGTTTGTTACGTTCATTTTATTTATTAAATAAATTTAATCGAATTGAATAGACACAAAATAGCTATTCCATAAATTAAATATGGAGATTGACAATCAATAGTGAAATTGACAGTGAAGTTCATTGAATTGTGAAATATATGAAATACCGGGTTATTCGTAAACCTTGTATTTTAATTGTAGTTTTTTTTTAAGCTTTCTAAAAATAAATTATATTATTAATATTTAATGTTTTAACTTTGTGATCAGAAATTTTAAATTAAGTAAATATTTTTGTAATTTGTGTTCGTAAGCATATTCAATATACCAATGTTTACTCTCATAATTCTATTCATTACAACATGGTTTTTCAATTAAATTTAGATTAGTGCTAATGTACTGCTAATGTACGTTAGGGCGTCAACAATAAGGAAAAATATAAAAAAACAGGTGAAAATTCGTGGTCAAGTTCGAATACATTAAAATTAAATGTTACGCTTCTACATTTACGCTTCGTTTTCCAGTGTTCAGATAGTTGATACTAATACACGTAAATATGTTGGTGTATATTTCATGGAATATGCCAGCTGGATTACAATCCTAAGCAGTTTAGTACTAAAGCTTTGCATTAAAAGCACCCTGATTCATATATTTTCTAGTCTGTCATATAAAAACTTACCTACCATACTTTTAATATTAAATGTTAATTAATTTAATTAATTAATTAATTTATTTATTAATCAACGACCTAGTGGGCTTTTAAGAAATAAGAAAGTTACAAGGATTTTTACATACCAAACATAAAATTCGTTTTAAAGTAAATAATTAAAAAATAAATAATAGAAAGAAAACATATTTAAAACATAAATGAACAATATATATAAAAACACTGATTAGTTCAAATGCAAACTGTAATAATTAGAAACCTTTAACAAATTAATAATAAAGATAATTAAACCAGTATATCAGATAAATAAGATAAGAAGATAAAATATAGAATTAAAACAATTATTAGAAGTTTTAATTTTTTCAGAGCAAAGTTCTGTGAAAATTTTGAAACCGAATTAATTAATCAATTAAAAAGACATAGTGAACAACCCCGGAAAGGAGGTGGTCCGGGTTCGAATCCCGGTAGTAGCTAAATATTTTTTCGTGGATTAGATTGTTCTGTATGTCTTTCTAATTGATTAATTAATTTCGTTTTAAAATTTTATAATTAGGACACTTTAAAATAAATAAATATACATATATAATTCAAGGGGAACAAAAAATAAATGAAAATTTAACCTATTGAACTGTAATGAGTTCTACTGGCGTATGCTAAGTCTAGGTAATTCTTTAATTTGCGTATGCTCCTACAACGAAAAATGTCGATGACTTTCGAGAATTTGTTTCCATGGCGATGCATGCGTGTTAACGGTGAATTTAATGTATAGATTCCTGTGGGTCCCTACAATGAACACTTCTTGATGTCTCGTTTGTCTTGGTATATTATACGAGACCATTTGAATTAAAAAAACATCACGAAACCTTCGGGTTATATCCTTTGAAAATGCTGATGTATTGCATGGTCTCGAATAAATTTTATGTCGGTCCCTCATGACGGAGGATCGTGATCTTCTTGACCTCCCGGCGTCTTGACTATTCCTCTCCATCTTTCCTCCTCCCTCTTCTCCGGCATTTTGCAAATCTTTGCACTGTCACCAAGTGCCTGTAGCTTTTTCGACTTCGGTCGGTCCAACGACGTGGCCCACCATAACAAGCTTCTCCAAGCTACGCTCGCTTCTGGCAAGGTGTCCAAAAATTGTTGGATATCCCAGCCAACCAAGCCTGGCTTTGGTTGTTTTCGATTCATTTTAATAGTATCCAAAAATGAGTTGTAATATTTTAAAGCATTTAGCAATATCTGCTTAAAGTTTAATAAGTACCATTTCGTGCGATTACATTTGTTCTTAGGTAGTAATGAATTTAATGCATAAATCTTGTATCGAAATAGGTCAACTCCTTCCGATGTTGCAATGTTAGCTGCATTGTCTTACAGCGCCGCACCGTAAGCCTCTCCGTCTCGGTACTATCGCGAATGGCGAAATATGAAATATGGACTCACTTCGGTTCGCGTGTTTTGAGATAGGTATTAGTTGCCTGTTTCACAATCGGCCCCAAACGGTTGAGAAATATCGGAAAATCTCTGTTGCAAATCTGCCGCGAAACGGTATGATTTACGCCCCCGAGTGCGAGGCAAATTAAACATCTTTCATGACCCATCCGCACATCTCTAGCCGCAACTCGCCGCAACAAATAAAGTGAACAGACAGCGAAATGACCGCGCGTTTCACTCGGACTGACCCGCTGAAAATCGGACGTTTTTGCGAGGTGCGCGTCTCCTCTCGCTGCGGTCGTGTTTTGTGGTACTTTGTGAACAGTATGGTCATCCGAGCGTTTTCCCACACCGATGTAGGTGTTCCATAAATGGACACAATCTTTAATCACTCCGGTAAGTACCGAGGTGGGAGAGCATGCTGCCATACCACACAGACGTGATTGGATTCTTGTATCGCGGTGTGTCGCAGTATCGCCAGTATTATCATGCTTTAAGCTCTTTAAGGAAATGTGTATACACTTAGGTATTTGTCATACTCAGGAAAAGAATTTATAAAATTATACACATGTGAAATGTTGCAACTTTTCTTTACATTTTACAAAATAATGGAAGGCGCTTGTGCTTACTAATTGCAATATTCCATATGAACTAATGTGGTAGAGTACCTACTAATGCGCGTTAAGCAAAGTGAGTAGAGCGAAGTAAAACATTACATGGGTGGTTCTTTTGACACAAATTTTTAATGTTTAATTATTTATTTATAATAGTAACTTAAGATAAAAATTTTGCATTTGGAAAATCATTGATCACCATCACACTAGATAAGTAGGTACTTGTTTTACAAAATTTGTGGAAAGAAAACAAATGTGTTGTAATTTTTTGTTAGTATTATATATATATGGGTCCCTTTTTCAGACACATAGATCTTTAAAATAAACAAAAATACATAAAAATCGTGATATTGGCTTTAATGGTAATATAATTTTATGTCATTAATGTTTAAATAATGGGTGTTTTTCTTAGAGATTTGTTTTTCGTATTGCCAACATTTTTTCCAACGACAGGCAATTTGACAGCTGATACCTGCTTTTTTTTTGTTTCATTTTTTTTACATTTCACCATGAACAGATTTACGCAAGAACAACGCTTGCAAATGTGCAAATTTATTTCAAAAATCGTAGTAGGATTAAATTATCTATCCAATAAAGTCAATGTCATGGCCATTACCATGATTTTGATGTGTTTTATTTAATTTTAAAGTTCTTTGCCTCTAAAAAAACACTCTATAGTCGAATTATTTGTTCATTTTCATTGGAAAACTTTAAAGTAGGACTTCCTAGGTATGTGTTTTTAATTACATTATCTATAATACCTATAATTTTTTCCCTAGGAAGAAAAAAGTGTTCTTTTAAATATATTTTTTTTTCTTATTGAATATGTTTTTTGGTGTAAAAGCCACAGACAATTTTACGATCAAAATTATTCTAACTAACTAACCATCACGCCGTTTCCCCGCAGGGGTAGGCAGAGAGGATTGAACGCCACACTCTTCTATCCTGGCACACAACTTTTGCTTCGGCCACATTCGTACATCTTCTCATACAAGTTCTACGGTTGTTGCGGCTTTTAACGGGGCCATCCTCAAACACTTGTTATATCTGATCGTGCCAGGTCTTTCGCGGACGCCCTCTATTTCTGTTGCCTTCAACACTCGCCTTATATATTTTGTTAACCATCCTTTCCTCGTTCATACGTTCCACATGACCAAACTATCTCAGCACTCCTTTCTTCATTCTATCTACCGTACTGCATTGCAGGCAGCATTGCATTCACGTCTAATTTGTTCATTCCTTACTCTATCGACCAAAGGTTATTACTCTTTTTTAGAAAATATTTGTGTTCTTTAAGTATTTTGTTAAGAGTGTACAGCAGATTCATTATTTTTGGCTCTTTACTTCTCGCAATTTTTACACTATTCAAAGCTGTTGTTTTGAGAACATTTATTTTTGTGTTTTCTCGTATTCAAATTACGGAGATGATATACGATGTCTGCGATGGCCTGAATACTGTTAATGCGTTCCAGTAAATAATGTTCATTGTTTCGTGTAAATCGAATGTCATGTAGATACACAATAACTCTTATGCCGGAAGGGAGAGGGTTGCTTCAGAGATGGGCACTCTTGAAATTTCAGACCATGAACAATATTTTAAATTGTCGATATTCTGACATTTATAAATATACGTAATTAAGGGGGTTGCACCACCCTATCAGCTGGAAATAAATTTCCATCAGATAGGAATCAGGTGATTTTTTACAAGGATATTATTAAATATATTTTTTTAATCACACTTATTAAGGTAGATATCAGAGTATTATTTTAGTGAAAATTTTTTGAAAAAAAAAACATGTCTAATGGCCGCGTCATGTCAATTTCCGTTGCGCTCTTCCGCCGTGACTGAGATACAACATTGTACGGTGCAAGTTTGTTGTAGATAGAAAATAAAGTCATATACTTATTTAGAAATGAAATATCTATAATGTAAATATGTTTGTTCACCAATTAAAAATTTGTATGTGTATTGTATTTGATTTGCCGCCGTGGGGATGCAAATGAAATACTTGTAGACAATTAAAGGATTTATTTTACACACAAATTAGACACTGGCTTAACCTGGATCTTTATTATTTAATTTATTTTCCTTGGAAATTTCCACTTGTCTCTGGTAACACTTGTACGCCGTTTGTTTATCGCATGGATTTTCATCTCGCTATGTATTCGCCTGGATATAGTTGTCTCTGCACGCGATGCGTCGCGTTTTTATAGGGAAGATTGTCTCTCGAATCTTTTGTATATATTTGTGTATTCGGCTTCCAGATTATTCAAGTCTGTTCGGAAACTTTCAAATATGTGCAGTTTTTCTCGATTTTAGAATCCTGTGACAATATGTAAAGTTTTAGGTTATGATTAAAAAGAAAATTAATACTTGCCTAAACTTGAAATTATCCTAAATATTTACATAATGTACCAACATTAAATAAAAATATTGTCAATTTGGTAATATTAAAAAATAAATTCCTTTATATTTTTGTCGGAATCGGTGTTAACTTTGTAGAGATTATTCATGATGATCTTCAGAATTGATGGAACGAAACTATTTTTACTATACTTGAGTTTGATTATTAATTATACTATCGAATTTGAGAGTACTCAACAGGTAAAGTGTTAAATTAATTAGTAGAGTAGCTTGCCGGTATAGTGGTTATGACTCTCCCCAAGTGATCCAGTGGTTGGTGGTCTGAGCTCTATTCCAGGACATCAGCAAGTTAGTTTTATTTTCAGAACAAGCTTTTAGCTTAATTTGGAAATATTATAGTAAGAATATTGATGTGACATGTAGGTATATCGTGTTCCCATCTATTAAAAAAAACTACTTTCAAATACAGAACAAAGGCTTAAATGGACATATCTATAATTAATTTGATACTGACAAAATTAAATTCGTTTATTTTTTCTTTCGCATTGAATGTATAAGAAGCGAAGTACCAAGAATAATCAGATTATCAATCAAGATCATCGATGAACATTGACGATACAATCAGACGCTATAGAATAAAATAAGTAAATAATCACAATTAATTTATCGATACATTTGATGGTTCTCGATCGATCCTGTCCCCATCCCTAGCAGGGGTGTGTGGGTAGTGTGTCACGCGTGTTTGTGTAACATTGTGTACACGGCGAGACAGCCGGGCTAGAGATTAAGACATTACACTTGTCTAGTCTTGTTTGCTGCACAATTATTGCACTGGATTAAGGATAGCAACAGCGGGATTTACTGGCGTCTCTGCAGACACGGAGCGAGCACCTACCCTGGCAGCTGCTAGCTGGTGGCTGGTGGCTGGTGGCTGCCACCCACCCGTGTGTGTGTGTGTGTGTGTTATTATAAATATCGGCTCTCGTGAAGGCAGACGGGGCTTAATTCTGTTGTTTCACGTTAGTTGCTGCCATGTTCAGTAAGGCTTATTTCATTTTATAACGTAATCCGCTTCAAAGCGTTTTCGCTTTAAGGGATGACGACGCATATTTCGTTTAAAACAATTATTTTATAGATTGATTAAACTACGTCCTCATCTCCGCTCGACTCAACTTTACTTTTAAAAGATCTTTGACGTCATCTACACAACATTCTTATAATAGGAAGAAGTGAGATGAATCAAGATCTTTGACGTCATCTACACAACATTTTTATAATGGGAAGAATTGAGATGAATCAAGTATAAACTTCTTTATACGTACCTTATACGTAGAGGATCATTACTGAAAATATTTAAGAGATGTTATTGAATTAATTATGTAGTCGATTAGTAGGATAACGTTATAGATTGTAGCTAGAAGCAGTTGAGTTTGTTTGATATGCTCCCTCATCCAATCATTTACGATATTTTTGTAATTTTTTTGTTTCTAGACTTGATAAAAATATATTTGAGTTTTCTCACTTTATTATCCATATGTTTATTACTCATTTTTACTTTTTGAATACTTAAATTTTTTTAACATTTAAAGCAAACATTCCTCGTCTATCTAAAAGATTTGAAGAAAAGAAGAAGCATCGCTTACGAAACATGTTAAATTTTTACAACCAAATTATATGTGGATAAAACGATGTTGAATTGTTTTATTATAAAAAATATTTTCGTTAATATTTGTAACTAAATTGTAAAATATTTTTTAAAAGAAATATTCTCGAAAGTGACAATTGATATTTACTATTTGTAGAATTAAAAATATCATAACCAGCTGCGATATCTATGTATACTACTAAATAGCTAACGAGAAAAGACTACAAATTTCTCTAGAGTAATCCCTTCAAATAGATGAAGGGTATTCAGATTTGGAACATACATAGAACTTTAAAAAAAGTAACATGTTGATTGAGTGTGGATGTTCTTACGATGGAAATGGTGAACGTTGCACAGTTTAGAGTGATCATTAAGCCAGCTCGTACAGGTCATTAGCACTGAGCTATCCTATTAAAATACTTCTATACATGTTTTTCATATAAATAGTTTCGTCTCTGTGAAACTTCTATAATTTATCTTAATTTATAGAGTACGAGACGTACAGTAGAAAACTAGTCGATTCATTATAGCATTATTATTATTGTTATTTACACAATGTTTTATGTATTTGCAAGCGTTTCGCAAATAAATCCTAATATCCGGTGAATTTAGCAGAGTTTCTCTCTAGAGTTTCCCTCTAAACAGTATATTTGGGTAGGTTGGTTTTATCAGTTATATCTATATGGTTGACTATTTGGTCGAGTGGGCAGGACGCTCGCCGTTCATAAACAATGGTCGAAGGTGAAAATCCCTCTAGCGGCAATGAAAATCAGTCCTGCCATCACAGTGTTAGTGTTTTTCTTTTTTTGGAAAAAACATTATATGAATATCAACGTTTGTAAAGTTTGCCGTTTTATAAAATAAAATGTCGCTAAATATAGGCATTGATAATTTAACAAAATGTTTTAAATCTTCTTCTCCATCGTTTGCTCAATGCTGAGCTTCGTGGTCCCCTGATCTATTAGACATTTTGTTCTCAGTACGTCTCCATTCTTCCCGGTCTTGAACCACGTTGACTGTGGTTCATACAGAGGATCGTTTTTACTTTTTTATTATTCTCCTCATCTTATTGGAGCCTACGATAATTGTCCCTGTGATTATCTATTCACCGAGACTCGTCGATCTTTTTGGCAATATTTCCGAATAATGCAAGAATTTTTCTACTGCATGTTCTGTATGCCCCACGAGGTTCACAGGATCTAACTCCAGCACCATATTTCGAAGGCGTTCGCAATGTTCCTTTCCTTGTTTCTCAATGTCTTTCTATTCCATTCAGTGTTGTGAAAAATACTACAGATTTTGGTTTCTATTTTGATGTACCTATTACTTATTATTGATGTACAATTATTATTTTTCCACATTTTCATCAAACTGTTTTTTGATGCATATCTAATTGCCCGCATTGGTATTTTGAATTGATGTAGCATATTTTTTCTTATTTACACTAAATGAAACATTGTAATACACAATGTTAAATTATTTAATCATTACTAAAGTTTCGGGAGGAGCAGTCTCTCATCAGGCGTAATTAATAACTCAATTATATAAATAAAAATAAAAAAGAGAGTAGCTTGTTGGTCTTGTGGTTAGGACTCACGCCTCGTGATCCAAAGGTCGCAGGTTCGAATCTCACTCCAGACAAGCAAGTTAGTCCTATTTTCATAGCACAAGCGTTTAGCTTAATTTGAAAATAGTAAGCATATTGATGTAAATTTCGTGTTCGCATCTCTATTTTTTTTTTAAATTAAAAAAAAATGTTACCATATTGCGCCATATCAATTAATAATAGATCTAGTAAAAGTTGTAATTTTCGGCAAATGTAAAATTTACTTAAAAAAACGTTTCATAATATTTTAACGAAGTGCAATATATTGTAAAAAAGACGTAGAAATAAAGGGTTGAAAGTAATTTGCATAGTGGTATGTATATTACTGTTTCAAAGTAAAATAAATATTCCTTGAATTTCACAAAGCTTAGTTTTCATCGCACCCGACGTTCACGCAGTTTCTGACAAACCGCTGTAATTATTTTCTGTGTAATTATCACGCTCCTTTATATTACCGAAACGGTGGAAAAATATTTTTGACGCAGCGATGTAATTTGATTTATTATTCTTCATATAATATTGCCTTGTAATATTTTTTGCTTTTGTTACATTTATAATAGTTTGACACAGCATTTACATGACATAATGACGATGTTAGATAAATCACCTAGAAAGAATCCGCAACTATCTCTTTTCGGAAAAGAGATTTAACCGATAAAGCAGCGATAGACACCCTGTACGCCCTATACAAAAGTCGATAAAACAGTTATCTTAAATGTAAAGAGTGTAAAAATGATTTTTTGAGATTTGAAACTAATTAGTTAATTTTATATTAAGGGGTTACACCAACATATATGTTCATGTCATGCGATGGAAAAGAATTGTGTAATTCGTAAAAAAGTCTCACCGCGCAATTAATTTTTATTTTGTAATATAATACTTATTAATATAGTTATTTGAAGTTACTGCTGTTTTCTGATAGCTCTTTTTTATGCCTTGCAGTTAAATTTTAAAAAGCATGGTAGTTGATTAAATGTAGTATGTTTTAGAGACTGGACGAAGGAATTTACGAAAGTTTAAAAAGACGACCATTTTTGTTGATAAAAAAGAAAAAAAGAAATATCTCTTGTTTAGTCTCTACAAAATAAAAAAACCGACAAATTGAATAAATCGATTCTGTAGTATAATCGGGATCACCGATTTGAAAAACACACATATTATAATTTTAGTACAATACTTCTAATTCTATACAAAAACCTTTGTAACTTTTACATTTTCTCTCAGACCAGCATGAATTTTGTACACATATATTCGAGATATTGTACTTCTAAAAAAATGTTATTTTTCTTCTTAATTTGAAGATTCTCAAGTAGAAGTTTTTCCACCACTGTCCTTCTTTCACAGATAATTTTCAGGCCGTGAAGGCCAAGCCCCATTTTCTCCGAGATCTGATGCAGTGCCATAAATGGGTATCTTGCAGGCAGGGGCGTGCAGTGACAACAAGAAGCATGACCTTTTCCTAAGCATATATTTTGAAAGGGAACCGAAATAAGGGATACATATTATTCAAATTTTAACATTTCATAATATTCTGCCTGATAAATATTTAATTTAGATTTTTTTTCCATTATCTGTTTAAACAAACGCTAAGTTTAAAAAACATGATTCTTATTCTAACTGCACGCCTCTACACGGACACGTCTGTAGTTAAAAGATGTCATTTTAAAGAGTTCAGTTTTGTTTGATAGTAGTATTAGTATTATTACGGTCGTTGAACATATTTATGTGTTAAATAAAACGAATATTTTATACGAACCTTATATTTCACTGGGAAGCAAATCTGGACGTTTCGCTTAAGTCTTATCCAGCGTCATCAGAAGAGCGTCCTACCACCACGGAGCTGGAGGACGCTCTTCTGGTCGTCGAGATGTCGCAGAAAAGCCCGAACATGTAATTAGTACTGGCGACCTCTATCGTAGAAAAACACTCCACAACAAAATGCATATTATTTACGACCACGGAAGAAATAATCAGTTCGGCCTCCACCCCCCTGGTGATACGACGCTCTCCTGATGACGCCGGATAAGAACGACGAGATTTGATTCTCAGTGAAATATACGGTTAGCATAAAATATCTGTTTTATTTAACACACAAAGATTTCATTTAAAAAAAATGTTTTTATGGTTCAAGTACACGGGTGATACATTTCTCTCGTCTCAGAGACTTTTGGCGTTCATGGTCGGTATACTTCATTTGGTTATCCTACTATTTGTACAAAATACTACTATCTAACCAACCATCACACCAATTAACTGAAGGAATAGAGGGTAGAACACCTTTCATTTTTTTTGACGCGAACATAGAGTACTTGTCGCATTAATATTCTTAGTATTTTCGAATTAAGTTAAAGGCTTGTGCGTTTGACTTAATTCGAAAATAACGACGAAAACACTAAGAATATTAAGCTTTAATAGGACTGACTTGCTGGTATCCTGGAATGGGTTCGAGCCACCGATTAGTGGATCATTAATCGAGAGTCATTATTTTATTTTATTTTATTTTATTCGGTCATCCAACAGGGAGACATAATTGCTTGGTAGGACAAAATACAGAAAAAATAGTTAAATGACTCCCGCAATTAAAGGATGACACAGATAACATATAATTATAGACAAGTCAATTTGATATGAATAACAGATCAAACAATTTTACAGTTTCATTTAAGTGATTATTCCTAATTTAACATTATCATAAACATATAAGTGTTCGTAATGTATATAATTCACATGTTCAGGGAGGGGGACGAGTTTCTAGTATCTGCCTCATCATATGACGATACTCTTTATATTTAGTAATTAAAATGAACTTGGTTTTCACCACTTTTGTATTAAAAAATATCAACATGTTTCAGAGCCCATGGCCATTGTATATTCAATTGTATATTCTGACGAAGGGGCCATGGGATCTGAAACATGTTGATATTTTTCAATACCAAAGTGGTGGAAACCAAGTTCATTTTTATTGATTATATTAATAATGTCAAGACAAAATTATTTTGCTCTTTTTGAAGAAGAAATTAAAAATATCTATTGAATGCAAGAGGTTATTATAATCTGAGCGTATGTGTGGGATGGGAGAGCATTACCACTAATATGTGTCATTACTCATTAATGGAAATACTAAGATATATAAAAAAATGTTGACAGCTGTCAATCTTCAAAATTGACGAGGCGTACAATGTCACACAATAGCGGTAAATCCATGAACGCTGTATTTTATTACTATCTCAAGAAAATTGCGTATTTTCGCTATCTGCTAGTGGAGTACCTGTTCCCGTTTATTGATTTTCTTTTTGCTTCGGGCGGTTTCCCTTTCGATTCCCCGCTCGTTCACCTGTTCACCAGCCGGAATTTGATGCATTCGATTTTATCGGTTGCCTAATTCCCCCGCCGCGTGGACTTTACGGCGCTGGAGGCCGCGGTGCCGGCTGCCGCTAGATCAGGGCAATAAAGAGCTCTTTGCGAGCGCTCCCCGCCGTAAAATCCTCCCAGGACCCGCCGGCTTTCTTCCAGTCTCTGCAGTATCGGTGTCGTTCGCGGTTATTGTTTTGTTTACGAGTTGAACATGTTTGTACTTCTTATTTATAAATTTGTCCGCCCGGCTTTTCGGTACTTAGCTTTTTACACATTTCGGTGCGAAAGGAGAACAAAGGAGTTTTACTTTTATTAATAGTAAAATGTTTATTTTTATATTAAATAAAACACATTTTTACTATTAAGTTGCGATTTAAGAATAAAGTTCTATGCTTTTTGGGCCAATTTATTAATCAATTAGAAAAAGACACACAGAAAAATCATATGAACTTGAGAAAAAAAAAATTAGATTAGATGACATTTTGGACGATTTTTCACCATTAAAATAAAAATACACCAAATAAAATAATTATTTAGGCACAAAATGAATTTATAAAAATGCATGTAATGAATGAACGATTTAGATATAAATTGAACAGACAAAGACACAATAAAGGTATAAAAGATTATTATGAGTAATATATATTTTTTAAATATAATAATGATGTTATATTTGATCCCATTTAAAAAATAAATATTTTCATTAATTTGAGAAAAAATATAATCACTATTTACTGACATATATATATTTTATTCTCACAATATTATATGTCAAAATAAATCATACTACATACTGTTTTGTTATGTGCCTACCTAAAATTTGTACAATTTTTGAATCGCGCAAATACACTTTCCTTAACTTCCGCACATAAATCAAGCATTACGTCTAAAATATCATTCCGAGAAAACAAATTTACGGGATAGTTAACGCCGAACGGGTCGTGCGAGAGAAACTTCGGGGAACGAGAGGAAGAAATTTAGTTTTGAAACATATTTTCAATGGGTGCCGTACACATCACAAATTGCTTTATTGTGTGCCAGAAAGTGTTATCGAATCCCCGTTACAGCGCGTGACGTAGGAGGTCTTTGAATATACTCAAATTTCCCTTAACTCTTAACGACCCGTTTCAGTCTTCGGGAAATTACACCCCCATTCATGTGTTGCCCTTACACCAATCGATTTCCGCAAATGTCTCGCAGCGGGATGGAACTTCGCCTCCAGCGCGCGGCACATGTAGCGAAACTTCGCAAAGTGTATTTCCCGGGAATCTAAAACACACTTGGAGGGAATTACTTTTTGATAATCTTTTTTGTCGTGGAAATGATTTACGGAGGGGATGCGGGCGCTAACAGTGCCCACCCCGCCCTCACTCAACTTGTGTTAGAAATTTTTAAATCGAGTTTCATGAAACAATAAAAGTACTGATTGCCCAATTGACTTGGGAATATACGGGAATATGTAGGTCGTAACTACGCCAACGCAGCCAATGCGGTGCACAAGGGCCAATTAGGATAAGAACCCAAACGATCCGCGCCCTACAAAAGTTTTGGTATAGATGTTTTTGTGAATATTTTTACTACACTTCCTAGCGCCTATGTAGAGTGTGTCGACATGACTTCAAATGTAAGAAATATAAAATACTATAAAAAATCACGGAACTTAATATTACAATGGTTCGCGTCTTTGCTAAGCTCTACGTGTACTGTATTTTTAACGGTTCACGCAGTCTCGGCGGTAGCAACATAGTTAAGTTGCTGCCGGTTCAGATTTTTTAGCCAGCGGTTCAAGCCCTACCTCTGGCAGATAGACAAACAGAAAACGGAATTATGATAATATATCATATATATAATAAAAGGATTAAAAAACATTTTGACGTGTATCATGATATCTTGTGGAAAAATTGTTTATATGTTAACGTATGGTTAGGGTTGAGACCATTACCGAAAAGGAATATATTCTTATTAGCTTCTTAATTTTGAAGACCAATTACGAATTTTCAACTTTTTTATTGAGTACCTACTGAGTTTTTTAAAATTGTATTGTATACCTAGTACAAATGTATATTTATTGTACGTACAATTTTATTTTATCTGTATCAAATAAACTGATAAAAATAAAAACTAATGTTAATGGCGTCCGACAATCTTGACATGTCCCATTATAATACGCCGACCGCAGTAATTGACATTGTTAGACGTAGGGAATCGACGGCAGTTGTCGGTTTATGACTATTTTTCTTTATTGTGATGATATTGTATTGAAGTAAACATGATAATTATGTTACAATAATAAAAAACTCGATATAATATAAACAGTAATGTTTGTAAGTTCTTGACCATTTTTGCATGAATTGTGATAATGGGAATACGATATGGGAATACGATATACGAATAATATAATTGTGCTAATGGGAGAAATAAGCTAGCGAGTTGCTTTAAACTGCTCCAAAGTATACCGTCAGATATAAGGTCCCAATTAGTCGTATTATGGGTATAATAAAATAAATGTGTAAATGAAATTCACGTGTATGTACTGTTGAAGAAGAAGATATTTTTCTCAAAAAATAAACAAGTAATTATTAAGTTGATGAAAAATTATACAGTTTTAGTTTTTTTTTAATTTGACGTTTAATTGCCGTTTGTCATAATATTATACTTTAATAAAGTTGGGATATTAAAATACGCATCAAAAACCGTATACGTATACGCCATACTATACTGTACCACTTTGAGAAAAGGTAGAAGACTGAGTCATTTAGCAATCTCAACGATCTAAAAAAAGAAACTGGCATCACTCAAAAAAGGTATAGAAGAATGGTTTTTTGATTTTTCTACAGAAATCAACTCACTTCTCTTCGTCAATAAAATTCACTGCACGTTGTAAAGTATCTCCATCATTTACAATTTCATTTGAATAAAACCAATCACACGATGATTGTTATCGACATCCCACACCTGTCAATTTGAAATTCGAGAAAATCGTAATTTCCGGTTGTATTAAATATGTTGAAAATTTGTTCCGGCATAAGTTCTTTGATTTCTATAAATGCTTAAAACAAATAAATCCATGTTTCTATAAATCAACGTCGAATGCCTTGCCTCTTTTAAACCATTTAAAAACATTAACCATCCAGAAGACGCCATAAAATCCCTTAAAAATAAAAACTGTGGCACCCCGAGTTGACGTCGAGCAAGGTTGACGTCATAAAAAGATAACGATGTTATTTTTAGCGAATGAACGATTAACGAAAAGGCATGCCGAGAGTGGTTTGTTCGCTTCAAAAATGAAGATACCGGCTTAATCTATAGGTCAGGAAAGGTGCTTAACTGTCATTAACTTTAGCTGATTTACCATATCGCTAATTCTTGTATAACCATTCCAATTTACTCTCTCGCGCCCAAACAAGTTGCACTCCAAAAACTATCGTTGTATAACGTAAGCGCGACTGCCTACATTTTCGCGTGTTATGGAACTGAAAAAGGCTCTGCGAGGAGACCGGAAACAGCGCCACTTGCGGATAAAGTTCCTCGATCCGCCGCGACCTCCGCGGCCGCCGCCCGTCACGCAAATCGATGGGGCAATTCACAATAGCCGCCGGCGGCCCCGACACGCGGCATTACCACAAACATAAAGCGGCGCTCGCAATTGAAAAAAATACATCTGACAAAACGGCGGGGTGTGCAGAAATGTCCCCCGGCAGGGACCATTCTTCGCCGCCAGTTCGGGGAATTTACCGCCGGAAATAATTTTCTTGTTCACTTTTTCGGGGTTGTTAACGTCGCGACGCCGAGTTTACTCGCTGTCTTTTTGTTGGTGCCAATAAGTTTTGATACCTCGCCTTTGATGATTATTATTTAAACATCAGCTTTACTCATTGTTCTAGCTATTCTAAAACTTGAGGTGTTTTGACATATTTAGGTATTGAAATAACGGATATTTATACAAACCGTGTGGATATGTTGAGACACTCTCCCGATGACGCTGTGATACAACTAGGTACAACGAAACGTCGGGAATCGAATCTTAGCACATCCGTTGTTTATCACATCAGTTGTTTAGATATCTAAATATTCTAAAACTAATTTCAAACCAACCATAGAACTGTAAACAGCAGTGCACCATAGGAGAAGCTCAATATTGTATTAGGACCGTGTGTTAATTTTGAGGGATTCCTAAGAGAGGGTATAACTTGTATTATGTCGCACTGGGACATACTGTTACTATATTCATGTCAAAGTACTACCATTTGGCTTTGGTTTTCAGTATGTGGTATTTTGCCCAAGTGTACACAATAGATTTTTTTTAGCATTAAATATGTTGTATTTCGTACCAACAAAATACATTTGCGGGAAGTTTTACGTTGAGTTGCGTTACTTGATGAAGACCCATGTCAAACGGAAGATAAACTTGAAAAATCATTGAGAGTTGATCGTTCAACTGTTTTTAGACGCTTTCATACACTGACAATGATTCAAAAGCAAATAAAATTGGTCCATACGAACTGAAGCCATGAGACGTGGAAAGGCGATTTTTTATTTGTGAACAGCTACTCCAACGGCAGAATCGAAAAAGTATTCTTTCGATTCTTCCGTTGGAGTAGCATCAGTCACTGGCGATGAAAATTGGATACAGTACGACAATCCTAAGCGTAGAAAATCATGGAGGAAGCCCGGCCATGCACAACATGGACGGCAAAGCCGAATATCCATGGATGGAATCTCATGCTCTGTATTTGTGCTTGTGCTCTGTGCTCTGAGCTGCTCGTGCTGTTGATACTTGGAAACGTTGAAATGGGAATTCTCCAGACATTACTCCTTCTGAACGCCACTTGTTTCAATCGAAGACTCATGGTCAGGCTGAGCAACACTTTACTTTTTATGAAGATACCAAAAAATAGGTCGATTCGTGGATATCCTTGAAAAGACGATTCGTTTTTCCTACATGGTATCTGTATCTGTCAGAAATAAGAGAAGTGACTAGCGATGGACAATAAATACTTTTAATTACCAACTTATAACCACTTTTTAAAAACAATGCTGTAATTTTATAAGAAAATCCCTCAAAATTAATCCACGGTCCTATTAACAAAGTATTGTCGCGCATTCGCAGCTGTAGGCTTCGAGTAAAATACTTTTGTATATAATAAACTTTATTTGGAAATAGTTTTTATACATTTGAACTTATCGTGGCAGAAAATGATCACATGAAAAATCGGCCCATTTTATGTCGCTTGCTTACGTCTCTTTTAACTTAAAATTACCTTGAGCGCGGTGTGCAGCTATATAGCTACGTCGCCCTATGCCTCGCGTCAGTATTTAGAAACTTTGGTCGCTTCACACTTTTCTAGATTTTTCGAGGATGCTCCTGACGCTTCCGGAAGAATGACTAATCTAACATTTTTTTCGATATTCTCGTATGTACGTTGTATAATGCAGTCATATTGAATGTTCTTCTGAATGAAACTTATTTTGAAGCTTCTCTTGAAGTGTGTTTCTAAGATTATAGGCCAGAGAAACAACTTTTTTATAAGATTAAAAAAAGTTAATACTTTTAATATACTTCTGGACAAACTTCTTGATATAAGATTTTTGTGTTTAGTATTTAAGTATTATTTTTTGAAATTTGTCCAAAAATTTTTAAATCAACAATTAAAAATATGAAACCATTATAAACCTTTAACAAGTTTTTTTTTCTTAATTTCAGGTAAGTGATGACATAATCAAAAAGGACTCTCAAACGTTTCATCCAATCGCAAGTATTTTCTTTAAACGTAGTAATTAATAAACAGTATAAATATTAATAAACAATGTAAATAATACAAATTCGTATCACCATATTGTATAAAATGTTACACATTCGCAAACACTAACTATTTGAAATATTTTTTGGTTTGGTCGTTATTATAATGTATGCCTGTCAATTTTTTTTTCAAGACACATGCTATATATTATCCCGTTTAAATAAAAGGGCTTTTCGTGGTAACCTATTTTACAACTAAAGTTGACGAAAAAATGGTCTAGCGATGCTTTTTTTTACGAACGCTGCCTTAACGGTAAGAGTTATTTTCATACCTTTTATAGAGAAGTTGTAAAACACAAAAAGATCTATAAAAAGTCCATGACGACATTTATCTATATGTTAAGGTTAATACACAAATTGATAAAATATGATTAAAGTTACCAAAAATCTACGCGTGCGAAGGCGCGTAGGTAAGCTAGTAAAAATATATAATTGAATTATTATGAAGCAAATGAAAATCAGATACCTACATAGGTTGGGTTAGGTTTTGTAAGTTTGATTTATTGTTTAAAAATGGAATATCCAAAGAGCAATATTATTTCAATCAAAAGAGCTTAAGTACCTCAACCGCTAATATTAGGCGTTATTTATCGGGGCTCACCCTTAGTATGACGGGAGGAAATAACCTCTTTAGCTACTGTGCATGTAATTCAGTCTTTCCGCTCACGTTTATAATGAATGTAAACAAACTTGAGGGTATTTGAATTTCTTGTTGGGTTTGTGTAATATGTTTTAGTTGATAAAAACTTTAGATATTTTTAATATACTTTTCTATTTTAGGTGTAGGTTTTATTATTATTATTATATAGTATACTAGTATGTGTATAGGTATACTAGGCGGTTGTTTTATTGCCGTATCTAAAATTAATTGAATAAACAAAATGCACTTGAAAATATATTTTTTGTTTCAAGTGCATTTTGTTCATTATTTGTTCTTTACTTACACACAAAGACGTACATACTCTTATATAAATGTTGAATAAAAAGTAACGAATTAAAAAAAAAAAAAAAACCGTATAAAGTTACTTGTAAACAAACATTAGGTGCCGTTTTTGTGTTAAGGGGACATTTATTTCTTCTTTTTTCTTTTATAAGAGAAGCTGAGATGAAATTATTTAGAAAAACGAAAACAATTTGCTATTTATCGTGCGTCTATGTTCCAAGGTTCAACATTATTTCGAGGACTTATTAAAATATTATAATAAATCTCACAATCCAAATTTTGAGACTATGTTTAAGATAAAATGTCTTTGAGAAAATGGACCCGTACTCTAAAGATTACTTTATTTTATTAGAAATACTTTATTAGAAAATGGACCCGTACTTACTAATATTATAACTTAGTTACCTATCCAGATATAAACCTTAAGATCAATTTTATGTAATTATATTTATGTTATATTAATTATCACAGCTATTAATCAGCTAGTATAACAAAATACAAACGTAAAATTTCTAACCCACTATTTTGGATTCAGCGCATTTCTCTTAATATCATTCTCTTGTAGAAGTCAAGCGGCGAGGTAAAATTGGTGGCGTTTTATTTCTGCACACCGAATGCACACTTCTATTTTCCGAGAATGAGTCGTGTTGAGAAATAACATGTGGAAAGGGTAGGGATTAGCAAGAACGTGGGGTCGTTACGTAAGTAATTTAGCCCGTATGCGAGTAAATCCTAATGACAAGAAAGAGGGAAAAATGTAAATAATATTTAGAGGGTTTCAATATTGTTTTCGTTATTTATTACCTATTTATTTTATGGTATATGCGTATAATATCTGGTGAGACAAAAGATTGTAAGGGCAGAAAGAAAAGCTTATTATGGGTATATCAGCTAGTATACTAAGGATTATAAAATATTTATTTGTTGTCTATTACTTTTTATATTCTTTATCTATACTTATAAAACTCAATGTCTCTCTGTTCTCTATACAAATCTATACCATTTATCCAATTCGACTCAAATTTTGCATACTTATGCTTTAGGACCTGCGGGTACACAGGCGACATTTATCCCTTCTTACTTTACTCCCTCCCCTCTCCCTGATACATTTTCAATGCAAATCTATAACTTTCAACGGAACGGACTTTAAATTTTCAAACTTATTCAAACTTATTAAAGGACGCTGCGGGTAACATAGGCGACATTTCCTCCTCTCCTTTCCCCACCCCTGATATATTTTCAATGCAAATCTGCAGTGTTCGATTGATCGGACTCAAAATTTGCAAACTTATTTTTTAGAACCCGGCAGGTAAAATTGTACATTTCCTCTCTCCCCTTTTACCCCACCCCTCTCCCGATATATTTTCTGTACAAATCTACACTGTATGACCGATCTAACCCAAATTTTGAATACTTATTCTTCAAGACCCGGCGGGTAGCAAAGACAACTTTCCCCCTCCCCTTTTACCCCAACCGCTCACTTGATACATTTTCTGTACAAATCTACACCGTTTGCCTATCTGATCCAAATTTTGTACTCTTATTCTTTAGGTCCCGTCGGAATGCATATACCACAATTTCCTATGGACTTCTTAAATGGAAACATTGTTTTTATTAGAGTAGAGAGAGAGAGAGAAAGAAAACAAAGGAACTTTTGCTTTGCAAAACAGTGTCTCCCCATAAACTTATTTTTAACTAAATCCTTAAGCTTAGCAACGCCGGGTACAAACAGCTAGTATTCTAATATATTCTATATGGTATATTATGTGTTTTATTTAAAAGATATTTAATAAATCATAGTACCCCCATTGCAGACAACAGTTTACTGACTAAATACTTGATTTTAATTTCCAAAATAATTTATCTGATACGTATATATTTCTGTATTCAAATTGTTTTGAAAATACTCAAAATGTAATTTTTATTTAAATTTTTTACTTCACATAAAATATTTGAGTTATTCATAACTACTAGTGCCGAGAGGAGCAGTCCTTTTTCATCAGGTATAATTATATAGTTATTGATTACACCTGATGATGATAGGCATCTTCCTCTCAAAACTGTTAAACTAGTGATAAATAACTCAAATATTGTATGTTGTACAATGTTTAAATAAAAAAAATATTTCAAATGAAAATGTTGCACCACGAAGCGCCTGCCAAATCATTAGATGGTATTATTTTCATACAACTTATTACTCTCGGTATAGCTATTGTTAAATTTGTATATTCTAAGAATTATCTGTTAAAGTTGGAATTAATTTTTTTTATAGTTTTGTCGAGTAAGAAAAATAAATATATAATTTTTGTTAATTTGAGAAAACTATCAAACTTTGTGTAAACCACACTGATTGTTTTTGAACGTCTACTGATATGGATATTGAACTGTATCTTCATCAGGACGGACGCACAATAACTTGCATAATTTAAATTTGTAAGAGTCAAGTGCTGGGTGGGGTGGGTTCTTATTTTCGATTGAGGAGTGGAGTTTGAGAGTGCCACTTTGAAATGAGGAATATATTAAATAAAGTATTATTTGATAAATTTAATTGGTTGTTTATTATATTAGATTTGGTATTTTTATAAGTGTGGCCTGTCTTTGTGCTTTGCGAATTCTGCGAAATTAATATTACTAATACATCTAAGGTGTTTTTAATTCTAATATTTAAACAACGTGTCGTTTTACCTATACAAAATACCGAATTGAGTTTATTTATTCATTTTATTTATAAAAAGTTTGTTAGTATCTCAAATTAATAATTATGTCCAACCAAAAAGTTGACGCCACAAACTTAAAAAAAATAGTATAATTTTTGTTTTACAGCCATTCACATCGACAGTATAGTACCAATAAGAGGCTATCTAATTAGTGTCACTCGGGGCGCTTTCTCTTTGCGCGAGGGGTTCTTTATTTGATCTCTTCCCACTCATAGTCGAGGGGATCAATCCAAACATCGCATCGTCCGAATCACTCTAGTTAAGGGCAGGAAGCGGAGTCTGTCTGGGTCGGCGATCTTCCTTCCGGTCCGCCTTTTCCGGGAATATTTCCCGACATTCCGGGGATTCCGCCCCCCTCCCCCGCCCGGCGCAGGTGCATCGCCCGCTGTTTCCATTCACCCCGCATCTGCGTCGCTCAAGTACGGCCGCCTGAAACCGCAAGAGGACCAAGTCATATTTGGGTTTTGTAAATTATTGTAATTGTGTAATATTATTATCGAAAAATTTTGAGGCGTATCTTTGGACCGGGTCGAGAAAATGGACTTTGGCGCAGACGTTACAACAGTGAGCTCCATACTCTATTTAAGGAGCCAAACGTCACAAAATTTATAAAACTGGTAATACTTCGGTGGCTGGGTCATGTGGAGAGAATGTCCGAGCATCAAGCACCAAAGTCCCTGCTGAACTCCAGGCCAATAGGGGGAAGGAGCTTAGGAAGGCCGAAACTAAGATGGAGTGACAACGTCCTCAAAGATACGTCTGCCTTAGAGCTTCGAAACTGGAGAGAACTGGCACTAGACCGAGATGAGTGGAGGAAAATTATTGAGGAGGCCAAGACCCACCAAGGGTTGTAGTGCCAAGAATGATGATGATGATGATGATTATCGAAAAAAATAATATTTGCTCTCCCCCCCTACCAAATATATTTAATGCTATTTTTGTGATATCTAGGCTTACAAAAAGTTAAAATATACAAATTTGTCCTTTAACAATCACTTATATTGATTTTTCTGTCGCTTTCACTTGGTAATAAAATGTTACCTGCACTTGTTGTTTTGATCTAGATATTCTCCGAACCATCGATTTCGGGAATGTCTCTAACCACCTAAAATCTGTTCTTAGATTATTGTTTGTTTGTATTATCTCTGTTATTGTTAGCATTATTTATTTATTTATTTATTTATTTATTTATTTATTTATTTATTTATTTATATAACGCCCTTATGGGCTTTTACAATATACAGAATAATTTTTAAAAAAAATAACATAAGACGGTAATAATAATAGTAGTTAAAAGGTAATAATAATAATAATAATAATAATACAGAAAAACATAAAAACATAAGATAAAATAATAATAAAGTTAAAGATACAAATAATAATAGTTAAAGGTTAAATAGAAAGATTTATTGTCCATTTCCATTTCGTTGGGATGTAAACAATTGTATCAGCTTTGTCCTATAAACAGTTATACTATCAGCAAAAATGTCAGCCGCCTCTGCATGCTCATTCCCTAATGAGTGTAATCTGGGAATTACAGAGTTTGCTAATGCATTAGTTCTGACACTTCCACTATAATAGAACAATGCACTGTGTCTTGATGACCTCGATGGAGCATATAAGTCGATCAGACTAATACTCTGGGGGCAATCAATCATACTATTTACGATCCTATAAAGAAATATTAGGTCTGTTACAGTACGTCTCACAGACAAGTTTAAAAGTTGTAAATAACTAAGGAGATATTCATAATTGATATCTTCCAAGCGTATATTTAATTTGTAATTAATAAATCTTAAAAAATTTTTTTGGACTCGTTCAATTGCCGTTGAATGATTAACATAGTGAGGCGACCAAATGATCGAGTTATATTCAACCTGAGGTCTGACAAGAGAAGTGTAGAGGACTTTATAAGTGCGCAGGTCTGTAAAATTTTGTGCAGTTCTTAAAACAAATCCCAACATTTTGAGACCTTTATTAGTTATCAAGTCAATGTGGGGAATGAATGATAATTTAGCATCAAAAATTACTCCCAGATCATTTATCTCCTCAACTGATACAAGGTTTACATCATTAATTTTGTAGGTGAATTTAATAGGAATCTTTTTTATTGTAAAAGTATTAGATTGGCACTTGGAGATATTTAGATAAAGTTGATTGTCGGTACACCATTTGAACAGGGAATCCAAATTTGTTTGTAGTTTCATACAATCGGACATACTTTTCACTGATCTAAATATTTTCAAGTCATCGGCAAATATCAGAAATTGTACATCATCAAAAATGTCAGCAATGTCATTTATAAAAAGGATCAACAGGATTGGTCCGAGGTGTGAGCCCTGCGGGACTCCACTCAAAGCAATGAATTCTTCTGATAATGAAGAGTTAATCTTTACCGAAAGGCTTCTATTGCATAGATAGCTACCTAACCATTGTAATAATTTACCATGAATGCCCAATCTTTGGAGTTTATCCATCAATGTAAGATGTGATACTTTGTCACGTTATCCCCACACTTCGATATTTTAGAAGTTTAGAAGTTCGAATTTTAGAAGCACCCTATTATTTCATATATTTGTAAAACTAATTACAGTATTCTTTGTATTATTATTAAGGTTTTTACCAAATGTACACCAAATAATTGGTATATAAACTCACAAATAAGGTCTACGTTTATCAGTTGATTATGGATTAATCAGCCGGAACGATCGCCCTGTTTGTGTTTATTGTAATTGTATTTTTTTATATTACGGTAGTAAATTTTTTTGTCTTTTTATGAAATGATGCATAGTAATTTACTTAGATATTGAATATCGTTAAATCTAAATGCACAGAAATAGAGCACTTTTAATCTCACCTATTATAATATTAAAAGTGCTCGTTTAGATTCCCAGCGAGTTCAGAATAATTAAATTAAAATTATTAAGTCTGCATGTTTTTACGATTTGTTTGCTATAATAATTGGGCCTCGTGGTCTGTTTTAGTGTTAAATGAAAAATTATATTTCTTCTAAGATAACTACTTATGTAATAAACATTATCTACAGTAAACAAGAAAGTATTAGTCATACTTCTTGTAATCTTCCACACATAAGTGTTTTCTAGACAAACCAATGAACTAAAGAACTAATTAGTAAATATAAAAATGTTACTGTAGATCAGGGATGCACAGAGTTCTCAAGAGCAAGGGTCACATAGATTCATGTTGACTTATGACAGGCCCCCATAAAAACGTGTATCGTTTATAGGTTATTAATTATGTATGTATAATATTTTTATATGTATGTTCTGAGAAAACAATTACTTGATTTATCCACTGCGGGATTATTATTTAATCAAGATAAATTATGGAAGTCTCACATGAAACTATTTATATGAGAAACATATATGGTTGTACTATGTCTTTAGCAAAGCCCCTTAAAACATACATGGAAGTCTTTTGTACTTGTCGTTAGCAAAGCCCCTTGAAATATACGGATAATTCCTATTTGGAATATATAACTTCTAATAATCTAATCTATGTATGTTCTTACGACGGAAATGGTGAACGTTGCATTGTGTAGACTGATCACTTAAGGCAGCTCATACAGGTTGTAAGCCCTGGGCCAAAGGCTTCCATGTATGTTTCGTATATAAATAACTTCGTCTCTGTGAAGCAACTAAAATACTCGATTTGTTTAAGATATTTTTGCATTATAAAAAGCACGCGACAAAATGTACGACAAGAAAAAGGGACGAACAGACCAATTTCTATTTTTTTTGACCACCAGTGCGTTTGTACTGAAATGTTACCAACCCAGGAAGCCCACTACATAGCGTTGAAGTGCGACGTTTTCTAGATTTTTACGTACATAATAAGAGACTTGCGTCACAGGTGTGAGCAGCCGGGCGCGCGCCCTCGCCAAGCCGGGGGTAGGCAGCTACCCGCCCGTACCTGGCCTCGCGACCGCAGCATGGCCGCCGCGTCGGTTCGGCGGGAAAAATGGCCATAGAGAAAATAAGCGCGGTAATTAATATCCCGCCCGAGCCGGGATCATATCGATGTATTCGAATGAGAACGGTTTGATGCCGTTTGGGTGCCCATTCCAATCGCGCTCGTAAAATATATATCCGTATCCGCCAGCGCACCTGGTTTACCTAAGCCAATTGGTAGTTATTTTTTAAATTGCCATAAGATAAATTTCAAAAGAGGGGAATATATCGGCGTAATTTATTATCCGCCCATGCAGAATTTTTCAGCTGTGATAATAATATGTAGGATTTCTACTATTTTTATTATATAAATCTTGAATTTATCACATTTGGAACAAATAATGCCCATCGGCATTGTATTTCAATGGAGATTATTGTGTTGGCTTCTTCTCAGATTTTATTCTTGTCTTTAAAAGTTTTTCCGATAAATTTTCTTTTCGTTCGTGATTATGGGGAGGTTTCTACGTAGAAAGGCACGTATTTGTTTATTCAATTTTATTTTTACATGCAAAACAAATCAGTGCTTCGTCGTGCAGAGGAAAATTGATATTAATTATTATTAAGGGTTGCAACACATTGAAATTTCCAAAAATGTTTTTATTATTGTGTATCTTATAGCTTAAAGGTTTTTGCTTTAGTTTCTAAGAATAATCTGATTCATCACTCATTCAATAATTCCAAAAATTGAGTTATAGTAGTTTGAAGCTAGTGGTAGGTGAATTTTTAAACGAATTTCGTTATTCTTGATGATCAGTAAATTGGGTGAGAAACATAATCTTTGTTAACTCTATGCTAGTTTAAATATAATTTTATATTTTACTATTTATTTTTCAAAAGTAACTGAATCTCTCGTCGATAGGTAAAATATTATACTATCTACTTTTCAAATATTATTAAATAAGATTTCAAGTAAAATTGAGTATTTTACATGGATTAGGTGAAAATTTAATTAAAATTAATTAAATAATATTAATCATTGCATCCTAATAATAATTATAATGACACATTATTTGAAATTAGTAGAAAAGCGAACAGTATACTTTATTATATTAGTTTAATGAATAAACACCAAGAAATTACGGAAAGTTTTTAAAATTGTTTGATTATACCTAATATTATTGTGTTAAATTTACATTTATTTTAAATAAACATATACCTACTCTGCGTGCGGTATACGTAACTACCGAAGTCAAGTGTGCTGTTGCATTAGGTACCGTCTAGCGTGAAGAGACCAGTATTACTTTGTCCCTTTCTCTCATAAATGTCTCTAACGCAGTACCAACTTTTATTTTTTTCCATTTTTTTCCAATATTTTTAAATCTGTCCCCACAAATCTTACTAAAAGCTTGTCTGAAAGTCGATATTCTCATATAAGTTTATATTTTTAAATCAAACGATTACAATATTTATAATTATAATTATTATACAAAAAATTATCAGGCATTATAATAAAATAGTCAATTTAATATTCACAGTTAAATCGGAATAAAATACAGTTATTCTTTTAGTACCATTACCAAAAAATCAATCTATAGTTATTGTAACTTATATTGAATTCAGCTGGTGCGCATGTCGTTGTTTTTTTTTCTAGAAAAACAATATGATTAAAAAGAAATTAACAGTGTTTTGGGAATTTTTTAATGTATCTTATAAAACACAATCCCTCTTTACATTGTTTTCGTGCAAAATATACGACGTCTTCTTGTACGCGAAAATAAATACACATTATGGTGGATTCGTATGTAAATTTAAGAGCAACTGAAAAAACAACACATCTCACGCTCAAACATTTCTCCACGCACTTTGTCTAAGTACCTGCGTATTCAAATTGTACTTAGCGGGGGTTTTCCGTGGGTAGGTTTAATTTTTAAAATATGCGTAGATAATTCAGGCAGGCTAGGTGTCCGTAGGAAATGGGATGTTAACGAGAATTAACGAACTAACGCGAAAAAATCCCTCGTTGGAAGACATGCCAAGCTTGTGGGTTTCATTGAGTGTTTTTGCTTAATTGAATGGGATGATTCCACAAGCGCTTTGGTGCTGGAATATCTACTATTTTTTTAAATAATAGAGAATATATTTTCGGTGAATTTTTAGATCTTTTATTTTATTCCATTTTTTTACAATGTTTTTAAATCTGTCCCCACAAATCTTGCTGAAAGCTTGTCTGAAAGTTGATATTTTCGTATTTATATTTTTTTTATTTTTAAATCAAACGATTACAATATTTATAATTATAATTTAATATTTATTTTTTTAAATTTTATTTATATTTTTAGATCAAACGGTTATAATACTTATAATTATAATTATTATACAAAAAATTATCAGGCATTATAATAAAATATTCAATTTAATAATCACAGTTAAATTAAATCAATTTTAATTATAAGCTGATCAATTTATTTCGCTTCAAAATTTGCTGTCCGATCTCTTTGGCCTACGTTTTGGTTCCGATTGCAGGGTCCATTATCAGGGCTGATTTGTGATTGATATCGTTAATCTATACTACTTACATGTTTTAGGTATTGTGAACTCCAAAGTATAGGTAATTGTAATTATAAAATATTAATTTTTTGGCCGTCGTGACCTGGCATTATCACACACTACAATATTAGAGGATGGCCCTGTTTAAAGCCTCAACAACCGTAGAGCATGCGTGAGAAGATGTATGAATGTAGCCGAAGCAAAAGTGGTGTGCCAATATAGAAGAGTATTGCGTTCCATCCTTTCTGCTTCTGCCTACCTCTGCGGAGAAACGGCGTGATTGATGATATAGTTAGTGGTTGATGATTTATTTATTACATTTTTTAAAAATAAACTTTTTTTATCGGGGTATAAAAGCAAAGGCAGCAACATCCAAAAAAAATTGAGCAGTCATCGAGGATTACTAATTAATAATGTAATAAGTTCGAGATTTTATAGAAAAAGTAGCTTATAAATTTATAGGAAACGTGATTTTGGAAGGGATAGATACATCTAGAATTCGGTATCGGTGCATATTTAATTGTTAGCCCTCGGTCACTGCATTCAAAATATTTTTTTTTGGACATTGCTGCCATTGCTTTTTTACATACCCCACATTTGTAGTACGCACGCTGTGACTATTTTCAATATAAAACAATATAATATGTTTGTAGTGCACGGTTTAACTTTAAAATATATATAAACGTTACACGATTACTGCTATGTTAATTAAATATGCAGGGTTATTTGGAAAACATTAATAAACTCGCAGGACCATATTCCTGCTTACCAATCATCAATACAATCAGATATAAATCCCAAATCACTGTACAGAAAATAACTCGTTAAAATAACTGTTTGACCATCACCAGTCTAAATTATTCAATGACTCTCGATTTAATGATTATTTGAGATAATAACTTAGACTTGAAGTCGTGTTTCATTTTCACATTTTTGAAATGTTATATATCTTGTAATGAAATTGTTTCTGCCAAGAAAAATCCTTAAGAGAATACGTTATTTAATAAAATCATCTCTTAAGAGAAGGTTTAATACCCATCTAGGTATAAAAACATCCCCGATACAACACGGAGGGATGATTAATGATAAGGATGATATATTTTCATTATTACTCTTTGTCTTGGCTTTTGCGAGAGTAATCTCTAACCGAACTGTTATGAACCGCTGCTCCTGTGGTCTGGCGGAAAATATTCTGGACAATTAGGGAGAGAAAAGCGCTTGTTGGTGAGATTTTATTTAATTATTTTTTTTATTTTATATTTACGACCGTTTTATATTCGAGCGCGTATTATTATTCAAAAAGCACTTTCAAAATGGTGTATTAATTGGCGGAATGCAATTCAGTGAGCAAGCTTTTAATATTTTAACCCGTACGATGCAATCAAAACTTTTCTCTTTGTGTTTTTCAACCTTTCCATTTATTCAATCCACTATTATTGGATCCACAAAAGAGGTACAAATTAGTATTAAGTGGACTAACTCTATCAGCTTTTCATTATAATGCACACGAGTTTTCCATTATGTAGACATAAATGTCAGCGTGCCGTTAGAAATAATTGTGCAGTTTTCATAAGTTAGCCGTTTTGTTAATTTCATTTCATTATTAGGTACTTTTATTATGTACCTATGTATTCATTGGCGTAACAGCTGTAGTGTAATAAATAGTTTTAAGCAGATGAAGTTGACAGGAATTCTTGATTCTGAAAGACTTTTTAAAAAAATACATTTATCAATTATTGTTAATCAAAATTTCTCACACATTTAGAAAGTATGGTAATATTTTTTTTTTTAAATGACGTTAATTTATTGAAAAGAGCTCCATATTTAATTATTAAAATTAAAATATCAACAGACGTCTAATCAGTTGATAACGGCATAATCTGCCGAAAAGATCAGCCTGGTTTGCTTAATAAAAATATCGAACTGTTAAAATTATGAGTTCACTTTTTAATTAATTTTTTTTTAATTAGTTTAAATTTAAGTACATTTACCTTTATTAAAATGAGTGTAGCCGTTTTATGATTTGAGCAAATTGTAGCGCCCATTCATCAAAAACAATACTTCTCATTATTTTTCAGAGCTGAATTTTATTTAGTGTATGTACACTTAGTATATTTTAAGATAGCTAAGCTATATACAGCGAAGATGGCTCATTCGCTCTTTTTACTTCGCCAAGTAATGTCACATCAAAGTTTGGAAAGTAACTCATGTTTTTCCTTTATTATTTTTTAAAGGAAAATTATGCAATGTGTTATCATGAAAAATTATTATAGTAATAGAGTAGGAGCTAGCAATCGTCAGATTTACATTATAGTATCAAACTTGAAATATTTTCTGTAGGTGTACACTAAAGTGGGCAAGAATGTTTAGATATTATGACATTTGAGTTTGGGGAATTTCGGCATATAACAGGTAATACAGGTACATAAAAATGTGTAAGTAAAATATTAAAATTAATAATTATGTCAACCACAAAGTTAACGCTATAAACATTGAAAACACTAAAATATAAGATACCAGGTAATATTGTTAAATAGTGGCCCGAATAAAATATATAAATTTCAGATTTGTTACTATATATATATATATATAACATGACTATTTATAAAGCTTCAAAGCATCTGGCGGAAGAAATGATCCGCGAAAAGCGTCTGCCACACCTTGATATGAGATAATATATATATATATATATATATATATATATATTAGGTCCTTACATATGAAATTGGCGTTTAGTATGGGAGGAACATAAAGCAGTTTTTTTTTATTATAATATATTTATTTAATCAAAGTATGTACTATTGCTATCTATGCACTTTTGCCATCTCATAGGTAATTCATCGATCCCTTTACTAAAAAAACCATTCGGACGGGAATCAATAAAATCTTTGAAGGCGGTTTGGACTGCCCCATCGGAGTTGAATTTTTTCCTTTGCAAGAAGTTATCCAAATTTCGAAAAAAATGGTAATCTGTTGGGGCAAGGTCCGGAGAGTACGGTGGATGTCTTAGACATTCCAATTGAAGCTCCTCTAATTTGGTAGCCGTCTGTTGTGCAGTGTGTGGCTAGCGTTATCATGAAGCAGCAGTGGCCTAGAGCGATTAACCAGCCTCGGTTGTTTAGCAGCTAGCTTTTCCATCATGGTTTGCAGTTGCTGACAATAGACATCTGCCGTAATCGTCTGGCCAGATTTAAGAAAGCTGTAGTGAACGACACCAGCACTAGTCCACCAAACGCTCACAAGTAACTTTTTTGGAGTCAATTTTCGCTTGGGGCATGGTTTGGCTGGTTCGGCAGGGTTCAGCCATTGCGATGAGCGCTTCCGATTATCGTACAGGATCCACTTTTCATCACAGGTAATGATTCGATTTAAAATCCCTTCATTATTGTGCTGGTTGAGTAATGCAACGCAGCAGTCAACGCGCGTTTGTTGATTTGCTTCATTCAATTCGTGAGGTACCCACCTTTCAAGCTTTTTCACCTACCAATTTGCTTCAAGTGGATTAAAACAGTTTTATCACTAACACCGCAGCCTGCAGCTAACTCGGATGTGGTTTGCGATGGATCCGCTTCCACAATAGCCTTCAATTCTTCATTATCAACTTTGGTCTCCGGCCGCCCACGGGGCTTGTTCTGCAGGTCGAAATTTCCAGAACGAAAACGTTGGAACCAAAAACGCACTGTGTTTTCTTTTGCGGCACCGTCGCCATACACATCATTAATCCTTCGAGCCGTTTCTGCAGCACTGGTGCCACGGTGGAACTCGTACTCGTAAATAACGCGATATTTCAAGTTTTTCATTTTGTAAACTGAGTGACGTAAAGAAAAAAACAATTGAGGAAAAAACAAATGAATTATAATTTTCAAAACACAAATACATGAGTAAATAGCTGTATAAATTTGGATTTGGAATTCCTAACCAAAGAGAAGATATTTGAGATCAAATTTGCCAGTACGGCAAAACGCCAATTTCATATGTAAGGACCTAATATATATATATATATATTTATATATAAATATATATTCTCGTTAAACATTAAAAAATCAGGTTTGTTATTTTTACGTTTTACTTACACACTTTTTGTATCTGTATTACCTGTTATCTGCCAAAATCCCCTAAACTCAAATGTCATAATATCCAAACCTTTTTACCTACTAAGTATATCTACAGAAAATATTTCAAGTTTGTTATTATAACATAAGTTTAGCGAGCGCTGCTTCTAAGTCTATAAGTTTTCCATGAATATATTTTTACAACGCTAAAATATGCGTGTTAAGTGTTAACATATCCATGAATGTTTTGGCTGTTACGCAGATATTGTGATTAAATTTTGTTTTTCTTTAATAAACATATTATATACTATTTCGTATGTAATGTAGCGCCGTCGAAATGATCCAACATTAAGAATTATATTATTATTTCTCTAAAGTTCAAAGTACCTCGCTCCAGCTTAATAGAAAAAATATAACATCGTAAATTATCACTCACTATGTTTTTTACATATTATATTGAATCGTACTGATTTCATGCTCAACGTATCGTTAATAATATTTTTTCATAGTATTTTTACAAGAAACATTCACTCGTTGTTTATTGCTCTTCTATTTATAGATAATACCTATAATATTTTACTTTTGGTATTTGCTAAATAAATATTATCTAAATAAACATATTTTTGTTAAATCTTTGCAGGAAAATTTTGTACGCAAATTTATATAAAATTTTATTTTATGTTCTCTCGTTTCTGTATTTTTTAGTGGGTTTGATACATTTCCATTACTATTTATTTAGTGACTTACAGTTTAATTCGTATATTAAATAAATTTAAATAATTCGAGTATTATTTTTAAGAAGCCTTTTGTATTTAATAAGGTAGTTATTCTCCAAGAACTATTGTACCTTTAAAACAGCGAGCACACCTATTACAGCCTACGATACTTTTGTGGGAAGAAGAGGCTCGACCCGCAAGATTATAGCTGCGTCCTGAACTCCGGACGTTCGCATTAACCTGAAAGTGTACCATAAATTTAGACCACTCTTCCAAGAGGAACGTGTAAATGGATACCTTTATTCATGAGGCTCGGGCGTATGAATGGACCTTTTGATCAGATCCGTACAGCTCCGCGAAGTCTGACCGGAATTCTTCCAAAGAAGGCTTAATACTCCTTTATCCCTTTGCGTGAGCACTTTATTAAGTGAGTCCTTTCTTGCCTAAAACGTGTTCCTTGTTACGAGGCTGTACACTCGGGGAGACAGTCCTAATCGGCGGCCCCTCATTTGCGAGAAAGACTTCTCGTTAGGTGTGCCGTTCAATGTATGTGATTTTGCGAAATCGGCAAAAGAATGGGTTATGGTTTTATGGCAGATTTTCAAGATCTTTTAATAATCGCTGAGCCGTCTTTATTGCTGCGCCTATTATATTGGGTATAAGGCGAGACAAGCTTTCTCGTGGGTTCATATATTAATATATTTTTTTATTTTTGCGAATTCCATTATATCTACGTCCCATGTCTTGGCTGCACGATAAACCATACCAGCGCATCAAAATTTTTGACGTACTGAAAATATCATGCGGGCGTGGATGATTTAAGAAAGGGGATAAGCGTGAAATTACAATTTTGCAAAATATGATGTGAACTTTTTTTTTGATAAATAGAAACTTATATACTTTTGAACGCGCTTATAAGGAATGTGCAAGACGGTAAAATATTACGTGTTTTTGGATCTTATAGGCCGAAACACTGAAGTAAAGTTTTTATCACAGCCGATTAAATTTAAAAAATTAAATCAAAATCAAAATTTAAAAAATTGGACAATTACTTCGTAGATTTTTTTCTCAATATTTTTCTTACATTTTTGACATTCATCATCATCTTCACCCCCTTGTCCCTAGTAGGTTCGGGGGCCCAACGACTCGACAAGGTGCTTTCAGCATTTCTTTGGGCACGTTACACTGTGCCAATCCAATTTTTGACATAATATATATGTTATATATTAGATATACCTTAAACATGGCTGTGAGCTATTTTATTTTTATCTGAGCGTATATGTCCATTGAGTCGTCACTTGTTCTTAATTTTATTTCACATTTGTCGTTTATATTCCCCTGCTAGTGAGTGCTATGTGAATCGTAGATTGTACATCTAATTGATTTAATCGGTTCATAACACGAGAATTAATACGAAAGAGAATCCTGGGTACCGCGGTACGTGCGTTTATAAAAATAGTACCTAGTTTCCACCGCGCGGACGTGTGTTGTAACACAAATGAACGTAATTTGTCAGAACTGCTCAGAATTAATTAAAATTCCTCCATTTATTAGCGATTCCACGATCCGGGGCGAAAAATGGTTTTGCGATATTCAGTGCTTCAATAAAGATCATTAATTAAGGCAGAGGAATCGGATCCTCCCTTACATTTTAACAGCAGGGCATTAGGCATCGATGAACGGTTCCGGAGTAATAATTGTGGTCGTGTATGTGCGACCCTCGACAACCGGGGGATGGAAATCTGTATCAATGGGGTAGGAGTCGATTTTGGGTTTGTCAATTTTCTCGTGACGCCGTCCGAAAATAATCGTTGATTCCGTTCACGCTGGTACTCGGGAAACATAGAAATACCCTCTTAAATATTTGACCTAAGATTGTTTTACATTTTGCCGATTTTGCCAATAACTATTGTTGGGGGATTTTCAGATAAGCCGATTCCAATGCAGACACCAACGCCGAGAAAATTAAATTGCGTAGCTAAGAATAACAGTTGCGTAGTTTTCCCTTTCCTAGTTTCGCAGTACAATTGTGACATCTGTAATTTTTCCATTAATAAATTTAATATTTTATCTAACCCTTAAAAATATTCCTGAAAAATCAACCTACTAAAAACATATATTTTTAAATCAATCCTTTGTAAAACTGATACTTCAGATGATAAATTGCATTTAAAATAGCGTTTTTTTTTTGTAATTAGGAAGAGATAATACACTGATTTCGCAGTGAAAAGAACAAAAAACATACAAATATAATTATGCACCTATATCTATCACTCATTAATAGATGAGAAATGATGTAGAATGTCATGTTGGATGGGACTTGGTAAACGTTAAGAGTTATATTTATCAATTTTTCAATTTTAATGTTCAAAATTTATATCATAAACCATATTTTAGTGAGTATAACGATTCCATTCTAAGTTAAAAAGCTTAAAAAACGCAATTTTTTAAAGTTAATACAGCTTGGCTGTCGTGTTATGTAACGTTTAAAAAAACATTAATCTATACCAATATTTAAACATATGAATTTATTTATATTTATATTGTATTCCGCGTTTATTTTAAAGCGTCGCGAGATTGCTGGTAACAAAGCAAGTTGTACGAGCAGACTTAATTGACCAATTAATCAAAAATATATTGTTCGTAATACAGTACACAAACAATTAGCTAGTTAATATTGATCCAATTTCCTTTACAATGACAATCCCCTTTGAACAGCTGGTGGCAATTTTAGTTGCTGCCTGCAAACTGGTCTCGACCTCGCGACCCATTGTCTCCCGGTTGTCTCCCGGAGTGTCTCCCGGAACGAACCCGGTACGATCTTCGGAATTCAGAGCTGTTCTCGATATTTTGACTCGCGCAAATTCAATATGTCGCCCTCGGCGGGGCTTTGAATTCAAATCGCGAAAACATGTCGCGTCGAGACAAATAATATATCCATAAGGCTTCCTCGCAGGTGATATGAGCTTTGAGGAATGGCGGCGCTGTTTCGCGCGGTCTTATTTTACGAGTTACGAGAATTTACACACTTGCAGTTTTCGAAGAAATTCTATTCCACGTATGACCGACGGGTTGATATGATTTTCGTGTATTTTTCGTACTTGCGTGAATTTTGTTGTAGGAAAATAAGATTTATCTACTTTTGGCGTTGAATTAATAAGTTTATAAATGTAAATGACAAGATTACCATATAAGAAAGAAAAAAGTTTGTAAAAAGAATCGTTTAATGTAGAGAGGATTAAAAATACATTTATATATTCTAGGACGGTGTTAAAAATAATAATTTTCGTTTGGATAAAAGGAGGAAGTTATTTTAAATATTTGTTTAACATTATCTGAAAATTTAGAGGTCTATCGATTCTTTGTGTATTCGATAGTATACGTACGGACCGTCGATATATTTAACTCAATGTGAGAAGCAAACTCGTTGTACCGATTTTTATAATAATATAACTAATCATGTCACCACAAAATCATTTTGCTCTTTTTGAGGAAGTTTTTAATAACAATTTAGTTTTAAATAAATATTAAACAAATATTACAAGTATAATTAAATGCAGAATCTGGGTATACTTCGAAAATTAACATTAATATAATTTTATGATATGTTATTGTATGATGAAGTAAACGACGATGTATAATTTGGTAAGAAATTTCTGAGAAATTAATGTCTCTCTGTAAGTACGTAATAAGTGGATCCAGGGGATTCGTAACCCAAAAAAATACTCACGTTCTTTCGGTTCACGTGTAGTGCGCAACAATTAATTTCACTTGAAAGCATGTCTAGTGTGAGAGATACGCGTCGTGAAACATACAAAAAGACCTCAAACTAGGGACCCACAAAGCTTTGGTATTCGAATCGAATATATTCATAGATCTCCATTATTTTTGAATTTAAGAGAATAAAATCTAATTAAACGAATTCACCACTTAATTTTTGGTACAAACCAACCGGTTTCGGAAACAACGTTCCTTTGTATACTTAATACAATTATTAAAATTAATTATATTAGTATTAAGTACACACTGACAAAGTAATATTGTATCCGAATCGGCTGGTTTTACCAAAAATTAAGTGGTGATAAACTAAGTTAATTCGTTTAATTATATTCATAATGAATAACCACAAAGTAATAGCAAACTATAGTAGTAGAAAAAATAATCGTTTTGGTCCTATTTATGAATATTATTCGTCGCGGTGAAGAACGACACCAAATACTTTTTTAATTCCAAATTTTTATTAAACCTACTATTAATTACAATTATTAATATTTTTTTACGCTTCAATAGGCCAAAAGGCCCAATTGCAAAATCGAAACACATCCCAAATCATTCTTGCTTGAGTAAATCACTTAGATTAATTTTGACCTTAGAGGCTAGTATAATGCTCACTGTGCCACAAGGGTCTCCATTCCGTAATTCGCACTAATTCTCCACTAGAAAATACCACTTGTCTGTATTATACTTTATATATTCGCCGCCTAGAATATTCTATCCGTCTGTGCCACACTTTATTCGCGCCCTTTCTATCGCACCGATTTACGGTCTGATGGTTTATTCGCCTTCGCAAGGTTTCTAGGGTACACTTTCTGTGGTTTTCGTCAGCTGTCAAACAAATACTGTCCTATCTGCGCGATCGCGTCGCAGTTTATAAGGAATGTTCTTTCTTAAATTTTTTCACATATTTTCGTGTGTTCCACTAGTTTACAGATTCTTCCAAATCATCCCAAAATCATTCAAACCTTAGAAATTCGTACGCATTGCGTACTTGGAACATGAAATTTTTGACATAGAATACTCGTAGAATCCGGTACTCTGAAATTACAATTATTTATTATCATTCATTTTCAAATATATGATACATACTCGTACAATTCATCTACATATTTGTAGAATCCGGTGCTCTGAAATTACAATTATTTATTATCATTCATTTTCAAATATATGATACATACTCGTACAATACATCTACATATTTGTAGAATCCGGTTCTCTGAAATTACAATTATTTATTATCATTCATTTTCAAATATATGATACATACTCGTACAATTCATCTACATATTTGTAGAATCCGGTTCTCCGAAATTACAATTATTTATTATCATTCATTTTCAAATATATGATACATACTCGTACAATACATCTACATATTTGTAGAATCCGGTTCTCTGAAATTATAATTATTTATTATCATTCATTTTCAAATATATGATACATACTCGTACAATTCATCTACATATTTGTAGAATCCGGTTCTCCGAAATTACAATTATTTATTATCATTCATTTTCAAATATATGATACATACTCGTACAATACATCTACATATTTGTAGAATCCGGTTCTCTGAAATTATAATTATTTATTATCATTCATTTTCAAATATATGATACATACTCGTACAATACATCTACATATTTGTAGAATCCGGTTCTCTGAAATTATAATTATTTATTATCATTCATTTTCAAATATATGATACATACTCGTACAATACATCTACATATTTGTAGAATCCGGTTCTCTGAAATTACAATTATTTATTATCATTCATTTTCAAATATATGATACATACTCGTACAATACATCTACATATTTGTAGAATCCGGTTCTCTGAAATTACAATTATTTATTATCATTCATTTTCAAATATATGATACATACTCGTACAATACATCTACATATTTGTAGAATCCGGTTCTCTGAAATTACAATTATTTATTATCATTCATTTTCAAATATATGATACATACTCGTACAATTCATCTACATATTTGTAGAATCCGGTTCTCCGAAATTACAATTATTTATTATCATTCATTTTCAAATATATGATACATACTCGTACAATACATCTACATATTTGTAGAATCCGGTTCTCTGAAATTACAATTATTTATTATCATACATTTTCAAAGTGGTAATTAGTCTCTTAAGCTAGGGTATTTAGAAAATATAGTATTTATGTAGTAGGGAGTGTTTAATGATTCCACGAAATTTTATAAAATATATTATTACGAAAGGCCTAAACGATTTTTTTTTTTTGAATGGTTCTCAAACAATGAAAAACACACAACATGATATAGGTAATATAAACATAATACAATAAGTTAAAATGCTTTTCATCACTTAATGTGAACACAGCAGACATAGAGATTAAAAGTAAAGGCTAAAACGTACACAAGAAAGAACAGAAAATAGTGATTTTATAAAGCGAGCTTATACAGAGTGAGACTGAACAAGCTAAACAGTTTATTTCGCAAATTTGGTAATAGTTCTCTTGTATTCATGGAAATACAATTACAAATATTGATTATTGAAGAAAGATTTATTGTAAGTTAGGTATTGTTAACTTTGTAATTGCTTTTGTTAATTAATTTATCTTTTTTCTTATTTTTTATGTATTTAAATTTATGTTATATTATTATTTTACCTCGTCGATAAAAAAAAACATACTAAAAAGCCGTTCTTGCGGATTAGTGGGTTTTTATTTTGCAAAAATAAATAATTATGAAAAAAAAATATCGATTGCAGTATTTGTATGTATCTACTTATATTATTTGATTAATTACACCTACGTATTTCGGATATACAATCAAAAAAAATTTAAAATGTCAGTCTACCATGTTGCTGAATCAATTGAATAAAATTTTGATGTTTAACTAAATAAAAAAAAATATATTTATTTATATTGTCGATAGTCGCAATGTTAATGTATTATTATTTAAAATTATTATTATTATGGATGAAATTTTTAATTTGCGATTGATCTGAATTTTTATGTTTTTCAATTCGGGGTGAATTTTGAGATTCGCAGGTCCCTGCCTCAAACCCGGCGAGACTTCATATAATAGCATTAATGCCGGGCGTGATCACCTCTACACGAAGTCAACTCGGGAAATGGCGATATCAAACGGCATCCTGCTCGTTCGGGGTGACATAAACCTCTCATTTTTCATTGTCTCCCGGTACGTGACATCATAAAGTGTTTTTTTCGGCCCCTCCACATTCCCGGCAACATGTGGCGTTGGATTAAGCTTGCATTAAACGAATCCAGGGTGCCGAGGCGCGAAGCGGGCCGCGGATAAATCCCCGCCTCATTTGCATATGAAAGGCGCCAATTTATCCGCAACTCTTTACGTCTCGGTCACAATCGGGGAATTACAAGCGGGAGCCGGACAAAGTCGAGAGAGCACTTCGCCCCAGATAGTTGGACAAGTATTTATATTAAGCAGCCCCGAGACAGAACGGGGTTAGTATTTCTAAAGGTTCGCGCGCGGGGGTTCGACGTTTTTGTTATACAAGTTTTGGCAAAGAGGGCGTTTACAACTGAACAATTTCTTTTCACAAACTCTCAAGCCTCAAAGTTGCGTTCTGATGTAATGTAATCGATATTAATTTCTATACTATTTTATTTTCTATTTTTTTTATTTATTAGAGACACTAACAGGATAATAGGTACATGATACTCAGATAATAAACATTATAGTGAAGACTATGCACATTATCCCAATTACAAGTGTCTTCGGCACGCTCTAGTAACATGTATTTTTGCAATTAATTATATTTTACATGTACATTTATGTATATTATATATTTTGTGTTTGAGTGTAGTGCGATTAGTATTTAATGAATGATTGATTTAATGGATCTATAGGTTCATGTCATCGTTTAGAAAATGGATGTTGTGTATGAGTGAGTTTTTGAACGAAGATAAGGTGTCTGCAAGAATATCAGCATCAATGTTAGGGTCAGCACAATACAAATTATATGTGCGACACAACCTTGTATTGGGAGAAAAGTAGCCGACATTATTAGTGTGCTGACTTATTCTGAAGAACTCCGGGTTTCTTATACGGGGTTTAAATTTTGTGACATCATAATGATTTTTCGTTTATATATACATATTTATTTATTTAAACGGTTTGAAATTACCTTTTACAATACAATATAGTTATATTAATTATGTTTACTCCGTACAGTTGTAGTTTCATAATAAAATTTAAGAGTTAGAAAATAGGGAGAATAAACAGTTTATAATAGGATTTTAACAGTGTTTGTAGGAAATAAATATTTATATATTTATTTACGTCCAAGGGGCTTTTACAAGTAATAATATGAATATACAATAGATGTAACAAAATAGTGAACATTGTTACTTAAATTTGTTAAAATAAAATACAATAAGACAAAATAAGACATAATATTGTTAAAAAAAAGAAAAAAGGATTAGTTCATTGCATGTTTTTACACGAAAAATATTAATATACAATTAATATAGTATAATAGAGCAATATATTGTAATTTCAATATGTTAAAATAAAATCTGATTTATTTTCTATAAAACCTTGAACTATCGTTAAAGTAATTTATACTGAATATAAAAAATTCAATCGCATCAATGCAATAAAATGATTTGAATATGATTTTTTCGGAAAGGAAAAACTTTTTAAATCTTTTTTTATATGTATTTGTACTTGTACAGAAAAGATTTGAAATTCTAATATTTCTAAATATTAAAAAAAAATGTAAAATATATTTTTAAATCTACCACATAATAGTAAAAATAAATTAACGTGACAAAAATGATATCCTTGAACAGAAAATAAAACCAAGGAATTTACGATTTTCAGACGATGGTGTCCCATCTTGTTCACTAATTATTACCTATTTGTATGCGCTTAGATACAGTATTTACTTTTTATGATTGATGTATTATTTTTATTTTTGGTGATTGATGTGTTATTTTTTTTTTGGTAGGTAAAATACGGGGTTATATATTCGCTCATGAACATTGAAGCATGACTTTTTTTTATATGAAGCATATATTTTGAAAAAAAAAATCTGTGTCGTAATATTCCTATCGTCATATTATGCAGATTTTAATATTTCAAAATATTCTGTCAAATAAATATTTCATTTCTATATTTTTTCCCCAATATATCTTTACGTAAAAGAATGCTTTAATATTCTCACAGCACGCGTCTGTTGGTCGTCTATTATCACAGTTTTACCTAACAGAGACTTCTGTATTAACATGCTAATATTTAATATGTTACATGTAACGGTGCGCCCTTTCCGGAATAATCTAAATAGATATTAAGTAATAATTATGCGGACGCCAAGACTCGCACAGTTTTCCCGTTCCTATTCTTAAGACTCTACGATACTCTGAGCACTTAACATAGGACTAATGATACTTCTATGCTAAGAAGATAGTGTTATTGTCCACACGCGCTAGACTGGCGTCTCTATAATAAACATGTAGGTACTGCGAAGAAGGTTATTTTCTCCGCATAAAATCTGGAAATGTGTAGACACTAAATTGTTGGAATTGGAATTGGTAGCTCTGCTACAGTGAATCGATAAAATTAATCTACTCGCGATAAACGACATTTTAATAGTGTTTTAATAACAACGCACTATCTGTGTATTGAATCCGAGCTAAGCTTCAGCATACCGTGACAGAAATACCCCAACGCAGGCTTGGTGTCAACTCATGTTACGTAAAGAAATTTGTGAATTTTAACCGTTTTAAATGAGAACGAAATTATTTTACTAATTTCCGTGCCGTCAATATAATTGCTGTCGTACATTACTTTTAATATTGAGTCTTTATTGTGAAATATTGATAATTATGGTAATTCTTAGTAGCTTTACATATCTGTCATTCAATTTTTATAAAAAAAAAATTGCTGGGATTTTAATTAGTTAGTGTTTCACACTTAAATAGTTATTGGAATAGCCATATTTCGTGTTTTTGCGAAAATATTACACGGTAATCCTGCGTTATTGTATAGCTACAGTAAGGCTAAAAGGTAATTTTAACTGTATTAATATACTAAATGGCAAATTAAACATAACACTGCTTGTTTATTGTTAACAAGTTACATAACAGGCATTACATGTAAACTTTTAAGCTGGATTTAAATGTAGCTTTTTTAATCATTTGAAAACATTAATTGCTCACTGTATGTACCCCGTCAAAAATGATACACTTATTATATATTTCGGCAGCGAGTTAGCTTAGTACTCTAGATTAGCGTAGCGACTTGGTTAGCTTAGCGTTAGTGACTGACATTGTTATTGTTACATAAATAATAGTGTATTTTTTGCTTTTTATACCTCATCATTATTTGCGTAATCTGGTAGCATTGGTGACGGACATTGTTACATAGAGAATTATGCATTTTGTTATTCGCGCCATTTGGTAGTGTTAGTGACGCACATTGTTACATAGAAAATTATGTATTTTGAATATAAATATTTCTCAATATTTTGAGGCCTTGAAAAGCTTTGGATGCTGGCCGCGCTGAGGCTTGTTGCAACACATATACGAAACATGCCGTATAATTTAAACCGTACCCAAACTAATTCGTGCAATATATTTTCCCTTCTACTCCCGTCCCACATTCCCCTCTACCCTCTCCACTCGCTGTTAAAAATTAAATTACTATATTTAGTGGAAAAATTTGTAATTGGCATAATTTTAAAACCATTACTTTATATTTGTTAAAATGTTCATTTGCTGTTAATTTTCTCCAAAATAAAATAAATAAATAAATATATACAACTTCCAAAATTTAATAGACATGGCAGGTATCTATCATGTGTGGAAATGGCGAACGTTATATTTTGTGTCAAAAGTGAATAAATAAAGTGATCACTTAAGCCAGCCATACGATAGGTCGTAAGGCCCACGAACACCCAAAGACTTCCATACCTACTTTCCCATAAAAATATAATTTCGTCTCTGCGAGGCATCTATATTATATCGATTGACAAATATTTCTCGTATTTACGGAAACGTCGCAGGTTTGATGACCCGCGTTGTTGCGCGGACACGGGAGGGTTAGGCCGTGTCGTGTGACGGGGAAGTCGGCACCCGAGAGTGCGCAGTAATTGCGCCACGGATCCTGCGGTATTACTTTCACAACGGAACGAACTCTCCCAATACTTTGTTGAATGGCTTCCTTTATTGCACGGGGTGTAAGTGAATCCGAAGTTTCAAATTTCAAAGAACTGCCAGCCATAAGTTGTTCTGATTGCCTGAAATACAACTTCAAAGCCATTTAAGTTCTCCGAGAAATTTTATCGAATTGGCTTTTAATGTCCGCATCGCGAAAGCGCTTATCGTCGGATCTTATTTGCCATTTTGCATTGAAGGTACAGTTTCCCTCGTTCTTTTACATTTAAGGGAAAGTCATAAACCAAATGCCCGAAATCATCAAATAACGTTGATGAATTCAGTTAAATATATTAACATTTTTATTTTTTGCGCATTTTTAATAAACCTGTTCTCGTATTAAGGGATTGTACCACCCTAGAAGCCTGAAATTTAGATAGAAATTAAGTTATTAAAGAGTTTTTGCAAGTAGGTAATTGATTTATAATGTTTATTATTCTTATTAAGGTATATACGATACAATTACTTTTTGGAAAAAATAAACAAACAAAATGTCCGCGTCGTCTCCATTTCATTGGAACTCCTCCACCGTAACTGAGATTGAACGATCTCTCTTCGGTGCACGTTCGCACACACAGAAAAAGAGATTTTGTACTTTTTTGAATTGAAATATCTATAATGTAGCAAACGAAATTTTCAAACCGATAAGTTATTTGTCAATAACAATCATTTATGTAAAAAAATGTATTTTTTTCAAACCGCTCTCAATTTTACAAGAAAAAACTTTGTTTAAATCGGATTTGCTGTATTTTAGATTTTCATTTCTCAGTATGGCGTTCTTGTCCGTCTCGGATAAATCGGATTGAAGTTTGTTGAATCTCAGTCACGGCGGAGGAGCTCCACGGGATCAGTACCTGAAGCGGTCATTTTTTTTTATTTTTAGAAAATTTTCTCATAAAATAATAGTTTTATGTGTAGTTACTTTAATAATTGCCCGTTAATTTTTTTTATCAACTTGTGAAAAATTACCCAATTTTTGTCTTAATTTCAAACTTACAACCTGGTGCAACCACTTAAGTTGTAATAATTTAAACATTGATACTTTTACTAAAAAATATATAAATATTTTTTATGTGTCTTTAATTAAGTAGTTTTTGATGTGCTCATTGTTTTATTGTACAATCAAATTATTAAATGATTGTTCGGTTACTTTGGTAAAGTGCTCTGTCACACGGAGGGGTCGGTGGAGTCACCAAAAGCTCCATAAATTAGTCGGTGGCCATCGCGGTCATATTCCATCAATTCACTCTTCCGCTCGCTCACGCGATCAGACTATTATTACTTGTGAGTACAAACATATCGATACGTACATTGAATGTTTAATGAGCTACTTACATAATAAGTTAAGCCTATAAATGTAACGATTGTTTTTTATTACAGTAATTGCACAAATTCAGAAAGTTCATTCCTCTCTTCGACATACCGATTTGGACTACGCTGTCCTACAGCAAGAATATGCAGAGTTTACAATGATTTGTCCACAGACATATGCAATATGCAATATTTTGTCTCGTTAACATTACTCGAAAAGCAAGTAAAAATACATTTTTCTGAATATTTTAAATGTCCAAATTTTTCAAGAACACGACACTGGATTATATCCCCAGGGGGACATCATTAATCTATCATATAAAGGATCTTGCTTTAAAGACCCCAATTAAAATATAGATATCTCATTATCAATAGTGACAATAGGAATGAAACTGCAGGTGGCGGTAATAAAAATACGACTCAGAAACTTTTTTTAATTTTTTTATTTGAGACACTTATAAATAACACATTATAAATCGAGTTCTGCCCATTATCCCAATTACAAGTGTCTTCGGCACGCTCGAGCAACATGAATATGTATATTATATATTTAGTGAATGAATGTAGAGTGATCGTATTAGAATATGTAAATAAATCATTTATTTAATGGTTCTATGGGTTCAGATCAATATATAGAAAATGAAACATTTATGTAAATCAAACATATATACAACTCCAAAAAATTTTTTATAGATATGGTAGTCTGTCATGGGTGGAAATGGGGAACATTACTTAAGATAGCCGTACGATAGGTCGTAAACCCTATGAACACCCGGAGAGACTTTCATATCTACTTCCCCATATAAAAATATAGCTTCGTCTCTACGAGACATTTATAATATATCTTGATACTTATTCTTCCTGGCACTTTTAACTATAGGTTTAACCGTCAATTCCATTTTTTTGCGTGTCATCTAGTGTATAAAGAATAGCAAATAAGTTTTTTTAGCCAGTAACTTGTTTTGTAAAATAATTTTAGTGTGTACGGCGCCCTTGAGGCCAGTACTCACGACAACGGCGCTGTATAAATCATCCAAATATTATATGAATAACTTTTTTGTGCTAGTGTGTCTACAACGTCTCATTTCACTTTGTCTTCTAATCTAACGATATTTATATTAGCTATGTGAAATATGCTAGGATGAATCATATTTCTCATCATTTCATCACTTATTATATATTATGTTATATCATCTTTATCATTATCGTCATCCCCTTACGGTCCTGGTAGGGTTGGGGGTCCAAAGGCTCGACAATGTGCTTCCAAATCCACTGCTTCCGTATGTGTTAACCAGTCAAGATTCTTCCTGTTCCTGGGGTGACGCACCGATCCTTCCGAGGTTGCTAACAACATACTTCTTGGTGCTTTCTCCTGGCATTCATAGCACATGTCCAAGCCACCAAATTTGTGGTTTCAGTTTTTACGTTAAGTAGGCATATATTTTCTATTTAAAAGTTCAAATTTTTTTGTGATACATTGTTGATATTCATTTTTATTATATTAAACACGAATTGAACTGAAAAACACATTTTTTCACTATATATTTAATTTAAATGTTAAAAGGTTTTCGAGATTACTCTCATTATCAATAACAAATTTTCAAAATTTGAAAACGTTTTAACATTTAAATAAAATATACCTACAGTTGAAAAAATAGTATTTTCCAATTCATTTCATATTTAATATTTTGTATTTTTTTTATTTCAGCAAAATAAATAAATAATAGTTATTGTCGTCTCACATGTTGTATTTCGACATCTTAATGTAGTAATAAGCAGATTAAAGGTATAATTTGTGTTCCTCGCGGAATGCTCGCTCGACATTCCTCCGCGCGGCAATTCGTTCATCTGTCAATATTACTTCCGACGGACATTTCCAATACGCGGCGGCACTTCATATTTGCACCTCCGCATGCAGCGCAGCGCGGGAAACGTTCGAGCGCATAATCGAAGTCACCATTTTTCAGTTTGAATATCGGAATATTTCCCCCGCGCGCGCGTTCGCGAACACGGTTCGAATTTTCGCGACACCTTACATATCAGTTTGAATATTCGAACGGGCTTCGCGCCCTACGCGGGCGTTTTTCCCGCGCATCCGCGAGTCCGCCCCGCGCCCCGCCAGATGCGGCATTAGTAAAGCGGGCACGGCGGCGCCCCCCGCCGCGCCACCCACGTACTTTCCCGCCACCACCGACAAGCTTCCCAGCCGGCCACGGATCGATCGGCGGCGCCCCCCGCCCCGCCCCGCCCTTCGCCCACATTTCCTCGCCTTCCGTACCGCCGCCCGACGGGCTGACGGCCGGGCCCCGGGCCGCGCTCCCGTACCTGGAAAATCGATCCCCGCGCTGGAAAGCGCGCCCCGCCCGCGGTCCCGCCGCGAGTCGCGCGTCTCGCCGCTTTACTCGGGGCCGCGCGGATTTCGGCAGTACTCGCGGGGCGAGGACCGGGACTGACGGATAGCGACAGAGAGGCTGGCAGAGGCGGAACGAAAATAAAAGTGAAGCCTCACCACCCCGCCGCCGCTGTTGCTCTCCGCTTTCCCGCCGCGATGTGAGCGCCGCCCGACGGTCAATTCAAAGAGTTTTTTTAAACTGAAAAAACGCATACAAATCTTCGATACAGACGTACTATGATATTTTAACGAATGCCTTTCAATTGAAATGAATCTCACTTCAAAAAATTAGACATAATTTTTTTAGTATCATAACTAACATAAATTTCTTGGTAATTTCTTCGTAATGTTTTAGTTCCATGGCTGGTACCATTACGTTAGACTTAATTAAAAAAATTCGAGCTTGGTAATTTTGATACAATTATGAAAAGTTAAAATTAAGCACTCTTTAAAGGTACCTATTTTATCTCAGTAAATAGAATTTAGTAAATATTATTTACTAGTAATTAAAAGAGACTCGGTTTGGAATGAAATTTTAACAACGTCTATTGTTAATACGTTTTTTTAAAAAGGGGATGTAACTACGCAAGAATAAATACTTTAACTGCATTATGAATATGTCTAAAATATATGCGAGGAGGGACAAACTTCCGCCGTGTTCCATCCAATCCTCTCCCCCAAAGAAAGGGTTAAGTTCATCTGTCTACAATTTTATTCGCTGTGAATAAGACTGTTTTTAGTTCTTACATTATTGGAGCATAAATGTTGAAGTCTTTTTTCAGTTGTTTGCCGCGTTAAACATAATTAGGTAATATATTACGAATGTAAACACATTATTTTTTTATGTATAATTTTATGGCGATGAATGCATGAAATTGGTATGTAGGAAGAACACCCTTCCCGAATTTTCCCTTTCGCATTATGATGTCAAACATAAATTAGATTCCATATTAAACACACCAATGCGCACATTATTTTTCCTTTCTCCGTATATAAATAACATTCCTTTCTTGTCTCGGTGATACCGATATCACCTTTAGAATATTTATTTTAAAAATTGTTCGCGAGTCTAATATAATATTTACTTTTTTTCCGGAAAATGTTTCGCGAATAGTTTCTAGAATTTTCTTTCTGCCGGTTTTTCTACCGAAGATGCCTCTATATACGTTATTTTATTTTTCAATATATTTGCGTAAATCCATAATTGCTTTGTTGATAAAATAATTTATCTATGATTTATAAAGGTGTATATTTATATAGCCCATTCATTTATATGCCTAACAATAAGTATAATAACTTGAGTTACAATAAGTATACTAGCAGTACAAATGTTACTTTACAGTACAGTACGTAGCAAGTACAAATGTTATTGATTTCACTTATAAAAAATATATATAAGATTGATGTAAAATAAGCTGTTAATATAAGATGTTATTAAGACAACTAGACGATTTAGTTACACTGTGATTAAAAATAAACAATTTACTTTTTTTATATAAATAAAAATAAAACACTATAATTATCACGTTTTGGGGGTTCCATGGTCCCTTCACCAGGATACAATGTTATATACTTAAAAAGATCATGGAATTGGGTGAAAAACAAAAACTTTGTTTTTCTACACAAGTTAAATAATAATTTTATCAATATAATAATTAATATTACCACAAAATTCTTTTGCACTTTTTGAAGAAATGATTTTATCTCTTACTTAAGTTTCGAGAGTACAAGATTCTGTCAAAGACATGTTAAGTATTAAAGTGGCTTTTATCAAATATAATTTTTTACATTATTAGGTGGAAATACAAATAATTAATTGGTTACGTATTGATTAACTTTATGAACAAACCTATTAATAATTTTAAAATTGGAAGTATGGTGTGACCGGTGAAGGCTTTTGGATGATTCGGAGAAAAAATATATTTCTCTCTCATTTGGATTACTATTGGTTCCACATTAAAAAAAAGTATGAAGGTAACAAAACGAGCTAACCGAATGAATGAGAATACTAAAACTTATTCCTATAGTAACAAAAACAAAAAATAAAATATGGGAGTTGAGTAACTAATTTGAAATGTAAAATTCAAATTTAAAACGATACTATTTACAAAAATAATTAGTTTATTTATAATACATGGTATGATATTAACACTTTTTGATTTTCTACACATTCTAATTTATCTAATTATAATCATTTTATTCATATTTATATTTTTTACCATTAATTTTTTAATTTTTTTTTTAAGTCGTAACACCACCTCCAGGTAAATTACATAATTAATTATTACTCAGGTACTAGCAAATTGCCTAGTTAGGTTGAGTTGCGTAGTACATTTGCCATGTAATTTCAAAGAAAGCCTAGCATTATAACTGTACGTATTAAATAAAATTATTAATTCTTTAAATAATTTTCCTTTCTTAAGGTTTTTTCACAACTTGAAGTTTGAAACGGTTTCAGAGTTGTGTAGGCACCTCAGAGAACTCACGATATTTAATAAATTAAATGTCAAATAACAAAGCTTTTAATTTAAAGTTCATGGGTGTTGAATTTTGTTTTATTTCGGTGTGTCACCGAAGTGAAAAATGGTTTTCTTATTAAAATATAACGTTGACTATTTACATATAACGAATAATGTTTTACATAAAAATATTATACCCAATTAGTAAAAAAATCACATCCAGACAGAGGGCGCCAGAGAACCGATTATGTTGGTGAATCTGTTTCCTCAACCGAACGCAAACCGCCTTTATTTTCCCATAACTAAAGGAGGACGTTATATGAATGGTTAACGGATGACATTATTACGCGAAAAAAATAATAAGTATACTCACACAATCGTCGTAAAGATGCCGGGATATTAGGGAATAAAATTGTCTTTATGCGGCAGATACGATCAGCTATCGTGCGAAAACAATATACGAGAGAATTGGGAATGAGTATTCTAAGAACTCTTGCATCAAATATTCAAGAAGTATGATGATATTAAAGATCGCTCGCGTTGTTTGTGTACGAAGACAATAATCTAGAACATTTTGTAAGGAAAAATATTAACTTATTTACGAATAAGGTCTGAAAAACACACGCGTCGATTTATTTACGGTCCTGCGATTTTCAAATATTACCTCGAAACGAATCGCCATAAAAATTATAATCCGGTACCCAATTTAATTCAACGAATTGACTTATTTCGTAGTTCGTACAAAATTAAGCTGCAATGAAAAAATCTTTGAAGAAAAAATATTATTTTCATTCACTGATTTGTTAACCACGGTTAAATTTGATTATAATGAAATAGTAATCAATAGAAAATAGGCAAAATATTATTTTATAATAATTTTTGACACGTGGGAGTTTAGAGAATTTGTTTTACACTTAGTGTGTATCATTAGCCTCCATCTATTCGTTTCTCCATAATTTTCTGTTTTACTAATATGCATCGAAGTGAATATAAATTCTGATATAGGCTCTAATTACTGTATATTTTGGTTCAGATGTTTCATTGGCAATATGATACATTTATCACCATGATGCATGCGAAATACATTTTTTCACACTTAATTTTCTGATATTTGGAATGGTAAATTTAAGTTTGAGTTATACTTAAAAGTTGTAAGTAATATGTTAAATTGATTAATATTATATCCTTTTGCGTGGATGCATAATGATTATCACCTCTGAGTAGCTCAGCTTCCCTAGACTCATAATTGTAACCAGTATTTTTAATTCAATTTTTATACATTTTATTACCTACACTTTATACCAAAGGGAGCAATACCCAAAAAATTTAAAAAAATATTTTGAATGCTGTCACCGAGGATTGTACTGGATTATAGATTTTATGTATGTATCCCTTCCAAAATCACGTATCCTGTAAATTTATAGGCTATATTTCCTATAAAATCTCGAATTCAGTACATTCTACATTAATAATCCTCCATCTTACATTTTTTTTTATATTGCAGACTTTGTTTTTATGCCCCACATGTATTTATATCTGGTAGTATAAAATAGAATAGGTTATTATCTCATTTAAATAAATTATTTCTGCTCTGGCTATAAAATCAGTTACAAATAAATACATTCAACTCAGTGTCTTCAATTGCATACTTTTTACATTTCTATACCCTTCATATGATGTGTCTCGTACCGCTGAAATGCTTACCCTCACGGCAACACGTCGTGATTGTGAACAAAATTGTAATTTTTTTTGCAGATGTCTTTGTTCGCTAAAATTCTATTCTTTGTACAATTGAGTAACCTTTTCGCATTTCGTAGATAGGCAAAATATTTCCCCCCCGGTTAATTGTTCAAAGGAATTTTGAAGAAAAATTTCTTTGAACATCTTTCGCGAAATATTTTGTGCTCGGTATTATGTATAATTTATAAATTTGAGAATCTTGCTTATTTCCCCCACTCGAATACTTTTTGTGCTGTTAATACTTACTGGTTGTGTATATTTGTATTGTATAGCTTTGTTTGTAACTAAATAGTCAATTTAATTTATATTTTATTTTCGTGAACGACCTCTGTGATATATTAAATTGTTTAAATTGATCTCCTCATATTATAAAACTTTTTTTCCGGCGGTAATTTCACGTTTTTTTTTTGCTTATAACTCTATTTATTTATTTTTGTCAGAGAAGATAGGTGATTATAAATTACCTTCTCAAAATAAATTTCTGTTTTTGAAAAAAGGTATGGTATATTACCCTAGATATTGAAAAAAATACCTAAACATCATTTGTAATATTAATTACTTTACATAAAAAATCATTTTTGTAAGTATTTGAATAACCAAATATACATAATTTTTCGAATTTCTGACTTTTTGTAATTTTGTATTTGCCAAGCCCGTGCAGTCAGTACATTTTTTTTAAAAATAGAGATACGAACACGAAATACGTGTCACATCAATATTCTTACTATTTTCAAATTAGGCCAACCGTTTGTGCTATGAAAATAGAACTAACTTGCTAGTCTGGAGTGAGGTTCGAACTCGCGATCTTTGGTCCTAACCACAAGACCAACAAGCTACTCATTAAAGCATGATATGTACTTTAGAAAAATAAGGAAAATAAATATTTATCTGACATTATTATGATATACCAATATCTTAATAATATTATTGGTATCATTACCAGCGGTGACATCTATGTATACTACGCCATGGGAATTATAAATTTTCGACCCTAGATGGATGGTCCTTAACTATTTTAATAAGACAGATAAAGAACATATAATTAACAAAAAAATTTGATATTGTTCATTCTTACGGTTGAACCGGTGAACGTTGGGTTGTATAAAGTGATCACTTAAGCCAGCTAATATAGGTCATATACTAGCTAGCTTCGGCTCTATGAGACTTCTATAATTAATATTATCTTTTTTATGTGTTAAATAAAACGGATATTTTATATGAACCGTATATTTCACTGAAAAGCAAATCTCGATATTTCGCTGAAGTCTTATCTAGAGTCATCAGGAGAGCGTCCTATTATAACTTAGGTGTAGGCCGAACTGATTATTTCTTCCGAGGTTTTAAATTATACGCACTTTGTTGTGGAGTGCTCACTTCTTCTACGCATTACGTACTAATTATATCTTCGGCGTCTTTTTAAAAGTAAAATCAAAGTCGTGAGAACAGGGCGCCAAATACTTGATAGTTTGTAACTATCATCTCTATTGAAAATAGGATGTTTGTATATTTTAATGGACTCTCTTACTAATTTTTTTATTAATTTTTGTCTTTTCAGATTTGACAAGTCTTTAATAATATTATCCTTCTTTATTAATTTATACACCGAGTACCTAGCTATTGAGGCAAAGTTGCGGACTAATGCCTCTTTCCAATTATAAGGTATTTATTCGAATTTAAAGAAAAGATTTAATGACAAAAGTTCTTCTGTCTCCTTCGCTTTAATCACTATGATAAATAAAATTACACCGCGAATTTCGCGTCGACTTGCTGCGTTTACAATTTATTGGATTAAATCTGCCGTCGGCTTCTCCAATTCAAATAGGTACGCTTATTTAACTCTCCCCTCCCCCATTCCGCTCAAATAAGATTGCGGTTCCGCAACATTCGGGAAACAAAAATATTTATTACTGTTTTACGTAACACGATTTTTTAAAGAAAATATTTAACTCTCCCGAACCTCCACTATTTCAGCATTTACGATGGCAAGTCAAAAATTGTCCATCCTTTTTGTTAAACAATTTATTTTCACAATTTAGGCGTTCAACTTGTTCATCATTTTTCTACATAGTCACTTCCATTGTCAGTGGTCCACAAGCTTGCGCTTTCCTTCTAAGAAGGTTTTCGGTTGGCGCGAATCCACCTTTGCACCGCTTCCTGCAAGTCTAAGTCTCTTAATCTGCGCTGACTTGAGAGATGATTTGATGGGCAGACCCATGACTGATGTTCAAAGACGCTACGAGCTTCCTGAATCTTGTCGTCCGTGTTGGAGGCTGACGGGGAACCTGCTCCCACTATCAACATTTTTCTCAAAAACAGAGAACTTTCCCTGTATTTATATAAAAGTCTGTGATATATTTCAGCCCCTTTCACGCACACACACACCAACCAGAGAAATCAAATCACTGCTCGTTTTCCTCATTGGTGCAAACTGCTAGTGGAGCGGACATGTTAACTGCAATTTTCGAGATTAAATTTCGCGCATGTGACCGCAGTCGTTTAACTCAAAGCGTGCGTGCGCAGAAGGCAATGTGACAGCCTTAAAGGTGTTTTAATGTCGAAATCGTACGAAACGTACGAAATCGAAAACGCAGAAGGCAATATAGGCCTTAAAGGTATCTTAATGTCGAAACCGTAGAAATTTTTGACGACTCGCCTTCGAATACAGCAAATTTCGCTCTATATAAATTAATACATCTATTCAAAATAAATAAGATTGATCAGTTAGCAAGATATACACAAAAAAGTTTTCACAATGAATATTCGTAAACTTAAACATTTAGTGAAATTGGTATCCCAATTGGTATCGCAGTTTCCCGACATGAAAATGTACCGGTGTCGTATCCCGATAGTTAACAAATATATTTTTCATATTTTATAGAAATAAACTTTGTTTACGCCACTTTTTTGTTGGAAAAAATTCGACATGTTTCAGAGCCCATGGCCCCTTCGTCAGGAAACTGAAAATGAATGAATGTGCTTCGAAACATGTTGAATTTTTTTCAACAAAAAAGTGGTGTAAACAAAGTTTATTTCTATAAAATATAATTATAATGTAAGAAAATATTTTTCTCATTTATAAGTTTTATATATATATATATACCTACAATATTTCTAATTAATTCGCTTAATGACAATATATTTTCCATTCGCATCGCACGTGAAATATCTTGAATATTTGGCGTTTGATATTAATATACAATTTATCATATACCTAATGTTGTCTACATTTAATCTGTTTTGGAATTATTTTTATGCTATCATGTTATTATGGAATATTTATCACGATTCACGTAGATTTGGACGTTAAATCGAAATTGCCATAATTATTTTGCGTAATTTTACATCTAGGACATAACCGCAATTGTTTTCTCTATGTGCAATTCGTTCATGTGAAATGCAATATTTAGTAAATTTATATAAAACGGCACAATTATGCACAGGGAATTTGAATTATTTTCACAACTTCCTCTATTTATAATATAAATTTTCATGAATTTTGCGAATCTCATTTAAATATTTTAATATGTTCTGTGAAAAACTTTTGCACATTAAATAAAAAATAAAGGTACTGTGAATATATTTCTTTCGTTATATTTAGTCAATTATAATATATTAATTACATTTGTAATATATTGAGTAGAATTAACAATCTACATTTTTTTAACACAGCCTATAAGGCCCAATTACAACAGATATAACATCACTTATCTATACTTGTAAATTTGTTTGAAATGATGTGCAATTCTGCAAATGTACGTACACGTATTTATTCACTTACGCCAATAATTGAATTAATTTTGTTTCTATATTAAAGAACACATTCTTATTGTGAAGTTCCAATTTCAGAACAAAGTTCTGTGAATTTTTAAAAATCAAATTTTATTAATCAATTAGAAAAGACACACAGAAAAATATTTTTTCGTTGATTTGATTTTTTTGTGTCTTCTCATTGATTAATAAAATTTTGTTTTTAAAAATTCACAGAACTTTGTTCTGACATTGCAACTTCACAATAAGAATGTGTTATTTAATATGATATATTATAGTGTTATATTTAAGTATTTACTTAATTAAAATTAATTAAAGATTTAATTATGGTGTCCTCTAGCGGCAGAAATACAAAGTAATTTGTGACTATCGCATTACAAGAAAGCGGATTGCTAATAATGAATAATGTGTATTAATCAAATAATAATAGAGACTTACATATAAGGTCGATATCGATAAAGTCAACGGAAACGTACGAGGCCGCTATAGCGTAATTGGTTAACGCACCTGCACCGGATAGGAGGAGATTCGTGGTTTGAATTGAGTAGTTGAGTTGTAACATCCAACAATAAAATAATTCAACTTTCATGTATTTAAAATAACAATTTTATAATATTATTATAAATCAATAATAATTAAGCTGTAAGCCAATGTGAATGTGGACTCTAATAATAATAATAAAAATACGTATATTTGCGTATGTTTATACTTAAAACTTGACTTAAATATACGTATACACCCCGAAAACAATATGCCTACAAAGGAATGAAAATTGTGTGCTGTTTGTACCGTTTTACAAGAAGGGGCTAACACCCTTATAAGGCGAGAAAAGGTTAAGAGAAAGACTCTCAATTTATGGGTTAATAGACCCATTCCTTTGTGATTGCCCCCGTATGTCCTTACTTTTGACCTTTTTATTAGATCTAAAAACTATCCAGTAAAGTGAGAAACAAACCTGAATTGCCGACGACGCGTTAAAAGGGTGATAAATTGTTCCCCGGCTTAAATAAAAGTTACATAATTACAGTTAAGGAGGTTTATTTTTAATTCCCGTGCGGTTTAGCCACAATTATCTACGCAGTAAAATTACAATTGTTTTTACTTAAGTGAGAAGGTGCTTCCCATTCACAAACAAACATATTACCTACATATGTACACTGACTTAGAACTGCTGCGCAGTTTGAGACGATACTGTAAAAGGTTAAAATGCTAAAAATATTAAAACATTAACCCATAAAACTTTGTTTTCATTATAAATCCTTTATATGCGTAGTCTCGGTTTCCATTTTATTGTATTGATTATCATACTACGTAATAAAAACCAGCTTTTGTTTTGCAGCAATTTAAAATACAGAGATAATTTTAAAGTGTCCATGATTTAAATGATTTTAAAATAGTACCAGAATATAGGTACTTGCCCGAAGATCTGAGATGAATTTGCATTTTTTGTGCAAGTCGATTTGCAAAATTTCAGCTTGATTGCATTGCGGAAAGTATTAATTTTCACGTCCAAGAGTTTTCCACGTTCAGGACCGGCGTTGAAGTTAATAAAAAGTATTTAAAAATGTATGTTACTAATTTTCTAATAATTACAGATATTATGCGCGTAGACAATATTACCAAGAAATCCCGCAAATAGACGTTGATGTGTTACCTCACCGATACTTATACAAAGTGTCTCGTAACTAGTAGTAAAACTATAATTTTACTCGTATCATCCGATTAATAACACTTTTCACCATAAACAATAATTTATGGAATGTTAACTAATTCGGTAAACACGTTTTTGATTATCCCAACTATAATAATTTCGTTGTCTGTCTGTGCGTCCATCCGTACGTCCGTCCGTCCGTCCATCTGTCTGTCTGTCTGTCCCCGTAACTTCATGTACGTCCGTAACTTCTTAATTGTAAAAAAAACGTCTTTTTTATAAAAAAAACGTAAAGATTATTTTTTGTTTTTTTTTTTTCATTTTTTTTCCTTCAAATTTTTCCTCATTTTTTATGGTAATTTTTTTCTTTTCGTTTCCTTTTTACAATAAATAAATAAATACTTTTTCCTTAGGACCCGACATGTAAAAGTAGCGTCATTTTTGACGGGTTACAGCTAAATTACGCAAAAAAATGAATATACAGTTTTGATTAGTTTCTAAATAAATTATGTATTTTGTTCGTAATTTGGAGTAGGTAGCATCTACTACAACTCTCAATTACATCGATCGGAAACTTTGTGAAGATGGCTAAATTTATATTAATCGATCTCTGTCTTTGAAAATTTGTTGTCTTCAGATATTTTATCTCCAGATGATAATAATAAGAAGATTTTTTGAGATCTATCTATTTGCAAATTTTAATGAATGAGATAATAATTATGATATTATTTTATCGACTTTTGATTTCTCTCCTTACGGTGAAGAAAAATAATAAAAAAATATTAATTTCAGAATTTTGGAAATCTTAGTAGTGAGAATGTTTATCGATGGAAATGTAACAAAGGAAATGTCAAATGTATAAAGTTTATTCCTACGACAACACGGTATGATGATCCGTATGTGTGTTTTTAAGAACATTCTCGTATGTTTATATTAAAATATTTTCTTGTAATGTTTTTGAGAGTTCCGTCTGATATATCAATTAAAAACTCTACTGGAATATATTCAAAGTTCAACACAGAACTTTTTGTAGATTAGTTCATCGGAAAACTTTTATTGTGATATCTGGAAAACTTTATATATAAATATGTGTGAAGGAAAACAAAAATGCCTAAAAAAAGCCTTTAAATAAACCTTCTTTAATTTCGCGAATTAAAATGATAAACATTGGCATATTTAATAGCCGTAAAGCAATTACCCTTGTAATTAGATGAACCTCACTGGGTGGCAATTTACTAGAAGGGGAGATACAAAAGATTGCACAGGATTCATAGTCCAATTAAATAGAATTACGGATAAAAGATGTAACTAAGAAGTGAAGGTATAATATATTCTTCTTCTTCTTCATTATATTTATCCTAATCGAATCGAGGGCAATCGTTCGGACGGCATTATTAGATAAAATTCATTTTCGAAAATCATTTCCAGCAAAACTTCTCGTAAAATGGATAATTTCTGGTACCTTAAAGCTTACAACAACCTGCTGCGTAGACTCTCAATGAGATTTGATTTATTTTCAAAACTTAAAGGATCTCGAGGACTTGTTTACATTTAAAGTTTTTCTTTATCAAGATTTGTATAAAGTATTTCATTAGTTCTCCCACGGATTCTATTTGAATTTTGTTCGCTTTTATTTCCCGATCCACTTCCGCTCTTCCACCCCGAAGTTGTTACCAACTGTGACGGGTAATTCTGTAAGCCCTTCCCCCCGGCCGTCCCGCCTCCACCAGGGGGTAGTAACATCGTCAAACTTGAGCCAAGAATTTTATTATTGTATTTATCTGCCGAGGAGTGACAGCGCAGCTTTCCTAATAAAACCTAATTATACCTGGAAAACTTCTGAATTAATTTTAAACAGAACGGAAACATGGAATAATCTTATCTCCACTGGAATACCACCCTGTTACACTTCTTCGCTTACTCTCTCACAAATATTTATGTGCGTTAAATTATATTTAATTCTGCCAAATAAAGTTCGTGCCTACTCGGGGAAAATTTTATTGTTAAATAATGGTTCCAATAAAATATCTATCTCTTGAACGCGAGTAATTAAATGGTGAGTATGACTAATGTTATTTTAATATATAAACTGTCAATAATAAGCAAAAAATTATAACAAACACAAATTTATAAGATTATTATAACTGACTAACTAACAGGTAGGCAGAGAGGATAGAGCGCCATACTCCTCTGTCCTGATCTACAAATTTCGCTTCATCTACATTCATACATCTTCGCATGCAAGCTCGATGGTTGTTCAGGCTTCTGACAGGACCATCTTCCAGTATCTGGTTAAACTGGTAATGCCACGTCTTCCGTGGTCGCCCTCTCTTTCTGGCGCCGTCAACACTTGCATCATATATCTTTCTTACCATTCTTTCCTCATTCACTCGCTCTAAACGCCCAAACCACCTGAGCGACCCTATTTTTATTCTATGTATTATGCTACGATCAGCTTTACATTCATTCCTAATATCTTCATTCTTTACTCTATCATACATAGATTTGCCACACATACGTCAGGGATCTCATCTCCACTGCATTCAATCTACTTTTGTTCCTCTTCTGCCAGCTCTAGGCTTCACTTCCATACATTAGTGTCGGTACCAGAACTCCATTATGTACCGCTAGTTTTGCCTCGGTAGATATATTTCTATTAGAAATTATTGCATTCAAAGCACCGTTCACCCTACTCCCGGCAGTCACTCTCCTCTCTATATCTTTCTTAACATTCCCTCTTATATCGAACATACTTCCCAAGAACACAAACTCATCTACTTGTTCCAAACATTCATTGCCTACTAGTATTTCACACGTTGTCTTACTTTCCTCCTTCTCGAATACCATCACATTTGACTTCTTTACATTCCTAATAAGGTCACTTTCCTTGCATACATCATACATCCTGCTTACTAGACTTTGTAAGTCTTGTTCGCTATTTGCCATTAATACTGCATCATCCGCGTACAGTAAACAGCATACAATCAAATTACTTATTTTCGCTCTTACATTCATACATTGAAAATAATATAGGTAATAAATAAAATAAATTATATTTAAGGCGTCAAAGTTCTCGCTGATAATATTCAATGCTGATGCAAGTTACATTGGCTTCGCTTTCTGAAGCGTATAAATTTCAAACTCTGATGGTGAACAAAAGTCTTCAAAGAAATGCAACACAATATTTGATGGACTTCTGTATCCTGAGCAATATCACTGGATGGCGGCTCACAGCGGTCAGCTAAATCGGAGGCACTTTGCAAGCTGGTAGTACCTAGAGACCTGGAGCCACCAAGTTTGCAGAACGTACTTTCAACATTGCGGGCCTAGCTATATGGAATCATCTGCCTCCAGTGTTGCGATCCATGGAAAATCGAGAATCTTTCAAGAAGATGCTAAAAACTCACTTCTCACGCTTCACAATCTGTAAAGCGTCCTTGAAGCGTCTTTCACGCAAATAACGGCGCTATAAAAATTATCATAATCATAACATAACATAAAACCTATATCAAGGAAGTGATTCAAAATAAAAAATTAATTAATTCTAAATTGTGTATGCATACAGTTGTGCAGTTTTATTTTATCGGTAAAAAAATAGCCTTTGAGTAATAAGTTAAATGATAGAATAAAAATGATTTGAAAATGAAAATAAAATAAAATCAGACATAACGTTAATAAAAAAACTATAATCTAGTTTTACGTTATTTTTTAAAATGATTAATGATTAACTAAAAAAGAAGATTCGTTCTCTTTTATAAAGTGCGTATTTAACTCCTCGGGGTCGGGAGACAATCGAGGTACTGTGAAGAAATGACGCTGTCTCGCTGAGAAATTCGATAAATAATAATCTCCAGCTCGGAGCCCGCTTTCGTGGAGGTAAATTGATGTTAGTAGCTAATCGGTAATTTTGCAGAGCTTTCTCTCGCGCTGAAATATGCGCGTCATACATCACCCCCGCCCCTAAAGGGTGTGAGCAATTATTAAGGAGTATTATATCCCCTTGTAGCCAGATAAACTCACTTCCCTGCCGAAATGAATATGTGCTTATTTACAGTTCTCTCCTCGGAACAACAATAGTGACTCGACACAGATTTACTCTTCCCTTGCGTTTATTTTATTGTGCGTTGGTGAATAATTTTGTTTTTAAACTGATTAGGTAGATACGTACTATTTTTGATAAGAGACAAATTACATATTGGTTTTTATTTTTAACTAGCTTTAACCCCTCAAAAATGACGGTACTTTTACTTTTTGTTCGGTTCCCAAGAAATAAGTCTGTACTTATTTTATTTAAAAAATAAATTTTCGGAAAAAAAAATTCAAAAAAAAAATTGGGAAAATTGTTGAGAAATTTTCTTTTCGGAAACAAATAATTTTGGAAAAAAGGTTTGGAAAAAGTCACAGAGAAATATTGAAAAAAATGCAGACTTTGATATTGCATATCTCCATAACTATTGATATCAATCAGGTCATGGTTGCTTGAACATTTTCGGCTCATTATCAAGACAGAAATCCCACTGAAAGTTTTTGCTACAAACTATGATACACATTGATAATTTAATAAATCGTCAGTAAAATTACGATTAAAGAACAGAAATACATAACGTCTTAAATACCCTAACCAAGCATATCACTATCTCATCAAACTTTATTTATTTATGAATTGATGCATAAAATGTGGAACATGGTTATCGATTCTGTGTTTTGTTTATCCTTAAATCTCTTTGCGGTTAGAAGGTAACATCCATCTTCTACACTATAGGTTCTACAACCCCTAATGGGCCTCCTCAAGTCTTCCTCCACTCATCTCGGTCTCAGTCAGCTCTTTCCTGTTCTGGATCTCCGAGGCACATATGTCTTTGGATATATAGATACCTAACATCCAACAGGGATGAATTTTTTTTTTTGTTCAAAAAAATATATTCACAGGAAGAAATCCTGACGATTTCTCACTTACGCTGGACCTATTCTAGAGAAACCGCCTCACATTTAAATGCATTTTTTTGTTTTGAGATAAAATACTATAAACGGTATAAAAGCACGAGCAAAAGCATATGGTAAAATAAATCAATACGAAAAAAAACGTTATTAATGCCAACATTATAAAATAAATAATTCAAATGAAGCAATTGAATAAAAAATAAAAAAATTATTTGATTCAATAGCGTTCATAATGCCGTAAACATGATACCTTCATATTTTCAAACACGTGATCTTAATCCAGTTAAAATGTGGAAACGTTTCCGAAACCAACTTCTGATATTTCGTGTAAGGAACATTTTGTGTATTCCTCCCAGAAAATGCCCACACTTGTACAAGTTTATCCGCACAAACAGCGTTCGCTTACAAAACAACAAGATTAGTGATTTGAATATAAAATGTGGAGATTGTTTCTCACTCCTCCGCGCCGAAGTTTATGATCTCGAGTGTGCAAACAAAAGGGGCGTGTCCGCGCGCAGTTCACTCGAACCGATATAATTATTCAAATCGACGCCGTAGTTCAAAACAAATACAAAGTTCGGCACAGGGCTCGCGACAGCCAAAGCGCGATGGAATAACCGACGATTATTGGCCCGCGGCGCCGCACGCTGCCGGCCGCCATTAGCCGCCGTCGCAATTCAGGTTTTTGCGCTTCGCACGGCGCTTGTCTTTTGTCTTTGCCGGTATTTTGATGGAATGATACGCGCACGTGTTTTCATTATGGCGCGTCAATTTTTTTGCGAATTTTATTTCGACAGCTCAGCGACGGGGCACGCTGAAAATCGCACGCAGAACCGCGGACCAGATGTGGCAGGGTTGAATATGGACAAAAATTTGTTTCCGAGACGGTTTGATGGATGGAGTGACCCGTTATTTGGCTGTATTTTGATGAACATCCGTTTCATGGCAGCAATAATGCTGTGCTGTATATATCTTTCGGGCTCCAGACATAACAAATTTTCATGGAACTCTGAAAATGTAGTCCTCGGTTTATTTGAGTTATTACGTTGATTATTTTTTGTCTCCACTTTTTATATGCTTTTATTCAACTCTCTTTGTTGTTTGTTGTGGTGGAATCTTGTAATTGATTTTTTACCAACTTACCAACTAGCTAGAGCTCTGAAACTTTTAACACTTACGTAAAGTGAATGACTATACAATATTAAAGCAATAAATAATAATAAATCAATAAACTTGATTTTCTTACTATTTCGATTAAAATTAATAATCTCGTCACTCACATTATATTAATAATCACATCACTCATAAGCAACAGCCGCAGAAATAGCTGTATCAAATCCAAAATTAAAAAATGAATTGTTCATTTAATTCTAGCATCCTCTAGCGACAGATACACAAAGTAATTTGTGATTACCGCATTAAAAAGTGGATTACTTAAAAATGTATAATACATGTTAATAAATTTATAAATGAGACTTACAGATAAGATTGATATATTGAGCGAAAGGTACGAGGCTGATGTGGTGTAATGGTAACAGACCTTCCCGGAAAGATAGGCGATATGGGTACGTTTTCCGGTAGCAGCCAAAATATTTTTTCGTTGTTATTATTTTTCTGCATGTTCTAATTGATTAATACATTTGGTTTTGAATAACATGCCGTTTAAAAACTTGTTCGAAATGTAAAAACAAAATTATTTGCCTGTGTGTGATGTTAAAAAAGAAATTACGAATGTACACAAAGATGGCGTATAAAGCATGTCTTCATTTTATTTATTTACTTGTTCTATACAAATCGACTGTTTAGTAGTAATGCGGTGTACATGAAAAAACGCGTAGAACCATTTTTTTATTTTGAAATTTTTATTATTATTATTATTTTCTTTGTACTACATATTTTCGTGCATTATAAGCTTTAATTTGAATAAATAAAAATAAATAAATAAAAATATACGCCAACCGTGATTCCATATTTTTTAAGATAAAAACATCGATGGTACGCACCTATTTCAGTGATATTTTAAACTGTTTACAAACAATGGTTAAAAATTTACTAATATTTTGAAAATATTTAAAGAATTTCTTGTAATTACGATGATCATATATAATAAATCCTTTGTGCCGTTTGGTACATTCTGAGATGAACGAATCAATTTGACAATTTTTCATATAGATAATGGAGATATACTAAAAAAAAATATTGCCGTTCATCTGGAAAGTCTGCCTAGTAATTATTTAAAATATTTTTTATAAATCTAGTCTGCGCAATTATTTTTTAAAACAGTTTTATTCGTTTATCTCAGAATGTACTAAAACGTCACATAGGATTAATTTTATATACAGCGAAGATATTTACAGGAAAAAGAAATGTTTTCATTTATAATTTTTAAAATAAAAATGCTATAAAATTTAGAGAAACTAAAACCCTACGCCATTCTTAATGCGCTTCACCCATAACTTCTCCCACTTTACACATTTATGAGATTTAAAATGAATTGATAAAAATGAATTAAAGTTTTGTACTAGATTCGTAAATTTGAATAATGTTATTATTCAAATTCAAAAATATATATTTAAAATAGGTTTAGGTTGTAGGTAAAATAATGTGGCTATACAAATTCAAAAATATATGTTTGTAATAGATTGTAGGTACTCAAATATATATATTTTTTAAATTTATAAACATCAAAAATTAAAATCTTATTTTTAACCTTAAAAAATATGCAATCAGCCACCCTATTCACGTAAACATAGAATCTCAGAAGCGTCAAATGTCTTGCTCGAGTAATTCATATAATATTCAAGCGAGCTTATTTTCGCTCTAAGAAAACTACTTTGCTGAAATTTCCTTCGTCAGAAAAATCTAACCACACTATCCAACCGGCTGTTGTGAAGAGGAAAGGTGATTTAAAGTTTTTCCACTCTCGTAAAAGCTTCACTTGACCGACACGGTTGAAATGAACTCGACATTTCCTTAACAAAATTTCTGGAAGGCAAGGATTGGTATCTAAGTAAATACATTTTATCTTATTTTCCTAAGATTTTTAGAAATTGCAGCAATCTTGTAGAAGGTTTTATTGAGTATTAAGATATACTTATTTATTTCTTTAATATTCACGGCTAAATAACCTTTTACCTACAATGCATTTATACGTAATATTAACACAACAATGTGTGTAAATTATAGAAATAGAATTATACATCAATTTCAATTATATTGAAAACTCCAAGATGTCAAGACATAATTAAGATGAATTATAGAAGTCTCACACGGTCGAAGCTATTTATATGAGAAATGTCTATGGAAATTTCTTAAAAGATGGCCCAAGGCTTAAAATTCATATGACTGGCTTATGTGATCACTTTAAACAGTGCAACGTTCACCAATTTCATCCCAAGAACATTCACAAATCAAATTTTTGAATGTTTTATATATGTTTCACATCTGGAACCTTCCATATATTTTATTGGACTATGCGAGAACGTCTGTGGTCTTTTCTCACGAAATAGTTAGTATAGATAGATTTCGCAGCACTCACAGTATTCTCTTTGAGACGTGTAATTCATCTTAGTAAAATAATAATCCCGCAGTGAACAAATCCAGTAATTGTGTTCTCAGAACATATATATAAAAATATTGTGTACATATATTTTGAGTGTGTGTATAATATAATTTGTCTACGATTTCCTTTATACTAGCAGAAATAACGATATTCATAGTGTAAATGTTACGGTGGGAAACAAACTATTGTCATTTGTATTTATAGTCAATACATCAAGAATATTATTTACCTCGCACGCGATCAGATATTGAAGATTTTTCTGCACCAATATCATGGCGATCTCGCGGAGGATCCATATTACGACCTTTAATAGATTAGGTAGGATTTATAAAATCGGGACTTACTTTTTGTGAGATTAAAAACAGGTGGTACATTTCAAATATGCGATGAAATGAAATAGGTATTAGTGGAAATCTGGATAATATTAACCAGATTTTTTCAACGTCCTTCTCTGGGTGACGTTTCGGGTCCCATTATAAGATCCATCATCAGCCATAATGATTGACCTTGCAATTGGCCGGAAAATTCGTAAAAACACGGCAGAATATCCGAAAAAACCCAAAACAGAAGAGTCTGAATGGCCGTAAAAACGTAAGATTTTTCTTTAAATTTCTTTTGCTGTTTTATCTTACTGCTTTGGTCTGTGCGCCGTTTTTTAAACAAACATTTTAAAATTTTCTTTTCTAAGAACGTCCATTGTTTTGCAAACCACGATACCCTGTAAAATACAACCATCTTTAAATTAGAAAAGATTTTCTTTATGGTACGACCTTATTTAAGTTGAAACGATTTTATTTCACAACGACCTTCCTTTAGTTACCACGTTATTTAAAATTTGATATTTTTACTTGTAACACTTATTTCAAAGTGCAAACTACCTCTAAAACCACAAAAGTATCTTCACGAAAATTACTTTTCGTACTTCTTGCGTACATGGTGCAAAATAAACTTTTTTTAATATTTTTAATATGTCAAAAAAAGTTTCGTGCGAAACTACAATTGATACGGTTTGAGATAGTATTGGAAGCGAGGGTTGCATTTTCTATTATATGAGGCATACGTAGTTTGTCGCGTGCATATGTCGTTCATGGGCGACAAATAGCAGCCCCAGAGTTTATCGGGTCCCGACAATAAACGGATTTAGTGTTCTTAACTCCAACATTAAGGGCCAGTACAGTATCTTAGTATTTCAGTGTCACGATATATGTAAATTAATTTTATTATCAGTATAAAACAATTTGTAGTTTTTCGTATTTTACTAGTTGAATAATTTCATATTTTTATTGGTCGTTTTGAAAAACATACATTTATTATGTTTATCATTTTATGGACGAACAATTAATAATTTTATTATTAATGTAAATTATATCATGTTTTGGATTAGTATGGGTGATAAACTTTGTTGAATAATTGTTTACACCTAAATTTTCAAAGAAAGTAGAAATAATGAAATAAAACAGAGTAGCTTGTTGGTCTTGTGGTTAGGACACTGGCCTCGTGATCCAAAGGTCGCGGGTTCGAACCTCACTCCAGACTAGCAAGTTAGTCCTATTTTCATAGCACAAGCGTTTAGCTTAGTTTGAAAATAGTAAGAATATTGATGTGACACGTATTCCGTGTTCACATCTCTATTTAAAAAAAAAAAGTAGAAATAATGTTCCACTTTAATCATAATCAACTTTTTCTTCTCCAGTCGGCTTCTGTTTTTCTGAGTCTTTTTTTGAAAAAAATTTTCTCCACTTTTCTCAGCATCTTTTATCCGGTCAATCTATCGAGTCGGAGATCTATTGGTCATCCGTCGAGGTCTTTGGTATGACTCATCTCATTCTATTATCATCTGTCTTCTTCTTTTATATGAAACGAATGGTAGTGGAAATGAGAGGGAAATATTTACTAAGAATTCTTTTTGTTTGAATCATACAAAACTTCTCAGCGGTTAACTTTTCTTTTCTTCTTTTCTTTCTTCTTTTCTCTGGCCTACCACCTTACCAGTTTCTCCAGGTTATAAATTTGCGTCCGAAAAATTGGGGCATGCGCACAAGATGTATCGTAGATAGTTACGTATCTGTAAAAATATGTTTCGTTGTAGGAAAAGTAATGTGTATGAACTTCTACTTCGTGTATGAAATCCTTTTATAAAAGTTGTAACGAACTTCCCAGCAAAATTTTTCCATTGAAACGAATGATCTCATGCAGAACGGAGTGCAAAGAAATACATCATCATTATTTTTTATGACACTTTTTTATACATCTTAAGTTTAAAAGGCCTACCTTAAATCCTCCCCACTGACTCTCAGGGACCGCCGAGTGCTGTGGAGGGTGTTTCTTTAGACACCCGCCCCTTGAGCGTGTGACCCCGCGACCCTTCCCTCAGGATCTCACCCCTGAGAAGTCGGGCCTATTTTCTATTCATACATATTTTATTAGTATTCAGTTTCGTATAATATACAACGTGTAATGAAACCATGTGATATGACACTATCTGAATGTGATTATCATAGTTTTTTTTGCATTTTATTAAAGCATATGTTTTCTTTTTACTCCCTTTTGTTTAACTCGTAGCGTCTTGTCTGACGAAAAAACTTTGGATCGATTTTTAACCCTTTTCCCGTGATCAAAGTGAGCTGAAACCTTGCAGGCAGACTTGTGGCGACGATAAAAGTTTTCTATCAAATTTTCGTTAAAAAAATTAATAATTATAGTATAATTTTGGATTTTTCGAAATTTTTTATTAATCAATTTTGTAGCGTCGCCCGACGAGATCAACGCGTAGGGTTGATCCGTCATCATTAATTTTTTATTTTTAATTAATCAATTTACTGTAATAATTTTTTATATCGCCAGTTATGTAGTCACGATATGTCGATATATGCCAGTCGTCATATATGTCGCCAGATATGTTGCATATTGTTAAACATATCAAAAATAGAAAATATGATTTAACGTGTCAAAAAGAATTTTATTTAATGTAGATTAACTTTATTATACGAGTTCTTCTCTAAATTAATATTTATAAATACATACCTACTTACGTATTGTATCCCACGTAATATACCTATTATTATAACACCTTCATAAATATCTGTATTCAAGAGAAAAAGCTTCAGGAACTGAAATGTTTTCAATCAAAGAAAATAAAACCCCTTATCCCGTTAATAAATAATGCGGGATATTTCGATAGAGCTTGCAGCGTTCAAAGCGAGCGCAGCTTATATTGTATGCAAAAATTAAAAAAAAAAACTTTGGTATTTCTGAATTTATATGTCTTGATACAACATTTTGCTTTAAATCTTATTTAAAAAAAAAAACGCTCTTCCATCGGAATTAAGATGAAAGTATATTAGGCGATTAGAAAAAATACTCAGTTTTATTCCAAAAAAACGAAAAAAAATCACAATACATTCAATACATAACTTTATTAATAATTTTTCCACTTAAAATAATATAAAATGAATCATAAGCTATGTTACCTCTACGCGAATTTAATTATAATGTTATATTTTACTACTTAAGTTTGGAGAGTAACAGAATCTTTCATCGACAGGTGATATTTTAATCTGACTACTTTCAAATATATATTTTATATGGATTTTGTGGAAATACAGATAATAATCAATTGATCAGGTACTCACAGAATGAGCTTAAGCTACTGGTTTGTAGGTGTGTTTAACGGGAATATTGAGAGAAGACTACTCTCGAAACTTGAGTAATAAAATATAATATTATTTTTTTTTTCTTCTTCTTCAAATGTAGCAAATTTATTTTGTGGTAACATAATTATAATTAATATAAATTAACTTTGTTTAAACCACTTATTAAAATAATAATGTTATAATAATAATAATATTATTAATAATAATATTACTTTGTTTAAACCACTTATTAAGTGGTTTAAACAAAGTTAATTTATATTAATTATAATATTATTATTTGACTCGCGTAGAAGTACCTACCATACTTTACGTTTTCACCCTATTTGATTTATGATCGTCATGAATTTTCTCTATAATATTAACGTCAAATCCATCAATAATATAAAATAAATCACGATCTTGAAGTAAATGTGTTTCGTTTTAATTTTTTTTTGTACTTTTATATTATTTACCTTCTTTTTTTTTAAATTTTATATATTTTACCTGCATTCGTATGATAATTATAACGTCACAGAATAGACCATTATTTTCACCCCACAGAGAGCGCCGTGATGGATCGTAGATACGGGGGACCCGAACAGGGAGGGTTGAAAAAATATACACATAAACTTGACATTGACATACCGAAAACACGCGAGGCTTAATGATAATAATGTACACCCGCTACCAAAACACAGGAGTATCGATTCGCTAATGACCCCCGGTGACTTAGCTCCTTTCTAAGGCTTCGGCTACAAAATAATACAAGAGGCTTTGAGTCATTTCAAGCTTGCAGCTTTATTGTTTGAGCGCTCACGTCTTGCTTGAATTGCGTTTTGCGCTTAGGGCATAAGCGTTTGACAATTTTCTGCATTGTGGGTTTTGAGTGAAGGACGATTCGTGTTAGAAATATTTTTCTTTTGAGGTCTGTGTTGTCATTCATTTTATTTAGGGTAAACTCATTTCGTTTTTTTCTCATTTTAGCAAGCCTTTTATGAGAATAAAGCTTACTTTAAATTACCAATGACCAAGTAAGGATAATTTTGTGGTAGTAATGGAATTGTATTTATTATCTTGGGCCTTGTAAAATAAATGGCATAACATTTATTATAATACATAGTAGGTATACTGGACTAAATTAAATAAAATTAAAATAATTTTTATGCCTCGGATATATTTATCATAAATACCATCCCTGCATAAAATAAGTTTTTCTGAGAAAAAGTATATAATGAATGAAGCTAAATAAATAAATTAGATGAAGATATCCTGACGTAGAGCCGCGGGATTGCTAACCACTGTAATGCCGATGGATAAATATGATATGCGAAAACAGATTTCAAAATAAATTAATTTCTTTGATAATTAATCTTATTACAAAGTTCGCGAGGCGAATTAAAAAAAAATTCAATATCACTATTTAAATAATAAATTTTAAAATATATTAATAATAAAGTACCTACATGAAAATTATAATTGTATACATAAACGACAGTTTAACACACAGTTTAATATAAGGATAACAAGATACGGGAATGCCCACTATGAAACATATGAAAGAATTCGATTCTCGATTCGATGCTCCCAATTTATTTTTATTTTATAAAGGCTTTGGAAGAATCGAGCACCGGTAAAAGTGAAAATAAAACACCCGGTAAAAGAGAGTGTTTGTAAAAACTTCACAAATTTTTCTAACAAGCTTTTTCAAACGCAGTTTTCATGACAAATTATTTTTAGGTACTCGCTCATAAATATATTCGTCTGGTTAGGGTTTTCTGCGATATTCTGCCATGTGTATGACCTTTCTGCGTTTCGAATCCCATTGCTGGGTCCATCATCAGAGCTAAGTTTTTTTAAGCAAGCATATTCTTTGTTAAATTTTACTAAGACATAGGTATCTTAAATAATTACTTAGCGTTTAAAAGAATAAAAAGCTGCGAGAATTGTTAGTTTTTAGATGTCGGTAGGTATATCGTTTCATAAAGTTCATAATTCAGACTCGGGAGATTTCTGAATAATATAAAGTGAGAAGATTTCTTTCCTCCGAAAACAAATTCTGTTGGTCTCTGGTTATATAACAAATCCAACCCAAATCTCGAAAAGAAACTACCTATATCAAATTTCATAGAAGGTATATAAAGAATAACAAAGTATACATCACCCGTAGACTTCTGGGAAAACCCAGGAGGTGAGGAATGATAGACGAATTCCTCTCGGAAGTTCCTCGGATGTTTTCCCTACTCTAGACAGGTACAACAAGATAGGGAAAGGTCTTGAAGGGTCCATTGGAAGCTGGGAAGAGCGTTACGCAACAGTTGATTGATCGATTCACTTTGTTTTGTCGATGTGGCTTTTGAAATATGCTTTGACTCTCAACAAATGGTCACATTTACTAGAAAATATTATAAACAGTAGTCCCACAATTGTAAGGCAGCATTTTTATACAAAATACAAATGATTTTATAAACTTTTGTACGTTTTTTCAATTTGTACTTAAAAACTAATCAAAATGTTTCTGAAATTTTTTTACTGTAATTTCATTATAATAAATTAACGAAATTAATTAATTTAAATGCCATTGTGTTAAGATAATCGTTAATTATTTTCTTGCCTTCAAAAGAAATTCATCTTCAATTTCCTCAAATTTCCATTTCCTATTTTTGTTATTTCTTACCGATTTTTTCACTATCAAGTTCCACTCTGGAAACTATTTACTGCCAAAAAATCGGCAGAAATTTATGAAATTCTGTCATTAAACTTGAGTATCGCACCCCATGTCTATAATTGAATGCTCAGAAAAATCAATTACCCTATAAAATATATGCGTTATGCTCATAAAAGTAATATATTTCATTTTGAGATCCAATTTTGTAATGAAATTTCTTGTGTAAATATGTCATTAAATGAATAAAATGTTTATTAAATAGGTATGAAAGTTTTATTTCTATTGGGGCATTTGGTGTAGTAAAAATTGTATTACGTTTAAAAAAAATTGGCGGGTTATTATTGTTTGTAGGTGTTTTGGAAGAAAATTCCCACCCGTCCAAAGACTTCTTGTGTCGGCACGTGACGTGACGCTGAGTATAGAAATATTACTTGCGAGTGCTATGGTGGTCAGTGTCAGAGTGAATGTAACTTACGGCTACCGGGAACAGGTTAGTTGCATTGAGCCCCTTGTTGGTTGATATTGCTCGATGCGTGCGGCTAGAGTCGCGACGGTTCTGGACCACCACTCATTTATTATTTATCGGATTACCTCACCAATGTTAGTTAGCTGGGGTATTATCCGCTGACTTCCTCGTCTCAGAGACGGTGGTCCGTCGCTCTATAAGGATACGAAACACAAAAAATGATTAATTAATTAATTTTTTCTGTGGTGTGAATACGTTTTAATATGGATTAAAAATAATAATGCAATACGCATAATATCCAACAGAGCATGTAATAATGTTCTACACAACTGTTGAAAATCTTTATTACTTCTAAATCCATGTTAATATTTCTTTTCACAGTCGGGTTCATTTTAATATCGTGTTATACCACATATTAAATTACAAAGTAAGTTTCGTCTCACCTTGACTTTGTCCTTTAAAATCTTTTAAATTTGGCAATCACTTAGCATAAAAATATCTTAAACGTTACGAACGCCTCAGACTTTTATCGGGAGAGAGCAGAGTTCATCGGTAAACTTTGAACTTGAAATAACCCCAATAATCTCAATGATTAACGAAGTTTATAGACTTTTAACTCTTTAGAAGTACCTACTTTTGTTTGTTTTAGTCTATCTCTAATGAAAATTATTTTTTTCGGTTAAATACACATTTTTAATATTCGTACGCCTATTTCTTAAGGCTCTTTAAAGTTTTCCTCTTCGTCATTTTTTATTTTCTTTATTCTTGTGAGATTCTACATGGTCTTCTGTATATTATCTGGGTCGTAATATCAAAAATCGTTCCGTATGTATGAGTCATCCAAAGTAAACTTTCCCCATACAATCTACTCCACTCTCAACCCTAGTTTCTTAATCGGACTTATAAATTCATATAAATTCTTATTGGTAAACCCACATTATTCTTATAGAAAATATTACTGTGTCAGAAAGCTACCCGTCGAAAAAATTACGTTTTTAGGACTTACATACATGGATTCTATCATCTATCAATACGTAGTTTCTCACATCCTTTTTATATGAAAAATATAGATTATGGAGGCATTTAAATATACCACCAGAATGCAATTAAATGTATTCGTAAAACATATTTAAAATGTAATTTTTATCAAAAATAGGGAAATAGTTTACTATGGTACAATCCAACTTAACCAAATATTGCAAGAAATACTTATTTGGCTATTTACGTGACGCATCTTTCTCGTGTTAATAATATACATAACATAAGTTATTCATTATACCGTCACTCGTTGTATATACCACCACTTATAAAACAAAAGTAATTAATATTTTTTCGCAAACGTTTAGGCGAAGCAAGATTCTTTAAATATTCATATATATATACCTATTACTTTCCTAAACATTTTTTGCTTTTTCATTACATATAGCGACACTTAACATAATTACAGACATTTCTTTGGTCACTGTTGACTTTAAATTTTTATCAGGTACAATTTTGTATGTGCTTATTTACTTTCTATCGTCCACTTGAATACTTACATATCCTGTAGTGCAATGGGACTTAATTTACTTGATTGACACGCAAGTCGGGATATTCGTGCCTACATGCACGATATAACTGTTGCGCACGGACTTTAGGTTACCTAGTGTTTTTATTTTTCACTCAATACTGCTTCGTTTGAAAATTCCTCTGCAGCGTTTGAAGACTACTTTAGAAAGAGATCGGACTTATTCATTTGTTCATACTTACGAAGTATTTTTTTTCAAATTCTTTTAGCTTTTTTTGTATTTTGTATCTTGTTGTAGAATACTATGTTGCTCAAAATATCTCAAGTGGCGCACTGGTCGCAAATTTTCAAAATTTTTGTCAAAAAAATATATATGTTGATCAAGATATATTATAGATGTCTCATAGAGACGAAATTATATATTTTTTTAACAGAAAGTATGTATGGAAATCTTTGGGTGTTCACATGGCTTACGACCTATCATACGGCTGGCTTAAGTGATCACTTTACACAATGTATCGTTCACCATTTCCATCTATGATAGAATACCACAAAATTTTGGAAGTTGTGTATATATTTAAGATATATTTAAGTTTCACAACTCGTTTCACATGTTTGTTGTAATTTATGATTTAGCGCCACCGGCGTCCAAAGCTTTTGCTTCCCAGTACTGTGTTCTTGAAAAATTTGAACAAACTCAAAATATTCCAGATACGTTGACATTTTTCTCGGTCGAGCGACAAAACGTAGAGCACAGTGAAAGGGGCAAAATGAGGATTGGAAATTAGAATAGAGATACAGATGTTCGAAATAAAATTAAAATTTTTGCCTGAACCCCAACTACCTTACCACCTGAAGTTTATTTATTTACGGAAAACTAACAGAAAAAAAAATGAGCTAACACATGAATATTAAATAGTACAGAGACCATCTCATAAGTTTTTACGGAATTAACAAGTTATTTATTAACATCTAACATCCATAACTGAAAGATGATGCAATATCATCATAATATTTGTTTAATTATTTGTACTATTCTGACCAATAACTCATATTTAGTCTGTTTTATTTTAATTTAAAACGCTTTTTCTTTCATAAATAGATGCCACTTGAATACTGTGGATAAAATAAATTAATAATTATTAAAAAAATAATCTTTGCTTATCACCACTTTATTTTTGTTAAAAACCAACTGGTTTCGGAAACAACGTTCTTTCATCAGGGTATACTTAATACTTAATTAACTTTGAAAATTATCGTGCTATCTTGAATATGTTCCCATTCACCCTATCACCTGTTTCTTTCCCACCCCCCACTATTTACCCTCACTTTGACACTTGAGACCGTGGTATGATTGTTCATAATTTGTTAAGTTTTTTTAGTATTAAGTATACTCTGATGAAGACATGTTGTTCCCGAAACCAGTTGGTTTTAACCAAAAATAAAGTGGTGATAAACTAAGTTAATTTGTTTAATTGTATTCATAATGAATAACCACAAAGTAATAGCAAAATCCAATAGTGTAAAATATATTTATTTTAACCCATTCTATGCACAACATATATTTATTTTTACCTCATCTTTTAATAATACTGGGCAGGCGAAATTAAAAACGGCTCTTTCGCTTTACCGTAATGTTCATTACGTGTTCCGGGCAAAAAAATGTCTAAAGCATCCCTGATCTTAAGGAATTGAGAGTCTGTCCTGTTTTCCCCAGTAAATAAAGCCTTCATTCACCCTGGGGTGCACGCTGACATATAATTTGGGTTCGGGTCAAAGGAAATCTCTTGTGTGCTAAAAAAATCTTTTCCGATTTTTCCTATCTCGCCACTTTAGCATACCCACATGTAAGTACGCACACAATACGTTCTTTGGTGACCAGTCGTATATTTCTTCGATCAGGTGAATTACATCGTATTATAGCAGTTGTTCCCAACCTTTTTCATAGCATGGCACAGTATTCAAATTAAAAAATTCTTGCCGCGCACCATAGAATAGTAACGTACCTACATCCTACATATCATATATTAGAAACTTTTAACTTAATATGTTTTTCGTATCTCATCTGAAAAAGTAAGTGGATGAAATTGTATGCAGTTTACTGGTTATGAAGGTTTTCGTTACAGTGTAATATAATATATTTTAGAAAAACTATAGAAACGTTTCAAAATCGTATGTTGATATTTAAGTTTAATAATAAGCGTTATGGTGATAATGGCTCATAAAATTATTTTTGAAGTAGGTACTTATTTTTTTTTTTAAAGTTTTTTAAGAATATTGTTTATTCCTTCTAGGGAGATTGTAGTGTTTTAAAAAATAGCATTTTTTTTAATAGAATGACTTAAAAAAGATAAGTACCTACCATCGTATTAATAAATTGCATATTATGAATAACCAGGCTCTTTTGCAAGTAGTAAACATTTAAATTAGTTTTCATTTTAGTATTTAATTATTTATCGTTTCCCAATCATTATTTTTAATAGTTTAACTGTCTTTACTTTGATTTTTAATTTATTAATTTAATTAATTTATAATTATATTTTATAAAACCTTAAAAATCTTGAAATTGTCTAAGTCTATACTGTTGTATTTTGCTATAACTTTGTGGTTATTCATTATGAATATAATTAAACTAGTTAACTTTGTTTACACCACTAAAATTTATTTGGTAAAACCAACCGGTTTCGGAAACGACGTTACTTCGTCAGGGTATACTTAATACTGTAATAAGTATACCCTGTATACAGTATTAAGTATACCCTGACGAAGTAACGTCGTTTCCGAAATCGGTTGGTTTTACCAAATAAATTTTAGTGGTGTAAACAAAGTTCTAATTTAATTATATTTTCTAAGTCTATTCATTCAAAATATGACAGTCAGTCCTGGCTCAAATACCGGCCCAGGAACATGGGTAAGTGTACCGTGCTCCCTTAAGGTTTGTTCTTTGATCCTTATATTAAATACTTTAACGTCCAAGATTTGCTTCAACTCTGCGGCAGAAACAGTTCCCGTAGAATTGTGCACCCGGCGCCACTTCCTAAACAATGATTACAGTCTGAATTACTGATACACAATCCGACCTCGTACATTTCTCACTTCTTATGTTGGTTTTTTTACCCTCACGCCGAGGGCAGTTTCTGGTCTCAGTCTGCGGTTTTCCCCCTCGAGATCCCGTCTTACTCTCGCTGCGTTTTTTGCCGAGCTCCTGCCCGGGCAAGATTTCCAGCGGAGTGTTTGCTGGAACTTTTAACGCGAGTAATTGTACTACTTTGCGGTTCCTGTTGCGGACGGCTCCGAGCGGGGCCGCCACTTACGTGAGATCCTATTAAAAATTTAACACCTTTTTAATTAATTGTTTAAAGGAAAACACGCGGTTCAATTTTCTTATAGATTGACGGCGGCTTTTGATTAAAATAAGGCGTATTTTTTGGGTGGAACGTTATATACAATTAACTAGCGGACCCGACAGACGTTGTCCTGCCCCAACGTTGGCTTTTCGTTTGGGTGGCATTAATCCTAGAACCCGACTGGAGCACCACCTAACGGGTCCATTTATGAATCTAAACCATCCAGGGACTCACTCGAACGCACACAAAAAATTACAATAAAATCGACCTAGTCGTTTAGGAGTTCAGTGACATACACAAGTACAGAAAATTGTATATGTACAGATAAAATGAAAATTTTTTAAGACATCACCAAGTCGTCGATCATAGAACCATCAGGTTTTTATTTTTTGAATACTGATAGTATTCATTTTATAGAACTCCATTGTTAATCGATGTACTTTAAATTGCTCACCCACAGTTGGCCGCTCACAATTGCTCGCCAATTTCCCGGCAGAATGTTTTACCTACTTCTTTTTTACATGAATATAAATAATATATATTAAGAAACGCGTTATAAACAATAAATTGTCGTCAACTAAAAGTTTTATAAAGGTTAGGATAGGTTATCTGGTGGCGAGCAATGGTGTGGTAAGCAAATGTTGGCGAGCAATTTTACGGTAATATTTTTAATCGATACCATAAAAATTAAACACATTTTTTGATTCTATAATTGATTAATTTTTTTGCAACTAAATAAACGATTGTTTCGGCTGTCATTGAAAGATTTGCAGATACTTTGTGGTGCAACATTATAATTTAAAATATGTTTTATATTAACTTTGTAATACACATGCAATATGAGTTATTAAATTACTACTATAGTTTCGAGAGGAGAGATGAGACGGACTGCTTTTCTCGAAACATTAGTAGTAATTTAATAATTCGTTTTGTGTGTGTATTACAAAGTTAAAATAAAACATATTTTAAATTATAATGTTTCGGCTGTCTAGCCATTATCAACTGATATACAAAACATAGAAAGTGTAGTGAGCTTATACTCATTTTTTTTACAATTTTATGTACAATGTTAACATATTATATGATTATTTATTTATTTATTTTATATATGTAACTTAAACAAATTAATTTTATTTTATACCAATATATATCTCCGAAAAAGAGTTTCGACTCGTGCTTTGGAGGGAAATTTGCATTATTTTTCGATATGAAATATGTACCTATAAATCTATCACGTTATGCACAAAAACAACATGAATAATTATAGCAAATGTAGCATTGCAGGTCTGTATGAATTATAAGTTAATTGGTTTACTGAAAAAGAAATATAATAAAATTTGATAATTACTTTGATTTTTTAAATTATTTTGACAGGGATTCTCGATATTTCGTGATTCGGAATATTCACAATTTCGCAATTTCGCGTGTTCATAACTTCACGAGTTTTATATTTTGTTTACGTTATATTATTTAGTTGATTGAAAAATATTTTAAAATTTTATAAAGAATTTAAAAATATTTAAAAAAATCTTTTATTGCCCCGATTAATTCGCAACCCAGTTAATGTGATTCCGAATAATCGGGATAGTAAAATATAATAATCAGGATACCCAAATATAAAATATAATAATAATTGTATAATAAAAATCTTATTATAAAAATTGAAGTGCATGAGTGACTATATTTTCTTCAGGCTTGTAAAATGCAAATAAGAAATGCTTGATTCAGTTCTGTACGAGTTTAAGTTCATGTTTAAGATTGTATTTTATTTTCGTGTGGATAAATATATCGTGAGGAGGGTTGAGGATAACGAGGGAAAAATGTCACGTTTGTTACCCGCCGAGTCCTAATGAATGAGTATGCAAAATTTGAGTCAGATCGGTTAAACGGTGTAGATTTGTATACAGAACACAGACAGATAGATAGATAGAAGGGGAGACAGGCGGACAGACATTCAGTCTTATAGGTATAAATAGATCATCGTTTGATATTAGTTACAAAAAACAAAGTTAAGCAACATAACAGTTCGTAGTAGATCATATTTATTATTGCATAATAATGTAAACTATAACTCATTTGTTAATAAATAATAATACAATTATATACATTTCTCATTTGTGAATTTATAAATATTAATTAATTCTAACATTGGTTTTATAGAGAAGTGAAATAATTGTACAAGTTGTTACACACACATGCTGGAATTTACAGTTCGATTAGTATTGAGTATACAATTTACCCGATACCATTCTTAGTCTAATTCGTAATAAATATACAATAATAACATTTGAAATTATAGGACTTGAGTGAATTGACTACTGTCGTAAACATTAACGCTGTGATTAATTTGTTCTCTGTTTGATGAATATTCATTTGACTTTATCATTCATTTGTTTAATAGCTGTCAAAACACATTTATATTTTGAGGAGTAAATTGTAGATTTGCCAATGTTACTATAATGCACAGAGTGTATTTATCCTAATCAAAAATATTTCAGTGGGTTATTATATACATTTTAAGAATATGAGTCGAAAATGTTTCAACACATTATGATCAATGGTTAAAGGGGTAAGCGACTTCAAAGTTTGAAATTTTTTCAGTATTTCATATGTATCTTCTGTTAAATGTTGCACAATCTTGAAAGTAACTAATATCGAAGATTATAAATTCATTCGTTTGAAATAATAAAATAATTAAAACCTTACAGAAAATTTTTGGTTCCGATTTCTTTTCAGAAAAACTTATCCATAACAGAATATTTTAAATTCACATTCTTAAAGTATATAACTCCCCGAGTTATTGTGAACTATGTCCGAAACACACTGTATATTTGCGGTCTTTCAGCATAAAATCAAACTAAACCATTAGGCTGAATATGAAATTCGGAAAAAAAGTTGAAAAATAAACTTACTTTTCTAAACTGTTGATTAATATGACTATGAATCTTATTAAGAAACCAAAATAAATTTAAAAGTCAATCATTTTGTAGCCACCTTGCTGGCGCGAACTGTCAAAATACTTTTTATCGCTATCTGAAAAGTCTTTTAGGCCACGTACGGGCGTCGTCAAATATTCGGTCCAGTCTTTCGAACGTTAGTAAAATTGAATAATTTTACCGTAATACTTTCTTAGAGTAAGATGTACAAATTCAAATGAACTTTTTACAAAATGGCTCATTTCCCCATCAGCGCGCGATATTTATTTAGATGACGAATGCATCTGGTTAAAGTAAGGCACCGTAATAAATAACGATAACTGTATCTCGTCGGAAGCGGAAAGATGGTAATTTGCATGCTCTTTCAAGTGATACCATAAATTTAAATGGCGATAAAACTGGCCCAAAGAGAATTATATTTTTACTACATTTGATTCTAAATTAAGTGTTGGCTCATTAAAATATGTATGATTTTGAAATGTTTTAGACACTATGCAAATTATTTGGAATACGCCCTCATTATTATGTAAACTGCGTTGAGTCCAAATTTAAATGTTCCAGATGCACGTCCCGCTCTTAAAAATGCCTTATAATAATAATAATAATAATAATAATAATAATAATAGTAATAATAATAATATATATAAATAATAAAATTTAAAAATATGGAAATGGCCCTTAAATTAAATATTAAGTGAATAAATGATTTTTTTTGCTTTCGCCATATTTCTTGCACTTTTTTCCAAATGTCAAAATACATTTGGAAAATAACACAAAAGTTAAAAAATAAAATAAAGTTACATCTATATTTTATTAAGACTTTTATATAAATTTATATAAATTCAACAGCTTGTTGTTGATTTACTTAATATTATTTGAATTATGTAGAAACTTGTATACTTCACCAACATTTTTAAATCATAAAAAAAATGTAAATAGCGTTAAGTTTGTGGTTGGACATAATTATTAATTTTTAAAAATTAACAAATTTTGTTTTAACCTTATTGACTGTTTATAAACGTCTACCGGTTTCGATACAGCTGCATCTTTGTCAAGACAGGCGTACAATGACTTCCATAAATTAAATTTGTAAAAAATTAAATTTTTAATGGTGGTATGGCCTCATTTATGGTGGAGGAATGGGAGTTTGACAGAAAGACATTGGAATGAGTATATTTTATTTTAATTTTATTTATTCATGGGAAACTAACAGTGAAATAATGGGTTGTTAATTATATTTGGATTTAGTGTTAGGGAACTTTTTGATTTCTAACATTTATAAATTATCTTGCCCAACGCCTCTTTTAATTTTATGTAATATCTATGCCGTCTTCTTTTTTAAAAGTGTGACCTAAATGATTATAGATGGTTTGCGAATTCTGAGAAATTTTTCTACTATTAGATTTCTATTATTCTATGATAGTATTTGGATAAATTCTATTTATAAAAAAAAATCTACAAGATCTGTCTGCATTTTTATTGGTACTGTCTTTTTTTATTAGAAACTCAATATTTTTATACGAGTATTTAGTACAAAAATATTACTTTATTTTATTGTATTTTATTTTCATTTTAATTGGACCTTCTCCACGCTTTACACCATTGTAAAGTGTGGAGGAGATAACAATGAGTGAATGTGTTTAATCATTAATTTTACCAATTTTTTTCGAACCTTAGTATTTGATTTGCCTTTGAGTTTAAAAGATGTGGTAACTTTAAAAATAATTAATTACGCTCTGTTCAAAAGCCCCGTATTTGAAAGTCATCTGTAAGCAGAAATCCAAACATAAAACACCCAAAAGTCTTCAATCTGAAGTGGTTCCATACAATATCCGTACAGAGACGGCGTTCTTAATTAATTCCCCGTGTTTATGGGTTGGAACTAATGTCTGAAAGCGAAAATGTGTCGTTTCGCATCATAATGCTATCGTCGAGTAATGCTGATGGCAAAAGTAATATGACAGTAAAAATGAACGTTCTCGAATTAAAATTCATCGTACATCACTAATGGCGTATTTGGTGTTTCTCGTCTACACTTATAAATTATTCATCTTGGCTACATTAGAAGCGAGGAGGCTCATCAAATGTCTGGCTGCGCTAGAGCCTTGGAACCTCCCTTTTCTCGGTGTTCTCGTTTAAAGTTACAACCGAACATTAGTGTGGTCCTTTATAGTTTCCAGTGTGTTTATTATATTGCATGGGTTATTATATAACGGTGAATTAAAAAAAAAGGTAAAGTATTGAGAACATGACAAATAATTTTTCCGAAAACCGATCTTCGCAGCTTACTTTTTCGAGAATTTTTATTTAAATATTGATTAAGCCGATACTTTTCCTCTCTTCTGCGAAAACGAACTTCGCAAAGTCAAATAAACCGAAGTTCATTTAAATATTCATTTTTTTCGTTGCGTACTAATTTATAGTCAAATCCTATTGGAAAAGTTTTTTATTAGTCCATTAATAAACATTAAAATCCTCTGTGATTTTCCCTCACTTCGCGGATTTTTCGTATAATAAAGATTTATTTGAATCCTTGACGTCTATCGCGACACTCGTCCCACCCCTCTCCCCCCTTTCCCCTACCCCAGCGCCTTTCTCATTATTTTCATATTCCTCAAATCCCCACCGTGATGTCGAAGGCGTTGAAGATTCCGCGCAGACAATTTATTCCGTGGCCTATATTGGCTACAAATGAACATTTGATTCTCTTCTTTTCGGGGAGGAAACGCCGTGACTTTTCTGTCTTATCTCTTGTGTTATCCTAAAGGTTAACTGTTTCGCGGCGATATTCGACATTGTTCAAAACAATACACAATTATGTTGCCTTTTGTGTTATTTTATCTTTTCCCGTGGTGGCCCATCTCTGTACATTTCCACGAGAAAGTATGACGTGATGCACAATGATCTTGAAAAGTGAGCTGTTATCTCTACAGTGGCGTGGCGAACGCGCGGACAATCTGGTATTGCAGAATAATTGCGGACGTAAAATAAATAAATAAAAATTCATTGCAATATCTAACACTCGTTTATCTAGCTTCGATAATATGTCACGTCATTTCGGCGCACAGGCGCAATATTTTTTTATCTTAAATTTTTCATGCCAGGCTGTTTAAAAAGCGCTAAAATATTTTTATTTTATATTTTCAAGACCATTACAAATTCAAGGACACGGTATACAGAAAGAATATGTTATTATAATAAAATTCTTTTTAAGTGTGTTTGATATATATAGGTACATCAACACAAGTCTTAACTTTAACCATTGACGTTAAAAAGATTTTAAGATTTTTCACAATTAATTTTTTTAATTATTTAAATTTTTGAAAATATAAATAAAATTTCTGACAAAAGCAGCAGTTCTTTTGTGGGTGGATCCCATTTTAGGTTGTGATCAATCCAAATGCATAAATATTCAATTTTGTCGCTGCACATGATTTCCTCGCACTTGGTTAAATTGGTTAAAGTTGTTACGTACATGTATGGATTGCCAGTTTTGGGAAAACCTTCGGTTGTCCCGCTTTTGTTATCGAGAATTTCAGACATTTAATTTTTTAAATATTTAAAGTTAAAATCCAACCAGTTTTTGTGCCATGATTAGCTTTGTCGAATAGTCTTTCCCAGGATTTATCATTTAATAGAACTGTCTCATCAGTAAACGCAATCACCTCACCCTGAATATCCATGTTACAGAGTTCGTTAATATACAATACAGGTACAGGTCCTAGAACACTTCCCTGAGGAACGCCAGATTTCTGGTTTAATTCTTCACTCTTTTTTCATAAGTATACATTGCTTCTTCTGTGAGGTATATCTTCGAAATAAGTCTAGAGCTTTTCCATTAATGTTAGTCTCGATTATTTTTTTTAGAAGGAGTTTGTGCGATACCGTATCAAACTAATAATTAAATGTAAAGTCCTTCCCCCCTGTAAAGTATTCGTTTGACTCATTATGTGTTATACATATTTCTCAAACTTACTCAATGCAATTGAATTGATTAGCAAATCAATCATCTCAAATATTTATTCCAGATATAATGCATTATTTGCTATTTTCATTTTTTTGATGCCCATAAAAGTCACAATATTTTTTTTTGTTGTATACAAGAACACAAAGACTTCCGTATCTATTTTCCCATATAAATAGATTCATCTCTGTGAGATGTCTTGCCTATACAAATATTAACTAAATTAGGTTTCTTTGTATTTTAACATACGCATGTACCACACACACAATCCTCAAAACAGTAATATTATTCATCAATTTCTTAAGTAAATACATTATTTAACAGTGTCAACTAAACCTTGATATGTTTTCAACACACATTTGTTTGTACTAGTAAGTAAAAATGCTTTGTTACGCCTGAGTGGTGTCGGAAAGTGGTTGATGACTGATGTGTTTACTGGGTAGGTGCTGGTGTCAAGGTTCCCGCATCAGGGGCCCCCAACTATAGCCCGGGGGGCCGGACTTGTCTCGCTTGGTCGCACAGCCTACCATAATAATGACTTTATCACGGTTTCAGCGGTTTTACTAAATAAAAATATCACTTAGAGGAAAGTAACCAAATATGGAATACCATTTTGTTTTTGTGATGAAAAAAAGATATTATAAATCACAACCTTTTATTTGTAATATTATAATAATCAGTTATACATTTGCGCTTAACTTAAAATAGTCATGTTTCATATATTAATTTAAGTTTTTTCTAATTAAATATTTTTCAAAAACGAAATTCACATAAAGGTATCTAATTATGGAACAGGTACCCAAATATGGAATATTACAAAACTATGAACTATAAACTTTTATTTATATGAGATACTATAAGAACTTTGGTCGAAAATAAATAAGGAACTTAATATACTTGCAAAAATCACAAATTCAGGTATCGAACTCTACACCAGCGCAATCACCCTTTTCCTAGAGCCCGCATATGAGGCATTTGATCCATGTCTCTCTTCGAATATCGCTAAAACAAAACGCTCTCACTTCGGGTACAATACTCGCTCGACTGACAAGTTGAAACCTGTACGCGAGTATGATGATTGAAAGAGATAGAAGATCACTGTTCTGTGCTGTTAAGAGTATTCAATTCCGATACTATTCCATATTTGGTTACTTTCCTCTGCTTCATTTTAAGAGGGGTTAAATTTCATTTTTGAACATCCTTTCCATTCGTATGTAGCTTAAATCATAGGTGCTAATAATGACAATGAATTCATTATCTACTTCACTAAAAACACAAATTAACATTTTTTGCAAATTATACTTTAATTTCAGACCAAATAAAGAGTAGATATGCGTACACTGAATACCCATCACATAAATTTTCTTACTTTCAAACTAACCTAAAAATGAAAAAAAAAAAGAAAACTTGGTGGATTCATGGGACGAGACTTGAACCCTAATCCCTATACCAATAAGCTACTTATTATTATTTTAATATTGTTCCTTCATGAGTAAATCAATCTTAAGATAATTTTAAAACGAGCAATTGAACACACTTCACCAATAATATAAAAATAAGTGAAACTATTACATTTCGATAAATTACTGAGGTTTTTAGAGTTATGTAGAGTGATCACTTAAGCCAGCTCACATTATTTGTAGGCCCTGGCCCATCTTATATAAAGACTTCCGAACACATTTCTCACATATATATATATATATATATATATATATTAGGTCCTTACATATGAAATTGGCGTTTAGTATGGGAGGAACATAAAGCCGATTTTTTTTATTATAATATATTTATTTAATCAAAGTATGTACCATTGCTATCTATGCACTTTTGCCATCTCATAGGTAGTTCATCGATCCCTTTACTAAAAAAACCATTCGGACGGGAATCAATAAAATCTTTGAAGGCGGTTTGGACTGCCCCATCGGAGTTGAATTTTTTCCTTTGCAAGAAGTTATCCAAATTTCGAAAAAAATGGTAATCTGTTGGGGCAAGGTCCGGAGAGTACGGTGGATGTCTTAGACATTCCAATTGAAGCTCCTCTAATTTGGTAGCCGTCTGTTGTGCAGTGTGTGGTCTAGCGTTATCATGAAGCAGCAGTGGCCTAGAGCGATTAACCAGCCTCGGTTGTTTAGCAGCTTTCTTTTCCATCATGGTTTGCAGTTGCTGACAATAGACATCTGCCGTAATCGTCTGGCCAGATTTAAGATTTAAAATCCCTTCATTATTGTGCCGGTTGAGTAATGCAACGCAGCAGTCAACGCGCGTTTGTTGATTTGCTTCACTCAATTCGTGAGGTACCCACCTTTCAAGCTTTTTCACCTTACCAATTTGCTTCAAGTGGATTAAAACAGTTTTATCACTAACACCGCAGCCTGCAGCTAACTCGGATGTGGTTTGCGATGGATCCGCTTCCACAATAGCCTTCAATTCTTCATTATCAACTTTGGTCTCCGGCCGTCCACGGGGCTTGTTCTGCAGGTCGAAATTTTCAGAACGAAAACGTTGGAACCAAAAACGCACTGTGTTTTCTTTTGCGGCACCGTCGCCATACACATCATTAATCCTTCGAGCCGTTTCTGCAGCACTGGTGCCACGGTGGAACTCGTACTCGTAAATAACGCGATATTTCAAGTTTTTCATTTTGTAAACTGAGTGACGCAAAGAAAAAAACAATTGAGGAAAAAACAAATGAATTATAATTTTCAAAACACAAATACATGAGTAAATAGCTGTATAAATTTGGATTTGGAATTCCTAACCAAAGAGAAGATATTTGAGATCAAATTTGCCAGTACGGCAAACACCAATTTCATATTAAGGCCTAATATACATCGATATAACTATATTATATATAATATCTATAATAGCTTCGTCTTGGAGGGACTTAACTATAAATTTATCTTATTAATTAACATTTTTTTATATTCAATTTTTGTTATGATTATTATTACTTTTGTATGTTCCGCCCGAATCTATAATTCCGTATTGCAAGGATCCTGGATGCGCTGGGTCCACTACCATTACAGAAGCGAGCTTGTCCCAGAAACCTGGTCTGCGCCGGTCCCAGAAAGTGAGGCAATACCTGAGCCACTGAAGACTGATGAGCCGAATCCATTATTCAGTAGAATGTTGGGGCGGATATAAAATGTTGAGATAATCAATATTTTTCACATTAACCGAAATTCTTTTCGCTGTGTTTGATATTTCGTATTCCGTTGGAGAGTGTTGAGCGAATTTCACGATACATTTACTTGATACGTCGCCTCTATTTTTCCTTTCTCCCCGCTCTCATTTTATGGTAATTCTTACATCAATGCTGCCTTTGACGGAAATATACTTTCAAACATATTTTCCACAAGCACTTCTTCGGTGTTTTCATATTTCAAATTGTTTTAATAATTTATAAACGTCAATCATTTTTAAATATGATTTGTATTATATTAAATACACATAATGCAAATCATCTTTATTGTTATTGTTATATATACTGTAAAATGCTAGACAAAAGACAATTTATGTGTAATTTTCGATATTCTTTCTTGTCGATGTCTTTATAATTATAAAGGGGATAACAGGTTTTCTGAAGATGCAAAAATTCTAGAACTGAATGCTCTAGCTTCAGCTTATTTTTTTAAAGCAATTTATGTTGTATAATGAACGAGGGAGTTTTGAAATATCCATCTAACACTACTTATTGTTTAATGATTGATGGTTGTTTGAGCATTGTGAATAGGATGGCCGGTCAGGAAACATCAAAGTCACTCCTGAATTCAAGACCAATAAAAATTCAGAATCTTGGAAAGGTCCTCAAAAACATATCAAGTGTGTCTTAAATATACCGCGGCCCAACTTGGTATTGTATTGTTTAAGAGCTGACGTGGGATTTAGGATTCATTTCAAGCGCTGGGCGTTCCGCTCAACGCGATTCTTATCTACCGGTATTTATCTATAAGACAGCTATACCTACTCACAGAGATCCTCCTTGGATTTAATTCATATTTATGGTAAAACACAGCTCGAAAACATTATCAATGGAGGAAAACTCTTAAAGAGGCCAAAAAAAGCCAGTAGAGGTAATGATAGTGAGAGCCGCGTATAATATTGTTATTTGAACTCAATATATTAGGATTAATTAATTCACCCATTTCTTATACACGCTTTTTTTTTAATCATGCTATCACTTATATTCAAGTTCCAAGTCGTAAGACACTATAAATCATATTGAATATAAAATGACGATTTGTAGTTATTGTACAAATACAAAATATATATCGCAAAAAACGATACATATCATATATGAGTTTCTGTCTTCTATCTTCTACGAATTTTCCAAAACCATTTACCCATTACAATTTAATATAAATAAAAGGTATTACATATTTTTGGAAGAGACTGTTAAGCACACTGAGCACAATTAGATCCCTACTTGATGAAATTTAGTCTACTGAGTATAGTTATGTACTTAAATAAAAAATATTATTTGTACATTTACTTAATGTCTATCGAAAATGTCTACAACCGCGGGGACCAAAGCATCCAAACTTGGCACAGTCGGTCCTTACCATGAAGGTTCAAAGGACGGCTAGGATCTTGATGAATTTGGCATCGAAATTACAAACGTCTCGCAAATGGCATTTGACCTTCGCTTCCATGGCTGTAGCCGTCTTAAACAGCATAAAAATTTCATTAGACAAATTCCGTGATTTATTCAGGATTTACTATTCTGTCAAGGCGAATCGGAATTAAAATTATTCATTTATTTTTTCACCGTCAAACTACAACAAAAACTACTTTATTTTAGAAGTCCCGAGAAAAGCTTCCATGAATTTTATCAACGGAAAAAATACGAATCAATTTACATATTTAAAATCTTGGAGTTTTTCTTATTAAATGTAGGTTCTTTCTTTTTTGCATACGAATATCTGTGTTTTTATGATTATGATATTATTTTTGTGATTCGTTTCTCTCGCGCAGTCCCTTCTTTTACTTAATTTTTCTTCTTCTTTCATTACGTAACAATTTTGTCTTTTACGGTTCCGAATTGTAAAGTTCAGTTTCTTTTCACCTCACTTCAAACTTTCAGTTTCAGTATCACCATGGGCTGGAGTTGCGCAAAACATATCATTAGATTGATTAACTTCAATCGATGAAATTCCCAATCACAGGTTGTATATGGTCGAACTTAACTAATTATCGAAATAATCGAAATAATGCTGAACAATATTACTCTGGACATTGATCTGTTTCCATGTCTCTGAGAGGGTATTCCGAAGCAGGATTCTCCTACACCTTTGATGTGAATGATTTTATATATGTTTAATATTTGTTTTTGTTTATATATGTATATATATTTCTAACTTATTTATAACATTTACGAATTAAATTTGTGTTTGTCATGTAAAAGTTGTATAAAAATTTAATAAATTGAATTGAATTGAATTGAATTAACATCACGCCATTTTCCCGCACGGGTGGACAGAGAAGACGGATACATATAGTCGGTACTGGATTAACCTTCTCGCTTCTTTTTTTTTTATTATTTACTTTATATTCGGACTAAATAAAGCGTTTTGTGTTTGGCTAAATAAAATATAAATTAACAAAAACTTACTAGTCGGGGATTTGAACCTGGACTCCCAGAATCTAATTTAGAGTTGTGTGTCCATACATGTACGCATGTAAGCGTAATCTAGCTATTTGACAATACTTACTTAACTTACCAACACCATTATTGAATATCATTTTGGCACTGGATACTTCAACATTTTTAGGCAGCACGAATATTCAATATTTTATTTTTTAACGAACATACCTTAAATATAATATTAATTAACATTTAAGAGTCAGTGCAGTGAGATATTGAAGCGTGACTTTTACATAAATTAATTTTAGAAAAAACTATGCGACCACGTTACCTTTCTTTATTCTCAAAATAGCAAGCATGCTCACGCTAAATTAATATTTCTTTGATATTATATAAAAAAAATATTATATTGAACTGTATTTTTTCAAAAAAAAATTAAAAAACATTTTAAAAATTTTTTAAAAAAACAATGTCGATTGTTACCTCAACACTCAAAAATAGATACGACGTTTTTATTTTTTATTATTATATTTGAGTGACGCATTTACTTAACGACGTAAAAAAATATTAATAGGCATGTTGTGTGAAGGGAATTTGGCGTATATTGGAATTATAACAACTTGTCATTAAAAACCCAAGACGGGAAGCAGAAATTGATTCTGGTGAAATATCATTTTTCAACAACTAACATTTGTGCAGTAACGGCATATAAATAATTTTAAGTCAATCTAGGTACAATGATATTTTGTTAACGCATACGTATATCCTTTTGTCGAACCTCTACGATATCTAGGTGTTCTAAAAAATAGCTGTTTTTTAATGTTTAATGTTTAAGCAACACGGATGTCAAATGATTTTTATCAATACGCAAACCCTTCATTGCAATTGGGGTTTTGGTTAAAATATTAATATTAGATGAATATTATATATAACTAGCTTAGGTTAAGGATTAAGTTAAAAACATTTTTGTCGTGGAAACAAAGGTACCATTGTTTTGCAAAGCCTCTTATAAAAACAATTTTTCCATTTAATCTAGGCTGGGATGGATCGGATATCTAGGGGAAAAATGTGGACGATGTTTTCCGCCGGGTCCTAAAGAATACACATGCAAAATTTGGGTCAGATCTGTCAAATGCTGTAGATTTGTGTAGAGAACAGACAGACAAACAGACATTGAGTTTTATAGGTATGAATAAATGCATTTTAAAAGATGTTAGAAATCAGTTTGTTTTGCATCTATCAATTAATTTCTTCATTTCTTCATTATAGAAATATTATAGAAATAGAGTAGACTGTCATTGAGATTAAAGATGAAGGTAATTGAGTTAATGTTTTTAATTAATAACCATCTCTGAATCAAATTTTGATCATGGGCACTTGTGTGTAGGTACACCGTAACTAATTATTATTAAAATTATATTTCCCTTCCTAATGTTGGTAGGGCCGTAACGGTGAAGCATTCTGAAGAGTGAAATGACATTGTCGTGTAAATTAATATGCCTAATGCTCGAAACTGAAGCGTGAGAAGGTATTATAGTTTATTTAATAGGCTTACGAAGCCGAGGCGTCGTTTGTATGTAAATCACGAGTATGTGTTAATGTCTAATTTATCTCCACGAATGTGTTATTTACGTCCTATTCTTGGATTGTCGTGAGTGGCAGGGCAGGTTTCCTTATCGCCCACTTTTCAGATACGACGGATAACGAATATGGGTTAACACTTTCAGTGCCTACTGAATTTGTTATAATTTCGAATTTAAAAAATATTGTGTAACTAGCTGTAACCCATCAAAAGTGACCGTACTTTTACGTCTGGGTTCCTAAGGAATATGTATTTATTTATTTATATAAAAAAATAAACGAAGTTACGACGGATGGACGGACAGATGGACGGAAGGACGGACAGTCAACGAAATTATTGTTTTTCATACATGACTTACACTTACTTAATTTGATAAATGTGTGGGCAATCTTGGGTGGAATCGGTAAACTTTACATTGTGTAAAGTGATCACTTAAGCTAGCCATATGATAAGTCATAAGCCCTAAAAACATTTTCCCATATAAATAGCTTCGTCTCCGGGAGACGAATTTTTCTTGGACCGTGTGTATGTGTTTTTAAATTTATTTTCTTGATTAATTGATAATATTGTACTGAGGGGTTAGAAACAAAATTAATTTTATAGCCAGAGAGACGATTTTAAAATGGACAAAATGCTTCTTAAACATTTAAACATAACATTTGCTAGATAATTTTCAAACACCTCACACTATTTTTGTGAATTGCATTTTTTTAACCCTCATTTTTTTTTTCTTTTTTTTTTCCCCATTTTTTAAAAATTAATCAACAGTTAAAACGTTTCCCCGTACGGGTAGGCAGAACGCCTCAATGCTCTGTCTTGGCACATTTATACATTTCTTCGGTTACATTCATACATCTTCTCATGCACGCTCTACGGTTATTGAAACTTTTGACAAGGCCGACTTTTAATATTTGTTGTATTTGATCGTGCCATGTCCTTCGCGGACGCCCTCTGTTCTTGCTGCCTAAAGTTTGTAAGTTTGGAAGAGGTAGGTAATCTCCGTAACTACTCATTCAATTTAAAAAATCCTTTCACCAATATTTAGAATGGACTTTCAGGATAGATATGGGCAATATATTATTCCGTTAAAATAAAAGGACTTTTCGTGGTGACCTATTTTATAACTAAAGTCGACGAAAAAATGGTAGAGCGACGCGTTTTTTACGAACGCTGCCTTAACGGTAAGAGATATTTAAATACTTTCTATAGAGAAGTTGTAGAACTCAAAAATTTCTATAAAAAAGTCCGCGACGACATATATCTATAAGGTTAATATAAAAATTGATAAAATATGAAAAAAAGTTACTGAAAATCTTTGTATGCGAAGCCGCGCGGGCACGCTAGTTTCTAATTAAGATGACGACTGAAACATTAATTCGCAATTGTACATTTGTAATCAAAACATCAATTAAATTATACACACGACTGTGAAATTACACGATTTCCGTTTTGATTGTATGCATTACTTTCCCATTTACGGTTTTGTTTTGTTTTTTTTTTCCGAAATTAATTATTCTGAATTTTTATTTCACAATGATTCCGGTGCAACAATGATTCTTACGTAGAAAGTGAATTTTATTTGTATTCTGCTTTTTTTAAGACATTCATTTAAATTTGATCACTGAAAGATTCTTAATAGGTGCACTTCATGAGTATTTACGAATTTTTCCAAGTAAACAGTCAACAGCTGCTTAATTGAAAAAAAAGCTATAATTCAACAATAGATCTTACCAAAATGTCGAAGTAATAATTAAGTATTGTAATTGATGATTACTATAATATCTTAATGTGCACCACGGGTAATTGTAAGCATCTCTATTTTTTTAGGAAAAAAATACTGTTTTACGATGCCATATTTTGTATCCCTTCGTATGTATTTTTTAAGTATTTCTTCGGTGAATAATATATTTATAAATAACTAATATATTTCATATTTGACATAATTCAAGTGGATTACTCAGAAACCTTAAAAAAAATAAGACAAAAATTGTATTTTTTTTTAACAAATTTATTCAACAATTACAAAAGAAATACAGAAAAATCAAATAAACAAAAAATATTTTAGCTGCTACCGGGATTCAAACCAACGCAACGGTCCTCCACTCTGTCTCTGAATGGCGAGTTATCCAATTTCATTTTTTTTTAATCATCACTGTCTGCATGGTTGGTCTTGGTTCTCTCAAGAGTCTTCCTCCACTGATCTCTATTTAAAAGGTATAAACTTATGTAAATAGCCCCAATTATTTATGACTTAAAATGATTTTAAAACTATATTTCTTTTTAAAGTTACGTAAATCTTATAAGGCGAACATTCCTTTAGATTTTTTTCATACTATAAATGTACATAATAAAAATATGTATAGTATTATAATTGTAATGTTCCAGCATTTGAATTATTTAAAAATATATTAATGTACGTATCCTTCTTGTTATCTCTTATACACTCTGTATCATTATTTACTTTACTAATGTAATAAGTATACTACTCGTTTTTTAAGGACAAGGCATTTATAAATTTTTATCTCATAACGTACTATATGTATTTCTATAACATATGTGTGTCTATTAACTTTTTTTATAGCTGAATTTGACATTGTTTCACAGTTTAAGAAGGCCGTTGCCGGTGTTGCTTTGAAGTGTTGGAAAGGCTAAAATATATGAAAAAAAATTTTTGAGCGGTCAGCAATAATGTCGTTATTTTCCAGGGCTATGTAGTCGTTAAAATATCTACCGACTCAAAACGATTTTAAGTGAGCGAAAGACAGAGAAAGCGAGTCTCTTCTCTCACATTTCTCGGATGCAGCGCCGATCTGCTCAGCTGCATGCGCTACAGAATGTATATAATTCGCGAAAGAATGACCGACCGCATAAATGTATCCGGTATGTACGTCCGGTATTCATAATTCGTTTTCGCCTCGGACTTCTGAAGCACGCACATTTATTATTTACAAAGTACCCATGTCACATTAATTAACATAATTTTAATTAATTAACATAATTTCTGAGTTAAGGAATCAGCCATTTTTTGATGACTCCGAATCCACACCCGTCATTCGAGTCTATGTAAGCGTAGCTGTCGATACCAGAATTTGAGAGTGAAAGTGTATTTATACGAAAATGAGTGAAAATAAAGTGCTATTGTTATATACCTACCTACTTGTTCTTAGTGACATAAGTGTTTGGGAACCTGCGCAAAACTTACGCACCCCCTTACCTTGCCTATCTCCTAGATATGAATATGTATTGTTTTTAATTTCATGAGTTCCGAATTTCGTTCAGTTGTATTACGGGATCCAGGAAATTTAGCCAGCCCGTCAAACTTTTAATTTTAATCTGCTTTAAATTATGATGAATTCGGTCGATTAATACTTGTCAAAGTTGGGTACGAATCGCCAATAAATAAATAGTGAATTTAACTGTAAAAATAATTTCGTTTCTGCCAGGATTCGCACCTGGAATCTTCTGTTCCTTTAATGATCCTGTGTTATCCGTTGCCATAATCATAAAATTTACAGTATACAAAGATAATATTCAAGAAGGCTAAAAGAAACTAACTACAGAGAAAGATGGAAGGGTATGGAAGAGGCCTATTTTTAATGAAATTTAAAATAAAATAAATTTTAATAAATATTATTATTAAGTTCTGCAGGATATAACCTGTAGAACTAAATAAATTTTAAATTTCATTAGAAGAGGCCTATATCCAGCAGTGGAGAGATGAAGGCTGAAGAAGTAATAATAATATGGTGTGCGTTTTTTGTATTGGGAAAATTAACACGAATCCGTGTGACGGTGACAGTTGGCCACCCTCACGTGGCCAAATAATTTTTAATTAAATTATTTTTACATTTTATTATAAATGCTTCAAAAATTGTTGCATTTAATGTTCACATAACTAGTATAAAAAAATAACGAAATTGTAGGAAAAAATATTAGAGTAGCGAGATATATAGATTGTTTTAAAATTCATATTGCTCACAATAAAATAATACCCTTAAAGCCACTTAATACAGATTTCACAGGGGAGGCAAAAAACTGCGTAATACCCGGAATCTTTACAATAAATAGAAAACGAAGAATTGATTTAACGGGATAAGAGACACACAAATAATTGTTTTTAATGTTTAAAGCGTTGACTTTGTGGTTGGACATAATTATTAATTAATTAAATAACTTTGTATTACCACTTCGTCACTGTATCTTCATCAGAACGAAGATACAATGGTATCGAAACCGGTAGACGTAGAGTTATTCCAAGTGGTCAATACAAAGATATTTAATTAATTAACAAATAATTGTTTTTAATACGTAAGCTTTTTCCAGATTACATATCGACACATTTTAAAGACAAACACATAAAAACTTGGTTTTGATAAAGATGTGGTGTGTGAGGTATTGTTTAATCATGAGCAACATATAGATCATATGTGGGGTATAAAAGCAAAGGCAGCAATATCCAAAAAATAAAAAAAATCTTTTGAATGCAATCACCGAGGATTACTTATTTAAAATGTGCTGGATTCTAGATTTTATGCGTATATCCCTTCCGAAACCATGTTTTCTATAAATTTATAGGCTATGTTTTGTATAATAGCCCAAATTCACTTCATTATAAATTAGCAATTCTCGATGACTGCAATATTTTTTTTGGATATTGCTGCCTTTGCTTTTATACCCCACATATAATGTGTAGAAATATTCCTTACGTTATTTTCCTTGAAGTGGCCGCCATTATTAATACTAATAACTATCCGGGACTAATAAGTATGAAGGAGCTTCAGTTCATGTTTATTATCTTTTGTAATACAAGACTCTCGCATTTTTTATCGCAAACAAACGTGTCACATTGGAAGTGAAGCGCTTTGTTGCATAACAACATTTATTCCAGTTAATTGAACAACAGCTGTTCCGAACTACAAAGTTAATTACCGCAGCGTCGTATCGCTGTAGTTGTATTAAACGTTCCTTCCTCGCTTCTGAAGCCAGATTCTACTTTACATTTACTTTATTTTAAACTAACCTAATCAATTATTTTATTAATCTTGCTTTGCAAAGCTTGACGGTAGATGGAGTGGTAATGGTACTCCGGCTGTCTGCATACTGGAAGTTATATTTGTTATCTGTCTTGTGTGCGAGCCAGTATCAATTTTAATGTACAATTTACAATTTTTCGAAATTTTTTTCTGCAACTTAATGAAAGGCCGTTTTAAAAAATATATTAATAAATAATAACTTTGTTTATTTTCACTTTTTGTTTATAACGATTAGAATGTTTTCGATGCTAACGCATTATCTTCAGTAACGTTACTAATACTAACTTAAGTCTGTGAGGTGCAGATCAGAGTACGTGGGCGTGGTCATTAAGCGCAGAAGATGGGGCGGAATAGATGGAGTTTGAATATTGATTACATTTTTACACCTGTTTGTTAAATCTACGCTATTAATGTCGAAACGATAACCTTCAGTTCTCGCGTGGTCTGCCATTTTTGAATTGATTGTAATTTTTAAAAATTTATTTATTTAGATTTATAATAAAAATGTAACAATGTATCTTTAAAGTATGTTTTTTATTTATTAATGGTACACGCTCTGAATTGGGCTTTTACATAATAAGAAACATAAAGTGTTAAATATATAGCTATCTAAAAGTACATAAGCAGAAAATTACTAAAAATTACAGAGTATCAACAATATAAATAGTAGAAGTATTTAAGAAAATAAATGAAAGAATAGTTGCAAAATATAAAATACAATAAATAATAAATACAATAAATAATAGATGAATAAAATAAATACAATAAATAATAGATGAAGCATGTAGACAAACTATAAAATAAAAGATAAATAATATTTTCTTTTGTGTGTGAGGAGTGTTAGATAGCGAGCTTTTAATATTAAAATTAATTAACTTTAAAAAAGTTATCCCGAACTAAATAATAATTAATAATTTCTTACATTTACAAAAGTAAATTATCAAAAATGATAATTTAAAAAAAAAATATTATTCTGTATAGAATCTGACTATGCAAATATACTTGTCAAGGTAGCGTGATTAAATATTTTGGGTAATAACATCGTAAATTATTGGAAATACTTTAAGTATAGTAATGATGGTTGTTTTTTAGTTGGTTATTTATGATGTTTTCGAGTACCTACATACTTTAATTAATTTATTTCTAACGATTCCAAATTACATAATCCTAGAGCAACTATTAATGTAAAATATACACCAATAGTGTTATTATTTTCTATTAAATGAATCTGAAATTCTGAAATGCCCATGTCTTCCTTTACTTCCCATAGTACTACCAAATTGACGTTCTCTAAGTAAACTAAGGCATCTAAAATAGTAATTTTACAGAGAATTGTTTGAAGTTTTTCCGCTTTTAATCTTTTTTTTTAAAGTAGAAATATTTTTATTTTGTCTTTCTGAGAATACACTATTTTATTCTCATGACATACATATACCATACACCTTGAAAATGAAAGTTATAATGGAACCCATAAAACATCGCATTTCAGCTGGAGTTCTTCGAATCCCTTAACATAAACCTTTTAACCTTACCTAACTACCCATACTTTTTTTAAACTATTGTTATACTTAAGTGCATGTGTAAAGATAGGTAGATTGGCGGCAAAAATAATTTTAACACATCCTTTGTTTTAATAAAACATAGATTCTTTTAGTGTATTATAGTTACTTGACAAAAATCAGAAAATGACGAAAATGCGCTTTTGGTTTTTGAAAGAAAGGTGTTAAGGAAAGTCTTTGGACCCCTTTGTGAAAATAAAATATAGAGGATAAGGCAACCTAACCTAACCATGAGCTGGAAAGTCTTTACAATGAGCCCACATAAAGACATATCGTCTCAGATGGTTGAGACATGTAGGTACAGCGAATGGAAGAAAATCGACTCCCGAAAAAGATTCTCAACACACAACCATAGGAGAGAAGAAGTGTGGGAAGACCGAAGACAAGATAAATGTATGGGGTAGAAGGGGATCTAAGGGCAATCGGTGCGACAAACTGGAAAAGGCGGGTGAAGGACCGGGAGGAATGGTGAAAAATTCTGGAGGAGGCCAAGGCTCACAGTGGGCTATAGCGCCAATAATGATGATGAGGATAATTACTTAACATCTGTCTTATACAATAAAATATGATTTTTCACAATTATCAAAAGTTTACTTGAAAATATTGATACCCGTCCCGCACTTAGACGCTAGTCCAGCGAAAAGGTATTATTACTTAATACCCTTACTGCATAAGATGTGTTCACAGTTCACAGTATTCATTTACTCTTTTCGTACACTATCCTTTTTATTCTGTTCACCAGGTTGCTCGTTTTTATCACGTGTTCGGTGTTGTTTCTTTCATCTCTGGCTGGCTCCACAGTTCCGTAAACTGGTGCCAGTCCACCGTGCGATAATGGCGATCCAAGAACCGTGCCGCGCACGGAGCTGCTTCATATTCCGGATAATGCACGCAACAAAGGAAGGGCGGCCGTGCAACTCTTAAACACTGCTTTATTTAATTTACACTCCATTGTAGTGTGCATCGTTCATATTAAGTGAGGAATGCGACCCGCTCCTCCGCACCAACAACCTTTGAAGTCCATCCCCACAAAGGAGAGCGATCAAAAATTCCTGCCGACGAGACTCGCACCACGGAGTAGCGAGATCCGCAGCATCTACGCGGATGCTTAAGAACGCAATAGCATCGTTTATACATTTTTATAAAGTATCTTACTATTCGTATTTACACCCGCGAGGAACGTGTCTTGTAGGTGCACACAGCAATCAACCTCTATTGTACCAGCGTGACTATATTTGTCTCTTTTTCTCCCGTTTTATTACCATACTTCCGTTCCTCTTCCTATTCTCTCATCTTTTTCAGAGTTTCTCACTCCGCGTACGCTCGTCTCCCTCGCGTTCTCTGTGCCCGCATACATCCGTCCCTTTCTTTCGGTGTCCGTTGCAGTCTCCAGCAACGTCGCCGTGTCTTCCCACGGCCGGCATCAAGAGGTGAGTCAATATTGATGTCGTACCGTAAAGCGGGTTCCCACCATTCAACGCTTGTTGATCAACTAAACGTTGACGATAATCCTAAGTATCGAGATTGGGCTGCGGCGATCAACTAAAACGGCGGGTATTTTTTTCTTTTCGCCTTCTAGTGTCTTGTATTGATACTTCAAAGTAATTAACATTTTTACTTTAGTTAGAATTGCATGATTTTACATGATATAAAAATAACTCTAAATTTTCCATGTATTTAATTACTATATTCGGGTTGAACTGGAACTGGTCATTTTGAGATATTAAAAAATATTAAATATTGAGTGCCGTGATCTTATTTATAACCTGTTTCAAAGTTCTCAAACTCTGACAATACAATTTTGTCTATTTCAATAATTACATGCGTATATTTAACTATCTTATTTCTTTGTGCTACAAATTTGCTTTATTCGTGCTTGCATTACATTGAATACCGATTGCCGGGTTTCGCCTCTAGATTTAAAAAAAATCCTTTTGTTACTTGCAGAAAAAAAACAGGTAGATTTCATTTGTGATATGTCTTATTATCATAAATTATAAATGTTTATAATTTATGATAATAAGTAGAAAGTCTATCATTTCTTTCGAATTGCAAATGTTTAAATAATAAATATTATTTTTTTAATGTTTTGGTATAATTTATCGTATTCTACCGATTTCTAGTCGTTTCCAAATTATTCCAGACATATGCGCAGCCGCGCAACTTCTCGATTATGTATAGTTTATTATTTATAGAGATAATAGAATCTCGTGACAATATATAAGCACACAGACTTGTGTTTAATATACAGCGGCCCTCGTAGTTCAATGGATATGGCAATTGCTTCAAGTTCATTACAGTAATTAGACCTCGTAGTCTGTTACCGTCTTAAAAATTGATAATACTTTTAACATAGGAATTTTACGCAGATCTCATGGCGCAACGCATTTATCATAAATCATATTTCACGCGGTGAGAACTGGCCGAGGCGGGAGTAGGTCCTAACGCAGTCTGTTCACCACGATGGACCCGGCGCTGTAAATCATCCCGTAATTCATCTCACAATGCCATTCATGATGCCGAAACAGCACTCGCGCCGTCTTAATGACCGCACCATGCGGGAACCGGTCCTGCGCCACTCTCGGGGGATAAATAAGTTCAGGAACCTTAACGAAACCTACAACAACAAAAAATCATTTCCGTTTCGCGCCTCGCTCCGCTTCCCTGTAGCGTTCAGTACAAACACCTAACTCGTGTGTGTCCGGAAATTAATTAAATATTTATCAAAAATAATAATCACGCGAATATACTTCAATCACGTTTTTTAAATTTAATAGTTTATAAATTATTCATTTTTAACTAGGTTGATTCTGAAAAAATCAAAATATATTAAACTGTCTGTGCCCGCGGCTTCGCACGTGTAGATATTTTAGTAACTTTTACTTACTTACTTACCATTACGCAGTTTCCCCGTGGGGGTAAGCAGAGAGGATATAGCGCCACACCCTTCTGTCCTGAGAAACAACTCTCGCCTCATCCACATTCATACATCTTCGCATGCAGGTTCAACGGTTGTTGAGGCGTCTAACGGGACCATCTTCCAATACCTGGTTGATCTGGTCGTGCCACGTCTTCCGCTGTCGCCCTCTCTTTCTGGCGCCGTCAACACTTGCGTTATATATATTTGTTACCATTCTTTCGACCCTTTTTTTAATTTTATTAATTATGCTTCGATCAGCTTTACATTCATTCCTAATATCTTCATTCTTTACTCTATCATAAATAACTTACGTAACTTTTAGTCATATTTTATCAATTTGTGTATTAACCTTTAAATATACATACATGTCTTTGCGGACTTATTTATAGAACTTTTTGAGTTCTGTAACTTCTCGATAGAAAGTATTTATCTAGTATATCTCTTACCGTTAAGGCAGTGTTCGTAAAAAACGCATCGCTCGACCGTTTTTTCGTCGACTTTTGTTGTAAAATAGGTCACCACAAAAAGTTCTTCACAGAAGCCTCAAACCCAGCCAACATGATCAAGACCGAGGCAAAGCACACTGGAGTACAAGGGCGATATCAAGGGATGGATGGCACTCTGTAGTGACTACAGTTGTAGGCCGAGTCCCACAAGTCCGCGAAAGAATTAGGAGGAAAATTAACTATCCGAAAAAAAAAATAATGAAAGATATACGGGGCATCTTGTAGCTACTAGCAAAAACATCGGGAAAGTCTTCCTCATTACATGTTTAATAGTAAATATTTTAAAATTTCGGTGAAAAGTCAATAGTTACGAAGCTACCTAAGCGACATCAAAGTATGCATTTTTTAAAAATATTTCCGACCTATTTTTTGTAAAACGTTGGAGAATCACGAAAGTAACATACATGTGTATCTAATATTCAAAATGATTAAAACCAAAGCCAAAAAATCTGATTCAAATTTCTTGGTCAGAAATATTGAAAAAAAAAATGCAATCTTTTATGTCGCTTATCTCCTTAACTGTTAGCATTTTCTTCAATATGTAAGGAATATTTTCTATTCAAAACTGAGTGAAGAAGATATGTTTTTGCTACTATCTTCTAGACACTCTGTGTAATTTTTTTTAAAAGTCAATAGTGCCTACTCAAAAGGATTTATTCAAATAATATATAAAAAAAATCACCACAAAAAACATGAGGTGTTTGAAGTTGATGTCTTAATTTACTCGCCATTCATTTGATGGTCATTGAAAATCAACCAACAATAAAAAGTATCGTGTTCAAGAATACTCCAAAAATTTCTTCACTGTTTATATTTTCGAGTGTCCCCATGCTTTCTTATCCATCGTTAATATTTGAGGATTTGAATAATAATCTAAAATATTCCTGACACATAACTGTTGCGTCTTGTAATTGAATGCAAAGGGTATTTAGTATTGTTTGTTTTATTAAAATGAATGATTTTATTCTTTCGCTGTATGGACAGCATTCGGGCGTCACTTATTCTGAACCGAATTTTCTTCCACTTTAATTAAATACCACACCCATTCCAAACCTTTTAATAAACAGCCTCTTGCTACGTTAATTAAATAGCTTAAAATTTTATCTTTGAAAACGTTTGTATCGTTGAATACGTATCGATTAAATTACAGTTTATTTAATTAATTTAAATATAATAATTTCGTGTCTGTCTGTCGCTCCATCACGTCCGAAACTTGCTGGAATTACAATTATTGACAAATAGACTCGGTCAACACGCAAGGGTCGCCCCACCAAATTACACGGTCTTGATATTTTTTAATGTCAAGACCGCGTAATTTAGTGTAATGTTTTAAGCGTACAATGTCAATTTTTGAAACATACGGTTTTCTGTTCATTAATTGTCAGCTTCAAAATCCTGCAATTATTATGTCCGTGACTTCTCACGGGTGCGCGGATAGTTATAAAAACATAATCGCTATACTGGACGATTATAGCAGCGTTACGGTGTTCCTGTATACAAATTCCTAACATTAGACTTTTTCGTTTACTGGGTATTTGGTAATAATGTTAATATGATTAACACAATTCTCACTATGGAGGTCATGAAATTATTGTTGACCTGAATTTACAGATTTGAAATTACTTATCCCATATTCTTCGGTATTATCTAGCTGATATTTGATTCACGCCTTGATAACAAACTGTACCGTAAAAAACATACCATTCACTTTTGGTGATTTTGTTGTATTTTGAGTTCAATTCCTTACATTAACATTAATATATCAAGATGGTGAATTTCTTCCGCCTCTCTAATGGTTTAAATAATTCAAGTACCTAGTATTGTTGTTATAAAATCACAACAATGAACAGTTAAAATAAAAACAACTTTGAATGTCGCAACCTTTCGAGATATTAAATAAACATTGATTGATTTAAAAATCATATCATATTGAGCATATCTGTCTTTTGCTAGACACATGATAAAAATATACAAATAATTACAAACCCAAAAATTACAAACTATTCAGTTTTATTTATACATAATTATTTGCATTCTTTTCATCAGTGGCATAACAAATAATTGCCAACATCCTGGGTACACATAAACTAAATTTATAAAATATAAATTTATACCTAAAATAAAAAAGAAACTAAATTTCAAAAATCTTAAATTATTTACCCTGGTTATCAGCTATTACTTTGTGGTTATTTGTTGCAAATGAAATTATACACAATTTCACTTGGTTGAAACCTCCATATTTTTGTTAAAAACAACCAATTTCGAAACCACAGTTTTCTTCATTAAAAATTAACATTACAAAAAATATAATTGCCCTTATTATTTTATAAAACAAAAAATATGCATAAAACCTATTATTAAATTATTACGTTAAAATATTACTTCACTTAATGAACAGTTTTAGTATCACGTATGAATTTTATTATATTGAAAAAGTAAATTGACATTTTTTTTTACCTAATGCGGATCAAAGCCGAACTCCTCCGATACCTAAACACCCTGTTCAGTCCAACCTGAGTCCAAGCAATCGCTACGCCACTGACTCGTATTCTTCCTTTTTTCATTCTCGTAAATCTTGGGATTTGATTAATTATATATTTTTAATTTTCTTCTTCTAGTTGCCGAAGTAGGAGACGACATCACGCCGTGTGTCAACAGCAGAACGCTGGTGATCGCCAACCACCAGAGCACGGGGGACGTGCCGCTCCTGATGACAGCCTTCAACGCCAAGCCTGGCGTCCTTCCCAGGCTGATGTGGATCATGGACCGTCTCTTCAGATACACCAACTTCGGGATCGTCAGCGTCCTTCATGGTGACTTCTTCATCGTATCGGTGAGTGTATTTGAATTCTATTCCTTTTTTCTTTTAGGATCTAACATACTTTTTTCCCGTTGTTCTTCGCCATGTCATCTCTTCCGTTATTTGAAGTTACGCTCGATGTTATGTAATATTGCGTTGAATATTTATTTTTGTATCTATAATAAATAGATAATAAATAAACGTTATACACAGTTAGGTTAGACCTACCTATGTAATGTGCAAACCGACATATACGAAATTACTTACATCCAAACTAGCTTCTTAATATTTTTGCAGAGAAATGAAACGCATGAAATTAAAAATGTTTTATTTTATGCACAAAGTTACTGGAAACAAACTTGATTTTAATCGCTATTATGAAATTTACACTAATTGTCACAATCGTATGTGCGACACTTTATTGAGTTTTCCTGAATATTCGCACGTTTGTGATCGCATATATTCACTATCGAACGCTCGGTAGGTACTTGTGTAACCTTTTTTCTTTGGTCGCTTATAATTTGCACTAGTCGCCGCATTGGTTTCTATGAGATCGCCTAACTATCACAATAAACTGACGGGGTCGCGATGGCGTCATCCCTCTTAAGTACAATTTCAAGTTTCCAGACGTTTCGCGAATCTAGTATTTTCCCCTTTTTATTCTAGTCCATTCCAGCAATTTCCAATTAATGTTTAACGTCCAGCGTGCTGGGAAATTTTCGATTATGTATAATTCTTTATGTTTCTTCTCATGACAATATTTAAAATAGCAGCTTTAAAGTTACATATTATTATTCAATGTCAATGATTTGGTAATTGTGTTTGAAATTCTCATGGTTCCGCACGCCTGTCCTTTCATATTTTCATTGCAAAGGTCGTTTGCATTGTGTGATGTAATTTGATATAATCACAATGAATCAAAACACACTCAGAATAAAGTTCATTGAAAGCTGACTTCAAGGATACCACCAGACTGGCAGCATCCGGAAAGGTAAGTTTGCATGATATTAATTTTGTTTATATGTTCGATCGTTCATTTTGATCATTTTCATAATCTTCGTGTTGAGGCGAGTCGAGTAAGTTACGTTCACAATCAACACGCGTACTTAGTGCACCTGCATTCTTGAGTAAAGTAATATTTGGCAGTAAAAGTTTCGTGTCACTTTTACCGTTCATTCATACCGTCGCTTTAACTTTTAGCTAACCAATATTGAACTTTACACGTTGGCGTTGGTTAATCGATTCTGCTTTTGAATATTTTACTTGAGTTTCTAAAACATTTGTGAAACCTTATTACGTACAAGAAAGTTGTGTTTAATTTGAACTTTTCGCGCAGATTGGCTTCATTACCTCTTTTGTTTAAATAATAAATAAAAAATACATACTGCTTTATACCTAAGCATATTATTTTCAATGAAATAGATTTTTTCTTTAATATATATCGAAAAAAGTTAATGAAAACCTGAAAATTATTTTATTTTTCCATAAAAGATTTCTTATCAGTTTTTGTCGGAAATAAAACTCCATAACTAAATGACTAAATATTCATAATATTTATGTAAACATATATGTGCATATTATATAGGTTTTATTACTTACGTATTTTTATTATATTTATTTTTCATGAACTTAAATATATACATATATAGAAAATGAGCCACTTATTTCACTGCAGCTTTACCGTAAAAATGAAGACAATATGTTACAAATAAAATGAATGAACTGTTTAGATATTATAAATACGATCAGAAAACAAGTATACAGTATTTAATACAATAGCAGGTAACAGAACAAGAATACTTTTATTATTTGTTATTATTTATTAGTAAAATAATAATAATAAGAGGTGTAAAAAATTATGTGTCGGCTCGTATGCAAGAAATAATACAGTTTGATGAGCAATAATTCATAAATAACATAAATACCCTGATACCTCTATTCTACACTTGGGTAGGCTATAATGCTATAATACATTTACTGTCCTTTTAAAATTTTGATAAATTTCTTTTAAAAATTAAAAACATAAAATTTCTTTTCACGAATTGCAAATTTACAAAATATATAAAAAGAAAATTATGGTACACACATGTATATCTATATATGGATAAAATTTTGATGAATTTCTTTTAAAAATAAAATTTATTTTCATTTAGGTATTGCAACTTTTCAAAAAATATAAATCGAAAATGATCGTACATACATGTTCATCTAAACACATGTATGTACATCTACATATGTATACATCTAAATCATATAATTTTATTTTAAAATTTTAAAGAAAATATCGGATTTTTGATAATTTTAGAGTAAAATGTGAACAATGTTTATTTTTGATGGTACCTCACAAACTTTATGTCAACATTCAAATAAATATTCAAGTACACAATTGAAGGGATAAATAAACTCAAATAATCCTCCTCGATGGGTTTTTTCTTTTAAATCATTTTCATGCATCTAAATATTTATAAAAGTATTGTTTAAAAGTCTTGTTAGGTTTTTATTTGTTCCCTTAATAAGTTCTGATGCCGTTGCCTGAATCAAAGTGATATTTATTAATAACGTCTGGGGTGGGTTACACGAATGACGTGTCATCCAACGTGTCAGTTAGGTTTGATATTATAGCGCCACCAGCCCATGTCAGGACTAAGCGTTCCGGAGTTTCATTAGACGATAAACTTCTGTCATTGTTCGTGACAGAACTTTCACGACAGTTTGGGCGAGTCTCGCCCGTTTCGTCGAAGAAGTGTCAATGTTGTCTTATGAAATTGGTCTTATTAATTTTACTTGCCAACTGTCTTACTTTAGTATTTGACTAAAGTGCGTGTGGCTTTATTTTTGTTCAATATCAAAGAAAACTTGAGTTTTTGGATTTTTTTAAAAAAAATTAAAATAGTTTGGGTTTGTTTGTTTGGGTTTGTTTGATTTGATAATTATGAAAACATATTCATCATCTCGGAACAAATGAAATGAAACTTTTATTTATTAAACCGCGTCACTGGACCCGAGCTTAATTGGAGCACTATTTACTAATTTGCTCAATTCGTCAAAAAATTACAATCCCGTAGAGATGGAATTGCTTGTTTATAATGTTCTGTTCTGGTATGATATTGTGTATTCCCAATCCTTTCAGTTCTTTCTAACATATTAAAACGTCCAGACTGTATCGGAAAATCTTGATTATACACAGTTATTATCGTGACTTGACGTGATTATACACAGTTATATCGTGACACTATATATACGCTCTAATATATATACACAACACATACTTTCGAAGTTTTATTTTAAATTGAGATATTATTTGTTCTTTTTTAATTTCTGGTAACTCATAAAATATCTTCTTTACACTGAGCACCATAGTTTTTTTTTGAGATTTCTATCTCTGGTTATCTCATTCAATATCTTCCTCTTGTAACACGTTCTTTATCACGTTGATTTGCATAATAAATCTTTTCTCAAACTAACAAACTAATCATCACGTCTTTTCGGCAGAAAGAATAGAATGCCACTCTCTTATTACTAGCATTCCGTCTACTTTTTACTTCTTCTCACACACGCTCATTGTTGTTCAAGCTGTCATTCAACAGGGGCGTCCTCCAATATTTAATTTATTCAACATTCAACATTGCTGCCTTCAACATTCGCCAAATGTTTGTTTGCCGCTTCATGACCAAACCATTTCAATGACTTTTTCTTTATTCTATCTACTGCCTTTGCATTGAATCCTAATTGGCTTATTCTTCACTCCATCGTACAAATATTTTACAAAAAAGTATCTAATCGACCGCTTTTGCGGTTATTATCATTATAATAATGTAAGTAAATGCCTGTACATCGGTGTATCAAAGTTATAAAAAATAAAAAGGCCCACAAAGGAAAATAATCTCACTAAAATTTATGTTCAAAAAACCTTTTTTTCTCCGTACAACTTCTTTTAGGCGACATTACAGTATTCTTAGAAATTATTTGTGAATAATGGATGTCTTGAGCACACTTGACGTGTTTGTGGCCGGGTTCCATCTTTCTTTTGTGTATTTTTTGGGAGAAATTTAATTTATTCATAACTATTGTGTTTTTAGTGTCTACCTACCTTATAGAGAGTGCTACCTCCCTTGCCGCTTTACTAGACGTTAGCAAAATAATTTCAACCGCTCTGTTATCTTAGAAATAAAAATAATTATTATTTAAATGAACGCTCTAAATTTTTATTGTGTGAAATATGTATCTTCTTATTTATAAATGCATTAAAGATCTTTTTTAAAAACGTATTCGTGTACTGTGACGATAGGTCTGTGAATATTTTTCTTTGGATTATCATCACTGACGATGTCCCAATGTATTTTAATAGACTAGATAACATGTTTTCAGTAATCACTTTTTAATATATGTAATATATTTAATTTGTTCTTATCTATATTAGATAAGAACAAATTAAATATTTCTGCATGCAGTAAGAACAAAAAGCATGTTTTTTTCTTAGTATATAATTTTGAAAAGAAACCGAAATAAGATATAATATGCCTCGTAATTTTTCTAACACAATAATTAACGTATTATAATTTATAGAAATAAACTTTGTTTACACCACTTTTTTTATTGAAAAAATTCAACGTTTCAAAGCCAATGGCTTCTTCGTCAGGATCTATAACTAAATATTTCTTGACGAAGAAGCCATTGGCTTTGGAACATGTTGAAATTTTTCAATAAAAAAGTGGTGTAAACAAAATTTATTTCTATAAATTATAATTATGTCACAACAAAATAATTTTGCTGTGTTTGAAGAAGAAATTAACATATTATTCAGATTTTAATATTTCATAATATTCTGCCAGATATTTTTTTTTTTTTTTCAATATATAATTAAATAAAAGTCATGCTTCTTGTTTTCACTGCATGCCCCTGGATGGTCCGCCTTCAGTGAAAGAAAATCGTATATGTCAAAATTCTAAAGGTGTTTCTGTTTCTAACTATGGATAGAATTATAAAGAAATCCGATTTTAATATCCAAAAAAATATTTTCTTCATGATTAATTTATATGTGTACATTACATAAGAGTACCTACTTTAAATATATATATTTAAATATAAGGAAATCAGTACATTTGGAGGTAAACCGTGCCTCTATTTCTATACCCGTATCAAAGAAAAAGATTTTATTGAAGAATATTACAGTTACATATTTTATTTACTTATTTGAGAGAATATTAACAGCAGATCTATATGTTAACAAATATAAAATAATGGATATTAAATTATGCCAATTACAAATTTTCCACTGAATATAGTAATTTATTAAAAACAAGTGTGACATTGTAAAAGTATTTTTTAAAATTATTTTATCGGCGAATGGGGGGAGGAGGGGAATGTGGGACGGGAGTAGAAGGGTAGATAAATTTTGTATGAATTAGTTTGGGTGCGGTTATGTCTTTTATCGTTGAGTTAAAAATGTCAATGTGTTGATAGTTTGTGTTAAATGAATTTGTGAATCTGTAGACAGAGGAGTTTTGTTTTGAGTTGGTCTTGCAAAGAGGGAGATGAAAAGTAGTTTAATGTCTGTTATTGCGAGTTGGGATATGGAAAGATATTCGTTAAAGAAGTTCAGGACTATCATCTAGGTAAATAACATAACACAACAACGATTGTATATTACATTTAAGAATATTACATTTACATATAAATTACATAACACAAAATAACATTGTAAATATTCTGTATTTCATAAATTTTATTTATTTATTAATATATGGTGAAATGTTAACATTTTTATGATTTCCCCAGCAACTCACTTTGATTTGTTTTCAAACTTGGTAAAGTTAGTCGAGGATTCGAGCCTCGTTCTAGGAGATCACCAGTTCGTCATATTTTCATAACTCAAGCGTCAGGCTTAGTTTGATAAAAGTAACAATGTGATTAAATTGATGTGACACTTCCGTGTACATCTTATTTTAAAATAAAATAAATGTTTAAAATAAAATAAAATAAATCTCATGGAGACTAAATATACATACATATATTTTACAATAAATATTTTAAACATTATATACACAGTTTTGTGTCGTGCTTTAATATTGCTAACTTTTCTATAATAAGTCAATTTTAAATTTTATAAAAATTAAATGTTTTTATTTTATTTTAATATTCAGATTTGTTATTTACAAATCTTCATTAGTATCAAAATACTATTTTAAAGAACATAAATATTATCGTTTGTATAAACCATCTATTGAAATTATTCAAAAACGTGTTAATTGTCATTTTTCCCTCCAATTAGATTTGATGTATTGCATTCACAACACATTGATACGACATTCATTAAATGGCGCCTGCCTTCGCGATATGTAAATGTTTTGACTAATTAACATAATATCCGAGTCCATACATTACCAGTGTCGTGTGCGACAGTGCCGCGGCTACATGTCAAAACTTGACAATCAACCGTGGGGGGCAACTTCGCGGAGACACGTTGGAGTGACACATTTTGGTGAGGCTGCCATGAATTAAAGATGTACGAACGTTAAAAGTTTCCACCGCCCCGAGACAGATATCCGCGAGACGAAGAAAGGGGCCGCGGTGTACGGATGCCGGGTGTGTGAAGTCGGATTGTAAATGATATATTACGTGATAAAGACATCCATTACTTTAATAGTTTCTGCACATCTTTAATGTCAGGAAAGTTCAAATGTTAGATCAAACTCTTCATAAGGGAATTCAAAGTACATATTTAAAGGTATAACTCTGAAATTCATTTTATGAAATGGAGACTTGTACACATTATGTACGGTAATTTAAAAATTAAACTGCATGCAATACTGATAAAACCCTTTAAAATCTTTTAATCAATGTGAAAAACTCAGGTGTAATAATAATGTTTGAGGTTCAATTTTTGGTCAATCTCTACAAACATTATTATATTATACAAACAGTTAGAGTAAGTCCACCTACAGATGATATACTGATGTACCCCCACTGATTCTCACACATAGACCTAATGAACTGGGCGGAGAATTCGAGCAGCAGATATGCTACTTCCTGAAGGGTTGGTCGGAAGGATTCTCGTGAACCGGATGAGAACATTAAATTAGAACCTAAAGCAGAAAATCTCATCTAACCAGAGTATCATCCAGTTTCAGCGTAATAATAATATGTGACAAAGATTTTTTAACAGCGTTGTCATACAGCAATTCTTAAGTTACGCAGGTGTATTGATTCGTAAACCTACTGTTTTTCACGTAGGTATTCACGATAGGAAGTAGCAGATATATATAAATTCACCCCAATTGCCATGAAGACACTCAAAACTCACTGGAAATCATTTACTCCGAAAAAATCATTCTTTATATTTATATATTTTTATTTCCTACGTTGGTTAATACTATTATGCATATTACGTATTAAGTAATATGTAATATGTAGTTCGACTAAAAAATTAAATAAATGAAATGTGTATTTTTATAACTGTGTACGCTTAAACAAACAAACAAATAAATAAATTAAGTAATATAAATATTACCCCTACACTTCAAAATAAATGTACTAGTAGGTACTGATTTCAAAATTTTAGAAGTGTACAGTATTATATGTATATAAGGGTCCAAGGCATGATAAGTTATGTATGATACGGCAAACTAACGAGGACAGACTCGGATATATTTTATTCCTTAAAGTAAGCCTATGTTGTGTATCTAGAATTATTGAGTTAAATATTGAAATTCATGTATTGTTTTTAAAATGTGAAGTGTGTCATCATAACGCAATATCCAGGTTGAAGCATCAATCGAAATCGGCGGCTGCAATACACTCCACGGCTGCGGCCGCTAATAGGCCACGGGCTCGGGGAAATCGCGTGCGAGCGCAGTAGAAATGGCAACATGAGGTGATTTTTATGGCTTTTCCACTGCCTTGAGGGCTGTCAGCTCCGTATCATTAACCGCTCTAATCCTGATAGGGTCGTGCCCGCTAAGGGATCGATCGGATAATATCTCTATTTGTGGCTTAACCGCTGTGGAGGCAATATTACGTGGATGTTATTACCTCCTTTCGAGTATTTTCGATATTCTGTTAGTCACGTCATTTCTACCCCCGGTATTAGATTTTGAACTGAAACCCTTCCTTTTAATTAATTTTGTTTGAAATTACCTTAATTCCTGGTGGGCTGTTGTTAAATTTCGACAGCGTGGGTGGACACGTGGCGCTGTCAAAAATATGAAGGGTTTCAATAAATATTTGCATTCTTTTGTAGGAAGATTTGTGGAAAAATCTATCTATTCAAAAAATATTTAGTTATCATTTTTTCAATCCGTGGACTACGATAAAAAATTAGTCAAGGGATTCGGTGGTCGTGAAATCAAGCATCACTCCAGACTAAACAGCAAATTAGTCGTTTTTTTAATAGCGTATGTTCTTATCTTAGTTTCAGAATGTTTAGAATATTGATGAGACACATATTTTTTCTTTGTATCTCTGTTTTTTAAGAAAAACCTTCATTTTTTAAATTTAATTAAAATACAAGGTTCGAATATTGCAAAACAAATTGTTATAATAATTAATCAGTTTAATCAGAGAAACATATGTTTTCAAACAAAATACATTTGTTACACATTTATTCCTTATATTATTTTATTTACCTTCTATTTAAATTTACATGCCTCTTCTTACTCATTGATTCACATTAAAAAAATATTTTTTTTAATATAAAATAGATATTATTCATCATGCACGGAGTTACTTAGGCTTTGATTTTCAACTACTCATTTTGAAAAATAATTTTAACAATATGTGTGTAACGTTCCAAAATTGCTTTAGGTTGGATCTGGTGATCTATTTGTAATAAATATGTTTGTTAAGATTTTGTATAGCGTTATATGTTTATTATTATGTTCTACATATCGAAAATTTCGGAATACTAGTTGGCTTTATTTTCGGTTTAACGGATAATTAATATGAGCCACCGTCATAAAACGAAATACACGAAAAATGGATAGTTTTATTGTGGCTTTTTGGTATTCGTTTCAATATTAAATTTATAGATATTTGAACATCGAAGAATTTTTTTTCGAAAGATTAAATAAACATACTTTAAATTATACGAAATATGGCGCCTTAGTTTATTATAACAATGTTGTTAGTTTATTATAACAATGTTGTTAGATAAGTATGACCAAAATAGGAAGAACGTCTATCATACGTCCAAACACCTCTCAAAAGTAAAAATTGATGAAGCGACGTTACACGTAATAGTAGTCAACACATGATTATTACTTTACTATAAAAATTGGTTTATCACAATTCCTCGGATTGAAGAAGCTCCAGGTTAGTATTTCTGTTATATTTGATTTTAATAATTTGTTTTAAATATCATAAAGTTATGTAATAATATATTTTTATAAAAATTGTAATAATATTGAAAGAAAAGGCCAAGGTTAATGGCGCTAAAAACCAGGCGTATTATGTCTAATTATACAAAAAATATATACATAATCAGCCTGTTAATTATTGCAGTTTGTCGCACATATTATGTAAATAGCACTGATATGTAAAATTGCTTATACTATGTCAGCAAGCCAATATTGGTTGCACGTATCTTTTTAATGTTTTTATAATGGATGGCGACTCAGTTCAAATCAAATAGTTTGGTGAATATAAATATACACAAGATATATTTTATATGGTTTATAGAGACGAATCTATATTTTTGTATGGGAAAGTAAGCATGGAAGTCTTTTTTTGGGTGTTCTTAGGGCTTGCGACCTATCGTACGGCTGACTTAAGTGATCACTTTACACAATGTAACATTCACCAATTCCACCCATGATAGACTACCACATCATTCAAATGTTTCGTATCTGAGTTGTATTTTTACTAGCGCCACCTGCAGTCCAAAGCTTTTTCGTTCCCATAATCCAATACAGATGTCATTATTGTTACTGAGATGTATATTTTGATTGGAGTTTAAAGCAATATTCTTTAAATGTGTATATGAGATTCTCCAGAATTATTAACATTACACTAGAATACGCCTGAAAATTATTTCAATTTTATTGCTCTATTTTAAACCAGTTTTTCAATTCTGTATATGAATATACGCTGCCAAAAATTATCGTAATACATAATGCATGTGTTATATTTTTTGGCAAAACAATTCTTGAACGAGCTTCTAAATTGACTTTGTGGCTATCAAAAGTATAACTCCTCTACTACGTATGGCCTCTTAAGCATTACATTACAGTACATTGGGGTCGAATACGGAGTACGGGTATATGTATACCGGGGATTAAGGAATCAGCGATATAGGAGCAGTAAAATATTTATAGCAGAAAAATGTTCACAGGGTTGTTTCTTAGAATGGTTTACCCTTTTTTCATGTAATTCAATTCTAAGATAACAGCACCTAGAATGTTGTTAATGAAAATGTTAAAATGAATGGTAAAGAATTTGTAGTCTGTACCTACTTTTTCACAGCTTACGATACAGGAGGATGCAAGAACGATTTTGACCGTCAAATAGGTATTAAAATAATTATATTAGGTCCTTACATATGAAATTGGCGTTTTGCCGTACTGGCAAATTTGATCTCAAATATCTTCTCTTTGGTTAGGAATTCCAAATCCAAATTTATACAGCTATTTACTCATGTATTTGTATTTTGAAAATTATAATTCATTTGTTTTTTCCTCAATTGTTTTTTTCTTTGCGTCACTCAGTTTACAAAATGAAAAACTTGAAATATCGCGTTATTTACGAGTACGAGTTCCACCGTGGCACCAGTGCTGCAGAAACGGCTCGAAGGATTAATGATGTGTATGGCGACGGTGCCGCAAAAGAAAACACAGTGCGTTTTTGGTTCCAACGTTTTCGTTCTGGAAATTTCGACCTGCAGAACAAGCCCCGTGGACGGCCGGAGACCAAAGTTGATAATGAAGAATTGAAGGCTATTGTGGAAGCGGATCCATCGCAAACCACATCCGAGTTAGCTGCAGGCTGCGGTGTTAGTGATAAAACTGTTTTAATCCACTTGAAGCAAATTGGTAAGGTGAAAAAGCTTGAAAGGTGGGTACCTCACGAATTGAGTGAAGCAAATCAACAAACGCGCGTTGACTGCTGCGTTGCATTACTCAACCGGCACAATAATGAAGGGATTTTAAATCGAATCATTACCTGTGATGAAAAGTGGATCCTGTAGGATAATCGGAAGCGCTCATCGCAATGGCTGAACCCTGCCGAACCAGCCAAACCATGCCCCAAGCGAAAATTGACTCCAAAAGTTACTTGTGAGCGTTTGGTGGACTAGTGCTGGTGTCGTTCACTACAGCTTTCTTAAATCTGGCCAGACGATTACGGTAGATGTCTATTGTCAGCAACTGCAAACCATGATGGAAAAGCTAGCTGCTAAACAACCGAGGCTGGTTAATCGCTCTAGGCCACTGCTGCTTCATGATAACGCTAGACCACACACGCACAACAGACGGCTACCAAATTAGAGGAGCTTCAATTGGAATGTCTAAGACATCCACCGTACTCTCCGGACCTTGCCCCAACAGATTACCATTTTTTTCGAAATTTGGATAACTTCTTGCAAAGGAAAAAATTCAACTCCGATGGGGCAGTCCAAACCGCCTTCAAAGATTTTATTGATTCCCGTCCGAATGGTTTTTTTAGTAAAGGGATCGATTAACTACCTATGAGATGGCAAAAGTGCATAGATAGCAATGGTACATACTTTGATTAAATAAATATATTATAATAAAAAAAAATCGGCTTTATGTTCCTCCCATACTAAACGCCAATTTCATATGTAAGGACCTAATATTAGTCAATTATCAAGAGTTACCAAACACAAACCATGTGAGCCAAAAAAATATTTATAAAGCAACTTGCTGCCACAAATAAATAAAAGTACAGCAATTCTCTTCCAATATCCATTTTAACGTACTAGGAGTACAGCGTTAATAAAAGGTAAAATGTATTATTATTAGATCGATGTCATTCGAAATTCAATTGCTCTCTTTTTATCATTCTCTTCCATACGATAAATCATGATCGAGGGTCTTTTCTCAATTTTGTTTAGGAGAAGGTTTCCGTCGCTTCTAGGTTGTCCCAGGGGTTTCCCGAGTATTGTAGATGTCCGTCGATAGTGTTGATTTGGACAGAGCGCTATTCTTTCTGCTTTCCATTTTGTTACAATATTATAATTCTATTTCTTTTTTTAAAATTATTAGTCTACCTTAGCTCTGCATTGTATGCCTTATGACTCGTAAGTTATGAGCCCTTATGTGAGGTGAGCCCCAACGTTGGCATATTTGGCACAGTTTCGTCACTGGTGCCACTTGTGTGTATTTAAAAAACATTCCATGTTTTGTGCTAACAACCACCGCCACCGTAACACGTCGCCGACCACAAGTTGAAGCGTCCTTTTTTAAAGTCAGTGTCAAGTTTCCAGTCGAGAATCATCTCGACAAAACTTTGTGGGTTTAGAATTTAAACACATCATCCGAATATTGTGTAGACCGTCTATCTGCAATAACGCAAGTTTTCAATAGAAGAATAAGTATATCGTTCAACTTAACAATTTTATAAGTTTTTGTTTTAAAATTTATTTTTTGATTTATTTTTTTTAACGTAAAATAATGAGTTGTGTGATTTATGAATACTGTCAAGAGATGTTATACTGACAACTTCACTATGTAAATGACTAGAACAAGTCTCTCGTAATCTCTGGAAAGTTCCAAAAGAGTCTCGGAGGATATAGAAGGTAGTTGCCTATAAATACAAGGGCGTCACGCCACGCGGGGTCAGTCAGAGCGCAGCGCAGTGTGACCAGCGAATTACCTGCTGGGGCAAGCAATCTTTGTACGTGCAAATATTGAACGGAGTTTACTAGAAAATGATCAAAGCAATAAAAACAGCGTGAAATAGTGCAAAATAAGAAGCTGTGATAATGAGTATGAGAAATATTCTAAACATTTTGTGACTACAAATTTCAGCACGATACCTACTCCAATTTAACTCATGTCCAGTGACTTTTTGGTAGATAATTAATCTTTGAATTCTTTTAGTGTCTTTATTAGCCTCCCAAAGCCACGTCCTGTGACAACATTAGGCGTGAGAAAATAAACGTTATTTAGAAGTTATACGTTTTTAATATCATTAATGGCATTGCTTTAAATTTTCATTTCGGTGGAGATACATGATTTACATTTTTCGATTATTTTATGGCGGGAGAGAATTGAATTTAAGCGAATTTTTTAAATGTTTGACAAACGTGTTTTACATAAGCGATGCGTTTTCAACAGATTACAATTGGCATTTAAGTCTTAATTATGAAATGTATTATAAAGCATTCTGTATTTAAATAAATACAAGATATGTTAATTAGTGTATATTATAGATATCTCACAGAGACGAAACTGTATTAATTATGGGAAAGTAGGTATAGAAGTCATTTGGGTGTAACAGGACTTATGACCTGTCTTTTGGTTGGCTTAAGTGATCACTTTACACAATTGTAACATTCGCCATTTCCACCCATGATAGAATATACCATGCTTATTCATTTTTTTGGAAGTTGTATATATATGTTCAAATTGCAGATTTGAACAAACTCAAAACAAACTCAAAATATTCTGACAAGATATGTTATTCATGATTACTTTTAATTACACAAAATAAAACGATGCAATGTACACACGTTAAGTATATATTTATCACTACAATGGTGTCATCCTCTCATAGTCAGGCATTATTAGTAGCTAACCTAAATACAGAGTTTCGTCAACTCATTCGAGTAGGGCAGTAGGTCGCGAAGTGAGGAGGATTTTTCGGTCATTAATGGAAATAAATTTAGTATCGGAGACGTGTTGTGGACTGAATTTCCTCTTGAAATATAGTGTAGTACTGAAAAATATAACTTTAAATGTAATTTAGTTTAAATTAAAATAAAAAAAATATATATTTAAAAGATTTATTAGCCTCCATTTAGTAGGATGAGTACCTTCTATGAATAATATATGCATATTTGGGAATAAGAAGGTGTAGTTATATTTATATACCCTTATTTTATCCTGAATGCTTTGTATCCATGAGACTAAAGTACGACAGTCTATATATTCTTATTATACAAAAGAAATCTTTTTTGGTCCGTAATAAATTATTTTGGATGCTGTTTAATTAATTATAAATTATGGACTATTAACATTTGTGGAGATGGTATCATATTTCTAAAACCAGGTTTACAAAATGAAAAAACGCACGACGTGCATACAAATGAAACGTGCTCCTTGCTATCAAAGTGTATCTTGGATCTTTGGAATGTAGAATATTTTAACCACCATTAACTATTATTTTTATTCTTTTGCTGTCCTACCCGAAAGATTTTTCAATAGATCCTGGAATCCTCGTGTTTCTGTGTGTATCACTATAAAGTACTTCCGTAATTTTTTTTTACTAAATAATTAATTTAATCATCATCATCAGCCTTGGAGTAAGGCGTCCCCAATGGTCTTTGAAATTACCCTAGATCATTTTGACATAGAATATATCTAAAGATGGTGTGTTACATTTCATCATTATATTGTTGTCAATTGTTGTCATAAATCGTATTGGATAGATAAGTTAATGTGTTTTTTTCAAATAAAGAAAATAAAAACACGACAAAAAATACAAACTTATCAATAATAAACACATTATTCTTATTCTTGCCACCATTCTATAAGTTTTTCGAGGTCTCTGCGATAAAAAAACATTTATTCCTTTGATTGAAGGCCTACAGAATGTGATGTTGAATGTGCTTACTTTTGTTTACTTGACATTCCATTTGGAGGCCTTTATTGAATAAAATAATAAATGTGGCTTAAAGGCAAAAACAATGAATGATTTTTATAATTTATTTTTACTTCCGACGCACATTTTAAAATTTGGAAAAAACGGTCACTACTTATGATTACATCTAACTGAATCAAATTTTAATTTAATAATTTCATTAATACCATGAGGCTTGTGTTTTTGCTAAAATTTAAATGATGACATTTCATCCTCATACGGTACGAGATATATGAAATAATTTTTTTTGAGAATTACCCTAAGAGATAAAACGTTTCAAAACAATTTGTGTATATTTTACTAAACATCTTTACATTTATTTTATTAGTTTTCGTTCCATGAAATGGCATGAAAAGAAATCTCAAAATACAGGGTATTTCAAATTTTATTAAATATATTGATTAAACATTAAAATGAATAAATAATCATTATAAAAAATATTGATTTAATTAATATTAAAAATAATATTGTTAATACTCCACTTTGAAAATATAAAGGTATCATTTCCAGCGAAGACATAATTTGATAATGTGTGGATGTTTTTACTGTGGAATTGATGAACATTGCATTATATATCAGTATCAGTTAAACTAGCTAATACAGGTCTTAATTAAGCCTCGTGGTCACCATATAGAGGCTTCCCAAATAAGCTTTGTCTCTGTGGGATTTCTATAATTTATTTTAATTAATAATAAATAATATACTGGGAAATGTAATACGATATTGTAAAGTATGTGAAATGTAAAGTAAAAAACGATGAAATATTGTATGATACCATTATATTCTTAATTATGCGGTTAGGCAAGTTTTAGTAAATATATAATTATTTTTGCGTTAAAATCACTGTAGTGTATGCTGATTTTATGTGGGCTTTTGATTTTCTAATATGATGCTAGGGGATAATCCAAGTTATGGTTTTAATTGCTTTTCACAGAAAACTCAGGAATTATCTCTTTGCGTAAGTTGTTTTCTCGAGATCTTTAAGCAACGCAATTTTATTTTTCCACTTTGAAATTAGTTTTCATGTTCACGACAAGGAGATAAATCTTTACGTCCTCATTTCGCCCGAGGTGACTAACTGAGTATTGAACTATTATGTTATATTAAATTATACTCATGTTCATAAACAAAATTATTTGATTTCGTGGACGATTTTTTGATTTTTTTTTTGCGTAGCTACATAAGTAATAATATTATGTATAAAATAGAAAATTAACTTGACTAAAGCACGCAAAAACTCACGAACGGTGAGCTGTGCGTCTTCAAATTTGCACAACTGGATTATCTTTGAAATTTATAGGACAACGCAATTATTTTCAGCTCACAACTTTTATAATTGACAAGAGTACACTGTAGTAACCACGAATTCGTTAAATTATCAACATGTTTCGGGGCCAATGTTCCCTTCATCAGGATATAACGTATACTATGAAAGGACCATGATTATTAGTATACGTTACAGGCATACTTATGAAGGGAAACATGTCGGTATTCGAACAAATTATTATCATGTTTTATACCAATTGTATTCTTGTTATTTATATAAATAATGTGTCCACTAAGTTCTTTTGCATTTATTGAAGAAATAACTAAGTGTTTGTTCTATGTATTTTAAATAATTTTTGAAATGTAGTGAAGGAAAAAAATAAACTGTTTGATTGTTTGTGTAGAATATTAGAGAAAATTGATTTTAATGCACACGTTAAAGTAGCTTTGAATAAATATTTTATGATGTTTTCTTTCTCGCAAACATAATTTATTTTCAGAGAAATTTAAAGGAATATGAAATATATAGTATATGAATAGCTGAAAATCTTTTTTTTTGGCAAATCAAAGAAAACAAATTTTTATCTTCTTAAAAACTTGAATAAGATGATTTATAACAAGCAACAACTTTAGATTGGTACTTGAAATGATCGTTGTTTTACTAATTTGTATTTAAAATTGAGAAATAAGTTTAGAGAATATATTAAAAAATGTGGATGTATTTTGATACTCAACGACTCCTTCGAAATCCTTCGTCGCATACTCACTTTCAATTAATTTTGTATTTGTGCAAACATTTTCCCATTCGCTGATTTTAAACAAAAATATTTGTGTCTTTAAACAAAAAATACTAAACAAAGAAACGACCGCTCCGCTCGACCGTCAGCGTGATACTGACCGGGCCCTTAGGCGTCTGATACACATGCTTATTTAGTGGCACGTGAGCATGCGCAGTATCGACCTTCTCTAGGCCTTGCTTATTAGTGGCATGTGTGTACGCACATTGCACGAGCATGCCACTAGTCATACAACCGCCGGTTGATTTATGAGCATGCCACTAAGTGGCATGCTACTAATTAGCATGTGTATCTGAGGCCTTAGGGTAGCTTGCAAAAACTAATACCACTTTACAAGTTACGTGTTACAGAGGGTACCACACACACACTAATATAAGTAGCATTTATAAAATGAATGAAGTAAGTAAAACGAATCTACATAGTTCGATATAAACTATAATATTAATTTATTTATGGTTTTTGTGTTTAATTTGTTTAATAATGGCCCTGCAAGCCGAAACAGCTGTCACACTAAAAATAGTTAACCCGCAGAACTTAGTAACAATGTTTAAAATTTCACTAATAATAATATTTATTAAAATTGAATTCATTTTAAATTTCATTAATAATAATTATTAAAATTTTATTTATTTTTAAATTTCGCTAAAAAAAACTATAATATTAACCCTATAAGCAAAGATATTATATTGTGCTGCATCAGAGCGATCATTTGGCTACAAAACTATATATATTTCTGTAGTGGGTAGCTCGTTCATTTATCAACGAATTATGTAAAAATGGCTAAAATTTTTGCATAATCTAAAATAATTGCGAGGCATGTAATATGCATCTCTTGACAAAGCATATATCAATATTGCTTGACTTTTATAATGAATTTGTATTGAGAAATAAGAGGATCTATAAAAAACGTTGGAATGTCAAATGCAAATCACACACCTCTCGCGTATGCGATAATGATCAACTTGACAGATTTTTAATGAAGTTTTTTGTCCCGCGCAATATCGTCGGCCGCCATTCCGATAGGCGCCAATACACGCTGTTTTGTCACGCGTGCCTTTTAGGAAGCTCGATCGATTTTATTATTTATTTAATTAATTTGTTGGGTAGCTGCCTATTTGTATTACTCTAAAATGGTGTATTTTTTTAGAGGCATTTTTTAATAGAAATGCGAACAGGGCATACGTGACGCATTAATATTCTTCCTCGTCATCTTCATCCCCTTGTCCTAGTAGGGTCGGGGGCCCAAAAGCTCTACAAGGTTCTTCCATATTCCCTGTCTTGCGCTGCTTCTGCATGATTCAATCAGTCTAGACCCATTCTGTTTTTATGCACATGTTTTGTTGCTTCTCCCAGCTTAATCTGGGGCAACCTACCGGCTGTCTTTCTTCTGGGGTTGCATTTTTCTTGGTACTCTTTACTCTGGCATTCTTAGCACATGTCCAAGCCATGTAATTGGTGATTTTTCTGTGTGAAGGAGTAGAGGCTCCTTGCCGAGTGTGTGCCTTGTGTCAGCACTTCTCTCTCTGTCTATCAGTGTGACTCCCGCAACCCCCCTTAGAATACTCCTCTCGGCAGCCTTGCCTTGCTCTCGCATCTCTCCGTCAGGGTCCAAATTTGATGGCCATATATTAGGGTGGGCCTATTCACAGATTTGAAAACAGTCAGTTTTGTCTTGACACTAAGCTTAATTAATATTCTTAGTATTATCATTAATATTCTTACTATACATAAACTAAGCTAAAAGCCTGTGCTATGGAAATAGGACTAACTTGCTGGTATCCTGGAATGGGATTCAAACCACCGACAAATAGATCACTAAGCGAGCGTCATGACCACCACACCAACAAGCTACTCTTGAACTTTAAAATGAAATAAAACATACAAATCGTGGTAATGACCGCGGTGTTTATTGGCTTTATTAGAAAGATAATTTTATGCCATTGGTTTCTTTTAATGGCATAAATTTACGCCATTAAATAATGATTTCGATTTTTTTTAATGACATAAATTTATATCGTTACCTAAATATGATTAAGATACCACAATTTTCGAAATAAATTTGCAAAATTTGCAAGCGTTGTTCTAGCTTAGTCTATTCATGGTGAAATGGCTAACCAAACTTGGAGTAGCTTGTTGGTCCTGTGGTTAGGTCTCTCGCCTCGTGATCCAAAGGTCGCGGGATCGAACCTCACTACAGACTAGCAAGTAAGTCCTATTTTTATAGCACAAGCGTTCAGCCTAGTTTGAAAACAGTAAGAATATTGATGTGACACGTATTTCGAGTTCGCAACCTTATTAAAAAAAAACTGAGCACATATCAGCTCTCAATTGTCAAATTGGCTGTCAGTGGAATAAATGTTGCCAATTCTTAAAACAAACCTCTATAAAACACCCCAGAGATTTGTATGTATTTTATTTTATTTTTAAGCCCTATGTGTCTAAAAACACCCTATTATACTATGTATTATAACACTTTTTAAAATAGACCCCGTAGCTACTATCATGTACGTGTTGTCATGTGTCTGTCAGTTTTTTGCTGTAACCCGTTTAATATTTATTATTTAGTAAAATTTACGTTAGGTACATATATTTTTATACTTTTTTATTTATTTTATTTACGCTTCAACGAGTATTTGAATATCAAAACGTACCTAATTCCGTAAACTATTTTTTGGCAAATAAAATCACTTGAAGAAACTGATTTTTAACATGCAGCAACTACAGATATTTAACTGATACTTTAAGTGTAGGAATGAGCTTAGAGAATTTTTACATTTATGTAATATGTGTATGAATATGTAAATTCGTTTGAATATATACTACATATTCAAATAAAAAATGATGGTTTATGTAAACATATACTCAACGACTCAAATACTCACAAGATAATATTCATGCTATAGGTAATTAAAAAAAATGCGCGCAGAAATAACTAGAAAATGTTTATAGCGAAATCTACATAAAATAATTTTATGATATTTTTGAATTCAGTGTTTGGTTCCAGAGAATAAAGCCGTTTAATAACGATGTTGGTTCTTCCGGATGGGACTTGAATGCTTCGGTTAATGTGACCATATTTCTTAATATTTATAATTAAAATTAATTTATTAAGTTATCATTAAAATGATTAGCAATAAAAAAATATATAATATAATAATATAAAGTTTAAATGATTTAATAGCTACTTTTTCGTGCTAAAGCATTATTAAAATGGCGAATTATTTAATTACTTCCGTATTTAAAATAGAGGAAATATTCGACAACTATTTTCAAATAATTGAAACAATTAAAAGCATTTTTTTTCGTTGGTATCGATACATACGAGTATTTGCTCTACAGTATGCTAAATGTTTTTCACGTCATACTTTTACGAATTTTTTTATATACTATCAATTAATGCAGGCAATATATTATTGTATTTCGTGCAAATCACTATTCTGACGCATATTATTTTCAAACGTGCATCATACACAAAGGTAAAACTTCAATACATTGACAAATTATTAATTTTAACACCGCGTAAATGAAGATTATTTCTCTTACTGACACATCTTTCCTTTTAAGTTTGAGTCGGAATAGAGTTAATTTCTCCAATCTAATAAAATCGTAATTTTTAATTACGGACGCTTTCGAGACTTTGGAGTTGGCCGGCTTCACGAAATGGCAAAGGATATAATATTAAAATTTAATCGTAAGATCATTTGTCAGACGTTTATTTTATTAGAATATTAACGTTAAATTGCGTCAGTTAATCTGGTAACTGATTGGGTTGAAATAATTATTCTCGAATTTCTTAATGGATATTTTACTTAATTGACGAGATAAGTGTCTGATTATATAAAAGTTAATTGATCGAAGCTCGAGTTGAAATCCATACCCTTAATTTACCCACGAAACTTCAGAAATATACCGCATTATTCTTGGTTGGGGTACACGGGATACGGAAACTCTAATCTCATACCCATTTACACATATGTATACAGAGCTTTACGTACACGCAAGTAGTACAAACGTATCAAATATCTCCCAAGGTCCGAAAACACCTTCTAATGCCTAAATGATTTCTTACATCAAAGATATTAATGAATGTAATATATTTTATATCAATCACTCTCTCGGCCGTCTAATAAATAATATCCCTTCCGCGAAAAGGATTTCGGCGAAGTATTCGCATTTATTTCGGCCTCCCTATTGTATTACAGGCGTATCGTGTGATCCGGGCGTCGTATCGCGTTCACTTTTCGCTAATGATACACTTATTATTCATTTAATTAGCGAAATAGTCGGGTATTGACGGGCGCCTTTGATGTAACGAGGTGTTCGCTCAGTCACCCCGCCAGGTGTACTCTCTCGCGCTAATTAACTAAAAATGGAAAAGAGCCTGTTTGGAAGACAGTAAAAAAACAATAACCTTAGATAGAAGTGACGAACCGTAAAAACAAAGGCCTTCTTAGTGAAAATTTACGATACGAGCTGAGGGGAGCTTTAAAGGGGCGCCGGTGGGGAAGAGGAAAAGTTCGGGCGTGTAAGGGAAGGAGGTGCTGCGGGCCGCGGTCGGGGGATGACGGGCGGGGCCGGGATGGAGCCGCGTGCTGATCAGGTAGCCTTTATTGCGGGATCGTTTTTAGTATTTCCGACTTGAATATCAATGTCGTGTGATCAATACGGACATTCGTTAATATTCACCCTGTACGCGAGCTTTCAGCGATTTATTGTTTATATGGCGAAATGCAATAATTGATTTATCATTGTTTTCTATGATTTTTATTTTATTATTTTACAACCGTTGCGTACATAAAATCTATAAATAAAATTTATATAGAGTAAATTTTAAAAAATTTTTCAATTCTAGAAGCTTCTAAAAATATGATAAATGGGTAAAGCATTATAAAAATTCTCTATCATACATATATTTTTATATATATACCTGAGATTTATGAACGAAAGCTTTCATGATTTTCAGCAAAATAGAATAGATTTTAAAGATGTTATTCTGAGATTAAGTAGTCTTGTTTTTGTTGTAACCAAAATTTCATCGGATCTGAATAAATAATCGAATAATTTCTTTACTTAAAGTATACCTAAACAGATACCTAATACCTACGCGCGGTAACGATATTATATTTATTTTGTTTAAATGAATAAATAATAAATCGATCAGATAATTCTTCTCTAACCGTCTTAAATATAACAATACAAATAAGTTTAAGATAAAAAAATCACGAGGGATAATAAAAATTGTTATTAAAAATTACGCATTTTTTGCACGCCCGATATATTTTTTGGACATTATTGTAAAACTGTCTCGGGATATTTCGAACTGCGCGAATAATAAATAATTGCGAACGTTTCTGCCAGGAAATATTTTCAGTCTGCTGTTCCTCCAGCGCCCTCCCCCAGCCCGGCAGAAAGGGATTGAAAGACATTGTTTGAAAATTAGAAACATTTTTATATGAAGACTTATTACCGGGGGTCGGAGGACCCCTCCGTTCATTTTGAAGCGTGCGCTGGATGTTATTTGATTTATTTCACATGTTTATTCGATTTGTTTCGTGGTATACTTTACGGTGCCATTTTAGGGGTGAGAACTGTGAGAGTGCGTGCGAAGCAGAGTTTCCATTAGCACTGAGCGATGCCAGCACAACAAACTGACAATAGTAATAGAATTTATGGCAATACATAGTATTCATCACTACACACAAAACTTCTCATCACTGTACAGGTACATACTATATTATACACTATACACATGAAGTCAGGCACACTACGACGAAAAACGTTACAATAAACAATTGTTAATAAAGAAATTTGGATGCTACAAGAACCCGCGTGGGATTTCCTTTATATTATCTATTAATTTAGTTTATATTACACTTCGCACTATCAGTACTTCAGTGTATTAAGTAAAAAACACAGTAGCATTAAAAATATCACAAGGATTTGTGTTGTCTCATACGCAAAAAAAAGGTTTTTGCATTATTTCTCAATTTTTTAAATTAATATTTATTTTTAGTTATTAAGAATTCAAGTTTACATGATTTAAATTAAATACATTTTTTTGGAATTGTCACTCAACTAGCCCTTGGGCACGTTCCTGAATGTAAGTTTAGTTTTGTAGCTGTGTAACAGTTATTAAAAAAAATATGTCAAACCTTAAAAAACATTATAACAAAAAAATATCAAAAAACAATAAAAACTGTAAGAGAAAATACACAAAAAAATATATATAAGTAAACTTAATCTATATACGATATGATTGATATATATGTTTTAGCAGGGAAATTGAAATAATATAGTATACATGTAATTTTTGCAGATATACACAGAAATAAAGAAAATATATAAGGAAATGAAAAATATGATAAATATACTAATGTGTTTATCTACATTATTTTTAAATTTCGGAATGCTACAATAATGTTTTTAGATTAATTATTATTATATTAAATATTAAAACTAATGGTTTTCATCCTATATTTTACATTTTATTTTACATTTTACATTTTATTTGTTCATCCTATATTTTACATTTTATTTTACATTTTACATTTTATTTGAGTTATTTCGTTAAAGGAATTAACAAACTGAAAAATGCTGAATAAAACTGTACTTTTAAATAAAAAATGATATTTTTTGACCTAATACACTAAAGTAGGTACTCTTGGTGCAATTTGTAAATCAACTTATATTTCACATTTTGTAGTGTATATTCTTTTAAACTACATTATATACTTAATTTATAATTTGTACACATTTATATTTACATCCCTTAACCTACAATAATACTCTTACAATCTATGATTTATATACAATCTATAATCTAAAATACGATATTCTTTACAATAATTTTAGCATTTATTTTTAAATTAATTGAGATTCTGTACAATTAAACCATTTTGCGTATAAACTTTTTTCTTATACGGTTATCTTATTTTTTCCTATTTAAAAAAAAAATAGGGATGTGAACACGGAATACATGTCACATCAATATTCTTACTATTTTCAAACTAAGCTAAACGCTTGTGCTATGAAAATAGGACTACCTTGCTGGTCTGGAGTGAGATTCGATCCCGCAACCTTTGGATCAAGAGGCGAGAGTCCTAACCACAAGACCAACATTTTGTTATTAAATATTTTGTGTATAAATGTGAGAACACTACATACAAGTATTTTTTTTATTACAATCTAATTGAGTGCTCTTCTCATTTCTTGAATTCTGCTGTATTTACTTTTATTAAAGATAATTCTCATTCTCCTGTTTTGTATTACTTGTAGTTTCTTAAGATTTCCTTCATTGGCTAAATATAACATTGTAAAACGATATTTCATATGACGAGTAGATATTTTTCACAACTTTCTAAGGTTTTGATATTTTTCACAACTTTCTAAAGTTTTGATATTTTTATAAAAACATTTTAAAAATTTGTTACCAAAATTAATTTTTGAATCTGAAATAAAATTTGAATCTTATGCCATTGGTCGATATTACATGCACTTGTATATAAAGTTTTGAGGTGTAGGTGACCTACCGATTTTATTACTGTGATTAAATATTAGTGTATTCTTTGTTTAGTTAATTTATTTAAATATTAATGTTCTTTGTTTAGTTCATTTATTTAAATACAGGCGCCTTTATAAGTGACAATTCATGTATTTTAAATCATACTTCTATATAATTTTATGAACCTAAAAAACAGTAAGGAATTTAATTAATTTACATTAAGATGAAAATGATTTCAAAGTGAGTATGTACAAAAAATGTGAGAGATTTTGAGTCTGGAACAGATTGCCCCTCAATTCATATATAATGAATATTTTTGTGTATGCTAGAATGAACAAATGCTACCTGTAATGAATGAAGTTTAAATTCTTTCAAGAATATCCTTACTATTTTACACATTTACGAGTAATGTTATTAATTTACTGTTTATTGTTTCCAAAACAATACTACGATATGTACTAATATTTAATTAAATCAATTATCTAGACAAATAAGTATTCAAACATTATTTCTGCCCTACGATTTCGTTCCTTTGCAGAATTTTTCATTTGTCTACGTAAAAATAGCTTTGAAGCGATTTGAAAGTTTTTGTACAAAAGTCATCAAAATTTTTCAAATAAAAGATGAACCGGCAGCTGTTGGCTCAGATAAAAATTATTGCGAAAAATTGATAATACTGACAGATTGGAAATGACAGGTAGTGGCGTCCACGAATAAATTACAGAAGATAAACATTTTTTGGAAAGTTTATGTATCTGTATTCATATTTTTTCCGTTATTCATATAAATTCTTTAATTTTAATTTTAATTTTCATAAAAAAATGCTATGAAATCTATTGTATATTTTTTTTAATAGAGATTTTAAATACCTGTCGCTTTTCAAATTAAGATGAACGCTTGCACTATAAAAATAATATTTTCTGGTGTCCTGGAATGGGGATCAAACCGCCGACTACCGTATCACTAGGTGAGAGTTACAACCACTACACCGACAACCTACTTTTGAATAATATTGTAGAAATAAATACAATTAATGGTTTCAGCCAGTTTTATTTATAATTTAACTAAATATATTATGAAAACTGAATGTCTGTTTAACAGTTATTTATACAATACTAACTACATAATTTAACTGATTGAATCCAGATTTTGTTTAAGTACACTTTATGATCCTATACAAATCATAGGCACCCTTCCCTCTCTTCCTAGCCTCTCTACTCCCTGCCTTGATATAATTGTACCTCTGTTTTATTAAACGCCATCCATATTTTGTTTGCACTCTAGGATCCTGAAGAAAATATAGACATCCATCCCACTCCTTCAGATATTTCACTCGTGCACCAATTGCAAACATCGTTATTATTTAAGGCCTACGCAAAACAGTGATACCCCGCTCCCAATTTTACATTATAATTTACAGATACGAACCGCTAGATTTTTTATCCTAAAGTAAATCGAACAGGGCAAGAAGACTCGTTTGAGATGAAATTTTGGTTTTATCTTTAGTTCACTCATTAAAAATGTCTAACACGTGCAGACATTTGTAGATTCAAGAATTATTTTTTTTGTTTTTGAGAAAAATTATATTCGTTTGGATTAATTGGTTGCAACACCGCATCATTCTTTGTTGTACAAACGATTTCCTGATTTGTACAGCAAATATTTTCTGTGAATTGAATGTAGTTTTGTAATTTATAATGATGTTACGGGATCACGGCCGTGGGAGAAAATTAAATCAAAATTAATTAAGTATATAATAACCAAAGTCCTGAGCACGAACTCAACTGGAGCAGTATTATGTAATTCAGATTAATTACGCACTCACTCGTATGTAGAACACTCTACACTCGTCTTTCTAGAATATTCGCAAGTCTGTGATCGCATTTACTCACTTTCGGATATTCGGTAGATACAAATGTTGGTTAATATGTTATTTTAACTGGTTATTTTTGGTACAGTTATTTGAGATTTGTATATTATTGTATCAATAATAACCAAGATATAATTGATGTCTAGTACCGATGGTTGCCCGTCAAATTGCAAAAAATCAGTTACCAATCATCGACGCAATTGGCAAAGGTACAAATCCTAAATAACGTTTAGTGTGTCTCTCTTAACACTCTCTTAATAGATACTCTCTTAGTGTGAACTGAATCGCCGTTTTTGTGGAATCGCCGAACTTACGCGTGTAGCGGTTATGTCGCCCTTTAAAGAGTAGCTTGTTGGTCCTGTGGTTAGGACTCTCGCCTCGTGATCCAAAGGTCGCGGGTTCAAATCTCACTCCAGATCACCAAGTTAGTCCTATTTTCATAGCACAAGCGTTTAGCTTAGTTTGATAATACATAGTTAGAATATTAATGTGACACGTATTCCGTGTTCGCATTTCTATTTAAAAAAAAAAAAAAAAATAGGAAATATTATTTTTCGAACTTTCGGGTATGATCGACCGACTTTGAAAACTTTGTAGTGATTCTATAACGTCTAGAGTTCTGAAAAATCCTCGATTTTGAGGAATTCTTTCTGTTTCTACAGTCTCGTGACAATAATATAAGTACATTTTACATTTATTGTAGAAGCGGTTTGATGGCCACTGTTAGAATCGGTATTAGAGTAGTAATGACATGACGAAAATATTTTTGGGAAACCTCTAAATATTATATTGTGTAGTGCCCACGTACTCTTATAATTAAAATTATAATATCTTTTTGAAATATTTAATGCAAAAATACAGCGGTTAGACATTTTAATAAAACGTTTACATTTATCGTTGTAAAACCACATAATTTATATATTAAAATCCAACTCCAATCCAACTGTTTAAATTACACCAAATCTAATCACCAGTCCTGTCCCAAAAATTTTTTCGTTAATTACCTATTAAGATTCTTTTCCAATATGTTTCATTATATTTATTTTGTATTTCATACAGTCAGGTGCTAGAATTGTTTTTATATGTTTCTGAAAATGAATTTTTGTAACAAAATATACTTATTTATTTTTGGGAAACCATTTGGTTTGTAATCTCAAACTCAGGTGTAATATAAATGTAAAGTTTTTGTATAAATTGTATCTTAATATTTACAGTGTTTTTTGTTAGAAAGAAGCGTATTCCATTTTAATTGAAAATAATTTATTTAATGTTTTTACGGCGGCGTTGGCATATTTCGCTAATTAATTGATTTCCCTTCTCCTTGTTTCGAGACATTAAAACTTTTAACATTTATTAATCTATAAAGTAAAAGAAAATGTCGAGACTTCCTTTGTAATTTGTGTTTTTAAAAGATTTAAAAAAAACTTTCTCGCCCATTAAAATTTTCCCTTTAACGGCCCCCTAGTTACGTTCTAAGTCCACAATAATTAATGCTAACTGATAACTTGAAAGCGGTACATTTTTCGACGGCTTCGAAATATATATATATATATATACAGAAGTGGCCAAAAAAAATCATACACATAAATTTACACGTATTAAAACCACATTTGGACGGTTCTTTTAGTTTCTTCATTGGTGATTGAGGACCACCAATGCGATAGTTTGAAGGGAGAATTCATACCCTACGTGCGGAATCTTCCGGTATTCATGTAATATGTTGCGTTAAGTTACAGGTTAATCTTTGCTTACAAGCCAAAAATGGAATAACTGTAGATAGAGGGAGGGGACGGCATGAGACCACGCTTCTTGATCCTGGCTTCTGATTACCTGGGTCGCTAACTTAAATCTAAATTTTTGCAGATAACCACGGATGATTATACTATAGATTATAGATTGTCGTGATTTTGACTTTTTTATTTAAAACAAAAACGCAAAGTTAATACAATTATAGCTAGAACGCATTCAAAAGAATGTGCCCAAAAAAAATGTGTGTTGTAACGATGCAAAAAATGAACACAAAAGAAGTTTTTCTAGTAAGTAAGCAATCTTTTTTAAACGAAAAATATTTATTTATTTGGAATATCATATTGAGGCTTGTAATACGGGCTTGCCAGGCAACTTTCCCCCGCTTTCTTCTTACCGGACAAAGCTAGAGAATGGTCTTTTGATTGTGGTCGACCTATAGCGTTCAGAACCTTTTGATAACGGTGAACTACTGCTCGAACAATGTTTGCCAAGGTATCCAGTGAAATTGATGCGTACAACGTTTCAATTCATTCTCGAAGCGCAACCAAGGTTCTAGGTTTTCTACGATACGCAACATCCTTTAGGGTCCCCTACAGATATGTGTTAAATCAGAAGAGAGGTATCTCAAAGTTACGTGGTTTGGATTCTACCCGGATCTTACATTATGCACACCACAGATGGCACCATGGGTTTCAAAAATTATCACGAATATATCAGGAGTCTTGGTGGCTTTATTTTAAACTCACGTCCCCATTGTGATTGAACTTCAACAAAATGGTTTAACCGTTACGCCTCCATTTTGTTTGAGGGTCCTCCCTGTTACTTGGTGACGCTAACATTCATGAGAGTCATTACATCTTCAGAGATGTCTTTCTACTTACACTTCATTGCCGTAATTCGGAATAATTTTGGAGATTACAATAATTGTTAAAGTGTGTATACATTTTTTGGCCCCCACTGTCTTGTGTGTATGTATAAATGCTCAGTTCATTCTGAAATACTTTTTCTTTTATGGAAAGTTTTTGAAAGGTTTTCCTCGAGAACTTAAACAAAGGAGCGAGAATTCCTTCCAGGTCTGTTGGGTTTCTCGTGAATGGGCGCGTGTTACCCGCGGAAGGGCGGACGTCTGAAATCAAATGTTTCGGTAATATTTAGTAGAGGACACCCTGTTTAAACTCCAACAGGGATACCTGTCTCTAACTGTCACACAATTCATAGCCACCTTAGATTAGTTTATGTACGATCATTAAATTAGGAATAACATTAATCTTATTACCTCTACGTGAGTTTAATAATATTTTAATATTATTCACGATTTAAGTTTCGAGAGAAATAGAATCTCTCATCGATAGGTAAAGTATCAAACTGGGTACTTTTAATTTTTTTTTAAATTGATTTAGTTTAAATATAAATAATTAATTGGTTAGTGCAAGGGTGGTTCTAACGGGAATATTGAGAGAAGAGGAGAAGAGTTAATGTAGGTAATATTGTTAAGTTAATTAATTAAGTTAACTTTCAAAATTGTTCATTTTATTACCCTTACGCGTAACGCGATGGAGAAGTTTAATAGTACATGAATGAAAAAAATGATTACTATCTATGAAAATGAGAACGACAACGATGATTTCTTGCAGTGTAATGTTGAGATTTATACCGACCGGTGTATTTACTATTACAATCATTGCATAAAATTTCGTGAACTCTGATTTTTTTCATCTTCTTTTATTAGATCTTTGATCTGTATTGACAGGTCGGTCTCTCTTTGGTAGTCTCCCTGGCGGTCGGCACCCCTCTGGAATCCCGCGCATCACGGTTCTGGGAAGTCTTTTCTGCTCCATTCTCTCGACATGGTTTTTCCAGAAACGCCTTTTTCGTCTGCTCCATCGTACAATGTCCTATGTGTCGCAGGTTCTGCGGATTTCCGCATTGGATACTCTGTCTCTGAAGGTCTCGCCCGCTACCCTAAAACCTTAGGGTCTTCATCTTGGTAGTTCTAAAAAGGTGTTTAGTTCTCATCGTGTCTTCGATACCGTATGTCATGATAGGTCTTACGCATGTTTTATATATTCTGACTTTGCTTTCCACTAACATATGCTTATTGGCCCATTCAGTATCTCTTAAACTCCGCCTTTTTCTAAATTGTTTATTTTTCACTTTGAATTTAGGAATAACGCGCCCAAGTAATCATTAATTTAATACGCAACAATATACATACATTATTAGGAGGGAGAAATTTAGTAATTTTAGCAGATATTGAGCCTGTATATAGTATTTTAGAAACTTGAGTAGTGAAAAATATAAAAATATTATTAAACTCACGTAGAAGTAATAAGATTAAAGTTTTCTTAATTAAAAGGATTATCATGCATAACCTCTATAATTTTAACGTCAAATCCATCAATAATATATAAGTTGAAGTAATTTTACTTCGCCTGAGATTTAGATTATTGTATGTATTGATTTCATATTCCCTTTATTTTTTTCAATCTTATTCATTATTTATTTCAACACATGTAAAGTGATAATTGTTCAGCAACAGCTCTTCCAATAGGCATAACCATCGGCAGGTTGGTCCTGTATATTATAATGTGAAACAATCTATGTTGATAATAATCTATGCAAACAAATGTAGCGCCTAATTTAAAAACGATTATACGAGTTTTTGGATTTTATGTTTTATTTATGGATGAAAAAAGTATATTTGGAAAGCTTCTTTGCGATATTTTGGAACAAACCCTAATTTTAAACGTGCAATGTCAATGCATTAAAGTGATTTTTGCAAAAAAAAATGTGTTCTGCATATAGCTGACAAAAAATTTACAAAACTGCATATTTCATGAGGCATTAATTAAAATTATCCTAAATCTGTTTTAGGGGATTCTGTAATTAGACGCTACAAATAGTTAGCAAGCCAATCTGCCTCGCTGGTATTAGATACAGACATATCAAATACTTTTAATTGGCGCCCTCGTCGTGTTTTACATCTTCTTGAATCTTCCGTACCGAATCAAACATAATAATTTCGTTGTTGCCTATCTGTCTGTCCCCGTAACTTCGTATAATGTCCGTAACATCGTTCAAAATCACGGCTAAAAAACTAAATTAAACGGCCGGAGATGGAAATGGAACCCTGGGCACCAATCCAAACCCGAAGCGGCCGCTCTAGGTAGGTTGCTACGGTCGCCTTGCTAAAGTTATTATAAATATATACTAGGGCTTAGCAAAGACGCGAACCAATTTTCCGTCATTTTTGACGGGCTACAGTTAGTAATCAATATCCAGTAGTGATGCGGAGGCTGCGAGATTTCCCGTCGCCCGAGCGACCCACGCAGGGGCGCGATGGTATGTGCGGTTCTAAATGTTTTTCTGCCGATTTTTATAGGCCAACCCTAGTCCACCCTCAGGCATTGGTCTTCCGCTCACGTAGTTTGTATGAGCGCAGGTAGGGCCGGGGTTAGGGGTGTAAGGCCGATTCGTTAGCTTTGACTTTATGAAAACGCTACATTTCTTGGTGGGGCGCGGCGGCGGAATATGTTGCCGGGAGATAAAACGGCGAGTTTACTTTTAAAGCTCGCGTCCTCGAGTCGTCAAAGCTTTGACCCTTCATTAACCTAAAATGAAACATCGCCTCCGTACTCAATTTTGTCTCGACGTAAATAATCTTGTCTCAAAAAACCTCATTCGTCACAAGTTTGAATATAAAGTAACTTACATTGGATTGCGAGAATTAATATAGATAAAGAAACATAATTAAGGGGTGATTTTTCACAAGGAGATGATTAATTATTTTATCGACATATAATAATGTTTATATTTAACTATAATTAAGTTCATTAGAAAACTTTTGAAAAATAAACATTATGGCCTTGTCAGTTCCATTCCCGTGTAGCTCCTCCGCCGTAACTGAGATGCGAAATTCTCCAGTGCACGTTTGTTCGAGACAAAAAAAGAACGTCTTGTATTTATTAGAAAAATAAATATTTTCAATGTAGCCTATCCGATTTCGAGAAAAACGTATTTCGGAAGTAGAACTAAATTTGGACTACGCTATCCCATAGCAAGAATGTGCCAAGCTTACAATGATTAGTTCACAAACATTGATACGTGTTTTGTTTCATTACCATCACTAAAAAACCAACTAAACAGTGTACTCCGAAACAGTCTATACATTATACATATCTTTTTTTGCAAGCGTTTCTTAAATGCCACACTTCACTGTCTTCTATTCTTATTTATATATCTTTATTTAGTTAATGATACATACATACATACATACATAATGATCATTACCTAATATTATAAACCTTTTATAATACTATATATCTATATATATATATATCAATATATAATATATTATATAGTATATATGTAATATATGTACACTTTTTAATAACGTTTCTCTTCTACATTTTCCATGGTTAAATGCCGTTTACATTTTTGCTTGAACATGTCGATCCTGCTCAGCTTTCTCACATCTTCTGACAGGCTATTATACTAATTTATTCCCTTGTAATAAATACAGTTTTGTGTGTTTTTTCTTTTCTTCTATTTGCTTACTTACTTACTTACCATCACGCCGTTTCCCCGAGGGGGTAGGCAGAGAGGATAGAGCGCCATACTCTTCTGTCCTGACATACAACTTTCGCTTCGTCTACATTCATACGTCTTCGCATGCAAGCTCGACGGTTGTTCAGACTTCTAACAGGACCATCTCCCAGTATCTGGTTAATCTGGTCATGCCACGTCTTCCGTGGTCGCCCTCTTTTTCTGGCGCCGTCAACACTTGTATCATATATCTTTCTTACCATTCTTTCCTCATTCATTCGCTCAACATGCCCAAACCACCTGAGCGACCCTATTTTTATTCTCTGTATTATGCTACGATCAGCTTTACATTCATTCCTAATATCTTCATTCTTTACTCTATCATGCATGGATTAACCACACATACGTCTAAGGGACCTCATCTCCACTTTCTTCTATTTGTTTCGTCTTTTTTCTATTTGGGATACTTATTTTGTTTGCATTTCTTGTATAACGTCTTTGTATTATGTATTATTGTTATATTTGATCATATTTAATAATCTTATTGTCTATGTGATATATGCTAGGATAATATAATATAATATATGTCGATATTATATTGTCCCGATGAAGGTTGAGGCCATCGAAAATTAGTTGACGAATATACAATAATAGTAATAAGTGGTTTAAAACTAAGTTTTTATTTAATTTAAAAAGTTGATATAATGTCAAGCCACAAATCGTTTTGAAAATACAATTAAAATAAATAGACAAAATCTATAGCTAATCGGAGTTCTCCGTATTGAAAAAGTCCATACAACAGTGGTAAACTATTTTTTTTTCAATCGGTAGATTATTTCCTAAGAAAACGAACCTTTTATATTTCATTAACATAAATTGTTTAAATTAGTTGACGCATAAAATTTACTAAGTATTCTTTTTCGTTTAAAAGCTTTCAGTCTTCTAGGACTAACGTACATTATGTGATCTAACATTGTTAATTTTGTACGCTTTTCTACTTTACAGTAGTTTTAAGATCGTGTTATTTCTCTTTAATTGTTATTTATTTAACATAACCACGAAGAAATGTATTCCTTTAGTAATCTTAATGTCTTCGTGGTCATAAATAAGCTATTGATAATCTATGTATTAATATAATGAAATAAAATAAGGAATGGTATAAAAAATAAATGCCACTCAAACATTTTATTTTAGGCATAATATAAACCAGGCTTGTGCAGTGAGTAACTTTGAAGACTGAGATATTTTGGGGAAAAAACATCGAAATTTAATATTTATATGACGAAATATTATATATTAAAATCTGAATAATATGACCATAATTGTGATAGGAATATAATGAGATATATCTTTTATTTCAATTTTTTTCTAGATATACGCTTACGTAAAAGTTATGTTTACATTATTCTCAGTGTTATAAACTCACCCCTGTGTTTTTTCTACTTAGCAGCCAAGTAAACCAAACTTCAGGTTAGGTTAATCAGATTATTTGACTCCGATAAATTCAAAAATTTTGGTATTACTAAGTTGATTCTGTCACGCATTGGATCGAAACATAGTCGATTCACTCTGCTCTCTGGTAGTTAGGATTTTTTTAGGTTTTCTACATTAATCTCGTCGAAGCATTCATCTGCATAATTCATTACCTCTCAGTCTCTCCCCTCTCCTGTTCGCTCTCCGAAAAGTATACCATCCGTGACGGTATTGCGGTTATCGGCGGATCTCGGGGGACCTGCCAGCCGGGGCAGCACTTAACACGGGAAAAAGAAAAAAAAGCGAAACAATCTAACGAATTTCAGGGCGTTTTCCAGGTGCAGAAGAAAAATATTCACGATTTTAATTAGATTACAATTTCCCCCGTCTCCTCCGACCGCGGAGCTTTTGATGATTACCTTTGTTTAAGTGGACATCTGACTCATAATTTTAACAAACTTATCGCTTGTCGTAAATAATAAATGATCAATTTACCCCACACGAGGGGCTCAAAAGAAAATTCACCACTGTGTAATTGACGAAATTATATCTGGTATACACATACATATCTGATTTTATAGCTAGAGCTTAAAATATACCATGTTTTTGAGTTATTTAAGTTATGACTTGTAAAAATGTTACTATTAGCAGTTAAACATTTATTTTGTCAAAAGCTTTACTTTTACTCAAAATTGTATTGAAATACCTGTTCTGTAATAAATTTCTTTCGTTTCTGGCTATCTGTTATTAAGTTACGTAGGTTATCTGTTAAACTATTTTTCGACACACATGTTTTTATTAGCATTATAATTAGACGAATTTTTTCATGAGAAATGGCAATGTTTCAGTGTGCTGTAATGTATGTTACTAATAATAATTTAATCGAATTGCTGTTTATCTTATCCTATTCGCAATTTTGTCAATTATTTTCTGAATTGATGCATGGCATGTGATCTCTTTTAGTATTTCGTTGTAGATATGTGGAGCTTAGTAGATTTGGTGTTGTTGTTGAAAAGCTGTTATAAATTTCTGATTCTTAAACTTATTGTTTTCTTGCGCTCTGATGTGCTTATTGTAAATTGTATGATTGTAAGAAGAATACCACCATACGATGTTCTTACATTTTTTACTGATTATTTATTTTCTAATTACTTTAATCATCTTATAATATTATATTTTATTTGAAAGATATTTAATCATTCTTTTGATAATATTTTGTGCATCAAATTATGTATATACTAGTATTGAATCAAATGGCATCTTAAGTGTTCTTAAACGAAGAATGCTACGTTTGCGTGTTGTAATTTATCCCGGTCATACACCTAAAAAAATTTATTTATTCACAAAATGTATAAGTAGATAAAACTCGCGAGAAATTTAGATTTATATTCTTCAAAATTAATCTCTTTTCATGTCAGACGTCTTCCTTCGGTAATACGTGAACACCTTCGCGTGTATCGTCCCACGCACGGTGGGGGAGGCCGGGGTTGAAGGTATACCGGGGAAAATACAGAGAATGGAAATGTATGTACAAGCCACTGGAATGGGGATGGAGGCAGTGTTGCCAAATCTAAACGTCCCACGTAATAATAATTGCTTTTACCTAAAAATAAAGATGTTTATGTAATAAAGACGCAAAATACATTAATATATTTTTTGTTGTTATGTATTATGATTTACGGGTGGTATATTATGACGTGGCAACACTTGAGGTGGTACTTTTGACCGCCTAACCCCGCCAAGGCCCCCTTTCTCCCTCCTCACTTCTCTCAGGAACTTCGGACAGAAACATATTTCCAATTTTCGTCTCACCGCGTCTCACTCCTTCGCCCTGACGTAATTCTCGGTAAACTATTTTGGCAGACACTTCGTCTAATAGAAAATGCCCATATATTGAATGATTATAGATTAATCTTTGATCGGATATCCTTCGTAGAGGTGCCCACATAAATATATATTAGAGCTTTAGAAATTTTCTTCACCGGCTTGTGTTGTATGTTGTTATTAAACTTTATCGTTACTTATTAGAACTTTTAATAGTTTTCTTGTTTATTTTTTATCATTTTCATCATTTTTTAAAGTGTAAATGGCATGTAAATTAAGAAGATTAGATTTCAATTAAGCAATAATTATATATTATACGGTAAACTGAGGTAAATACAAATATCTCAAATATCGAAGTAAATATCAAAACCCCTGTTCTTTTAGATTTATTGGTACATGATTAATTAACTAATTTTTTTATGGACAATATCGAACTCGTATTGTCAATTTGATCATAAATATATTTGGGACGCGAAGAAAAATACACAATCATATGAATAATAGTGTATCTATTTTATGGATTGAAAAGAGGTAAATATTAAAATTGCATTGCGTAATATACTTTGCTTAAATTATTTGAACGAATCAATATATGTATTTTAATTATATGTAAAAGACTAATGGAGGATTTGTTGTGGTAGTGTTCACAAATCTAGAAGTGGATAAAAATGTTCATAGGGATCCTGCCTCTAGCATCTGGGCCCTTCGAGTGGTCGATGTTTGTCGCGATGTATGTAAGAGATGTAGCATATAAGAACGGCGAATAAAGCACACAAGTACTACAAGAATGTAAGTAGTTATATATTCAAATTGAATATTCGATAGTGTTACACGTTTGCATTTAAAATTACTTTTCAAGTCATTTGGCAGTGTTTAAATCATTGCGGTCTAGAAGAGAAAGGTGAAGCGATGGAGCCGTTGCATTGTATGGAGAATAGTACTGACAAACCAAAATAATGTAACGAGATGGTAAAAGAGATTACGTACAGAATCCCTCGTAATATGTCGATGATTATAATAATACCAACCTCTACTACCTTCTAGGACACACTAAACACTAGAATAATTTGGGAGGTTCGAAAAGGCAACGTAATTTTGCATAGCGGATTATTTTGACATTTCTAACGATGTGATATTGGCAGCGAACTGTGGTGAAAACAGTATTATTATCATGCGTTGTAAACCAAGCCATATATATTTAAATGGAGTGTCTCCTTTTGTGCGATACTTTGAACAGAAATTTCTCGAAAGTGTTACCCAGCGATAATAAAGAGTTTATATACGAGTGATAAATTGCGAAGTAGCGTGAATTTATGACTGGTGTTAAATCTAATTCGTGTTAAGTGGCTTTGTCAATTTGTTGAAATAATTAATAACTTATGAATAAATCGTTACTTAATTTTCTGTGTTTTCATATAGCTCACAAAGCCGCGACCCGTGACAGTAATTCAACCAAACTAATAAACCTAACCCAATCTTACACAACCGAACTAACTAATCGAACCCAAGAATACATGCCATTTGAAAAAAGCTGATGAATTGTTTTAATTTACATTTTAACAAGAATGACACACTGAAAATTATTAAAAGAAACAGAAATGTAATTTTAAAAAAAGGTATATTGGCGTTATTCTAAGAAACAATTTTGTTGAGACACTAATTATATGATAATGAAAGGTAATACATATTAGGAAGAAGTTAGCTATAAAGTTTGATATAAGTGAGGAAGAGACACCATTATTCATATTTATTCTTAGGGTTCTTTTGATTATAGTTTGAATTACGTTCTAATGATATTTAAAAAACGCGGTAGTTTCAAATTGCTGTCAGTCTGTCTCACTCTGTTTACTGCAAGATTGCGTCCCATTGATGATTTGTTACGTATCCCTGGTATGTCTATAACAAAGAAAAAATACAGCAGGATCAAATATTAAAAAATGTTATTATTATATTGTACTTACAGTTGTAATATTATAATTGTACCTAATTACAGATTTATGAATTTACTTACGAAATAATAAATTAATTTTATTTCATTTTTAAAATCAGGACACAAATATTTCGGGAAACGTGCCCGTGAAAATCGGAAAAAGTACCGTATTCTTCACTTCAGCCATAGAATATAAAATTGTATTTTCTTTAGACTGGGGATTAGATCGTAGCGGAGGTATTTCCCCCTTCGCGTATATTTAAGACATATTTCTAATGCAGTTAAAGTATTTATTCTTGTATAACTAAATTCTCTATTAAATGAAACTTTTTAACAATAGACATATTTTTATTACAGTAGTTTATTTTATAATTGACGTTGTTTTTTTTTTCTTTTTTTAAATTTTAATTCAAACCGAGTCTCCTTGCGTGGATAAAGCGCGACATATTTACCAAGACATTATACTTTTTAAGAGTATTAAGTTTGACCTTTTCATAATTGTTTCAAAATTTACAAGATTGTATTAATTTATTTTTAAAATAATTCAAAGTATTGGTATCAACCGTGAAACCGGTCTGTGTGCCAAGAAATTTACGTTAGTTCATGTTTGTATATTTCAATGATCTGTTATTTTAGCCCACTTTCCGTACTGTTTAACCAATAGCAAGCTGTTCAAATCAATGTTCATCAATTAATTAAATTCAAATCAATCAAAGCTGCGCTAATCAAAGGGCCAATTCTCTTGTGCATGTTAATTTCGCCTTTCGGTGATATGCTTACCACATACATAGGTACATGAATCTGAAGGCGTTTTAGAGTTCTGTAACTTGCCGCTTTTGCGGGAGCGGGAATAAAACGATAAAACGAGCACAGCCGCAGTAAACATTTCAATTCTTGGCTCGTGGCGGTCTGCTCCTTAAACAGCCATATAAATTTTGCCGTTGAATTATTCCCTTTTTAATAGACGCCTTGGGAGCTTCACACTTTTGCCGCTCCACCGCGACACGACATCTTCCCATCGCGCCGCTTCGCCCCGCCGTCCCCCGGCCGTGTTTTAATTAAACCCCATTATCTCTCGCCGGGGTTCGGGGCGGTTGGGCCCCTCCGCTTCTGGCCGCCGCGTCGCTTCATTTAGTTTCCCACTTTTGCTGAATTCTTAAGCTCGCTCGGGAAGAGGTTCATATTTTATGAAGGAGGTTGTGGTTTGCGAGTTTGCTCCTAAAGCGACTGCGGGGCTCGGATTGAAATGAGTTTCTTTCCCCGGGTCGCGGGTCTCAAACGTTATCGGTGAATATTCAATTTCTCGGTTTTGTGCTGATGCCGGAATGGCCGCCCAATTTATTGGATTTCGCTCCGTTACCGGAAGGGTTTCTTTTGATGTCCGGCGACGAGTAAACAAGCAAATATGCCGAGGTTGCCGAAATCATTTTTTACCGAGAAGATCCATTTTTGATATCAGTTCAGCTGCGTTTCAATTCCAGCGGCTTGCTATCTTATTGCCAGTGGCGTAAACCAGGCATGGACGTTGGTTATGCTGCTTATGTGAACAAACTATGCACAAAGCACTTTCGTTCACCGCGCATCAGGTGCGTGCAATCGGTACATTGAAGCGTGAGTTGAGAGTAAATATTTATTTTAGGAAGAAGGATTTATCTGACGGAATATTATTAAGACATGTTAAAATCTGAATAATATGATGATTACTTTTTTTAGTTTAGCACAAAAATAGGCATGACATGCCCGTACATTTTATGCAAGATGGTATAATAATAAATATTGTCATCAAATATTTACGATCATTAAAATAATGATAGGAATATTACGAGATATGCAGTAACGTAGTTAATTTATAATAATTTACAGGTAGATAACATTAGTACTTAAATTGTGAGTCGAAAAAATTTGAGAAACAATTAACTAATATCTATGGTTATTGTGAAAAGCGACTTCAAAGTTTGCATTTTTAAATATATTCCCGGCTTATTTTCTGTATAACAATGGACTGTCATTAAAGTAACTTATAAGGTAAAGCGAATAAAATTCACTTGATTGATTAAAATGTTTATGAAGGTATAAATATTATAGATGTCTCATAGAGACGGTCGTATCTATCGCGACCCAAAAAGACTTCTATACTTACTTCCTATATAAAAAATAGCTTCGTCTCTATGAGACACATCTATTAAATATATATTGATTAATGATATCCTCTTGGGAATAAAATTCAGCATTTTGTTTTTGAGAATTTTGAACATACTTGTTCAAAATGTTCTGATTAAATTTAAATGAAATCAAAATTGCCTAAATTTTAACCAGATTTTTTTTTGCAATATTTAAATAATTGTATTTTACTTATTTTTTAGAGCGAGTACTATTCGATAGAAGTTATTTTAAAGGTAGTCTATACTTGTAAGTAAAATAAATAAGAAACATTGAAAAAATTTCAAACTTTTAAAATCGCTTTTCATAACTATTCATTCACATTATGACATTTTTGCTTAAAGATTTTCGAATCATCGGAGTCATAGAGCTCTATGGTATTATGAACTAGCTCTGTTATACCGTGTATGTCAAAAAAAATTACATTTAGATACATTTATTCGTAAGTTAGATTTAGATTTATTTCACACAAATTAAAGTTACGCAAACCTTTCTCGATCATAGAGTGTGCACGCCGCTGTATGCTTCGTATCGCAAAGAAAAAAGGGTACACACATAACTATTCTTACTTATCTTCACATCGAGAGACGTTTTATTTCTGCTTTTCCATTTTAAATATACAAATAAATAAATCAATCGAGCTGTCGTTTTGTAGTAAACTTTTTTCATTAAAATGTCCTTTTTACGATTTCGTTCTCGGGCCCTTCACGCCCGCCTCCGCCCCCGAAACTTTCGCTATTATTTATTTTTCTCCCCGAACATATTTTTCAGTCAATAGGGGATTAATTTTTAATGAGTATTTACTCCCCTCACCCCTTCGCCCCGCGTCCCTCGCGTTTGGGAAAGTCAAACGGATACCTGTACAACTTAACTAATTTATCTTTAGTTTTATTTATTTTGTTGTCCCCGTGGAAAGTTAACCTTATTCGCGTGGTGTAATTAAAAGTTACTTGAAGCGAAAATCCCGCCGTGTTGTATGAAATTGTTTCATGGGAGGTGAGTACACGGCGCCCCGGGATGTGTGCGGGAGCGTTGGCCATTTTCGTTTGTCGGAACTATGACGAAAAGTTGTGTACGCAGCGTGTGGGCACCCTTTTTTCCTGCTCTATTTTTTGCTCTATTTGTGTATAAATAATATAAAAAGAGTTTTTGATTGTCTAGACCAGCCATACTCAACCCGCGGCCCGCCAAGCTTTTATGTGCGGCCCGAAGCACATTTAATATCAGGAATGTGATTTAAAAAATCCGGCATTGTAAGTTTTGAATATCCTGAAATATGCGCGAACAAAAAGACAAACAACTGTCATTTTAAAACCGGCGATTTCTATGGCTTAAGAACGAATTTGTTTCAACCATAGATAGTTTCAACCAGTGTAAGTTTTGTGTTTGTCATGTAATTTTTTATCCATTTTTTAGTGACCCTCGTATTCCACATTAATGTCAGTAAAATATCGTGTTTCAGTGAGTCGAATTCTTTTTTGAAATCAATATATATTATTCCTACTTTTTTTATCATTCAAATAATCCACACAATATTTTGAGTATACAATATCATCATGAGTATACAAATCTTTATGCAAACTGGTATTGTATTATTAATACATCGTATCTTTACGGTTTCTCGCCACAATGTGGTATATGCCACTCTGGACCCTTTTTCGTTTTATAATATCGTCCTCCGTTACGTCTGTAATAAGGTATTAGAATCCGTACTCACAAATCACCTTTTCGTATGCGTTTATTATCTATTGCTTTTGTTAAGACGCTATACAATAATAAACGCTTGGATATATGTTTTCATTATTGTATTTTGAGTATACAGATATTATGAAAATAAATTCATGTAGGAAGACAAGCGATGAGTATTATTATCATTCTGTATGGTTAAAAAAATATCTGTTAATTAATCAAGTGGCGGCGGCATAATCGTGAATCCATAAATACTGTTTTTCCATGTACGATTTTTTTTCCGTCATATCGGTATAATGTTGCGGCCCGCGTAACTTAGCAAACACGTGTATGTGGCCCGAAGAAAAAAAAGGTTGAGTACCGCTGGTCTAGACTCTAGACCAGTGGCTCTCAAAGTTGACACGACCGCGACCCACTAAAAAAAATTTTTAGGTTCGGGACCCACTTCCTGCCTCACATTTTTCCAATACATATTGTTACTATGCTAAAGACTGTTCAATAAAGAAAAAAAACGTGCAAATTTAATCGAATTTTTTAATTACGAAAAATATTAAAATGTGATATTTTAATGAGACAGATATATTTGTTTCCGATTTTTTGTCATAACAGCATTAGTTTCGACTTCTATTTTAGCCACTTTTAATCGCAGTAAATTCGATACCTCTAATTTATTTCTGTGAAAATCCCACTTCACATTATCAGAAGGGGAGGAGGACTTTTAGGAGCTCTTCACAACAAAATAGCGGTTTGTTAAACATAACATTTTTTTTACCTGATTTTTTTGCAATTTAGAAGTCTTTTTTTTTGGATCATTATAATTCTAGAACGAGCTATAGAGGAACGTATTACAAATAAAATATATATTGATTAGTTTTTGAGTTACCGCGGGCGTTGTTCCGAAAAAAGTGATGTTTTTACGATTTTGGCACTCATAAAATTTTCATACTTATTGTTAATCTGCGATTCTTCACTTCTAAAACTTCACAGGTATCCAGAGCTGTGGGTATTCTAATTTCTACGAATAGTTTTTGTCATAACGTCCTTGACAGTAAAACTTGCCGTCTTAATGAGGACCCACATTCCAGGTCATTTTTCTACCCACGTGCGCTCAGGTTACCTTTATAACTTTTGAAATTTTTGAGATTTTTTAACAATTCTTTCTGTGCCGTGTTTAGGGAGGCCCGTAGAAGGGGAAAAAATTTCATGAGAAAACCGCATTAATTTTTTTGTGATGTTTATAGCGATAACCTTGCGGTTGGTTTTTAGTTATTTAAATTGAATAATTATGTTCATTTTATGGATTGGGTCACTCATCCATAACGATGGAGGATGTGCAGCAGATTACAGATTACACATAGAATTATGAATTATTTTCTATCACAGATATTATACTTACTCAAGTCTTTGTATGTATTTACTCTAGTATATGTATGTTTATATATATTTATATGTATATGTATATGTAACCATGTATGTTTTCTTACTTGCATTAAGTAAATTATTTATCAAATTTTTCAATTACATTTTGTTGACTGTTTTTATTTTGTTTTCAAATATTTACTCATGTTGTAAAAGATCCTTGGGCGTAAATAAATAAATAAATAAATAAATAAATAAATAAATAAATAAATAAATAATAAATAAATAAATAAATAAATAAATAAGTAAATAAGTAAGTAAATAAATAAATAAATAAATAAATAAATAAATAAATAAATAAATAAATAAATAAATAAATAAATAAATAAATAAATAAATAAATAAATAAATAAATAAATAAGAATTAGTGTGGGACGGATGAAGATTAGATCCATGAGGGGAGTCCTATGTGATCCAAAAATGCCATTAAAATTAAAAGGGGAACTAGAAGCAACTGAAATTCGCATGCTGAGATAGTCATGTGGAGTGTCTCTAAGAGATAAAATAAAAAGTTCACGCATTCATTGAAGCCTGGGTGTCGCACACATCAATAGCAAGATGAAGGAAAGGCAACTGAGATGGTTTGGCCGCGTTGGACGCGGAGCACCCGATCACATTGTTGACCAAGCGATCTCTCTGGATATTCTCCGAATTACATCCAGAGGAGACCAACAAAATCTATGCAGACACGGATTGGGTGACGTAATCCAGGACAGAATAACGTATTATAGCCTCAGTCGACGACGACAGTGATTTATGATGAAGCCAGGGAGAAGAAGAAGAATAATTTCAAACACAAATTACCACACAGTTTACTCTATAATCATAAAAATTAAAAGTAATCAATTTGTATTAATTATCTGGAGACTTTTTATATACGTTCTGAATAAGTGAAAATGCGAATGAATAAGTGAATATACCTATTCGAAAAAAATACATACATTACGCAAAAAACTTAATAGTTGATAGTAAATCTGTATCCGTAGCTGTTTCATAGTAGTTTTAATGTTAGAATCAAACAACACCTAAGATGCTTTAGTAATAATAATTTTTCACAAAATGCAAACCAGCATTTAGCGAAAGGTCACACATGATAAATTCACTCTAACTAAATTATAACAACCAATTGAATAGCAGAAATAACTTTTTATTTAATATATTCCCCATTTAAATTACTCCTTGTCAATCCCAACTCTACACGTCCACCAAGAGTGAGACCACGCCTCCACCCGACAACTGATTCCTTAACTTACGAGTATTTGAATTTATGATAAAGTTTTACAATACAGAGTGCGGTGATATTTTGTTTTATATATTATATTGTTTTAATTTTATAATTTGTGCTTAAATTTAGATAAAATTGTTATCATTCGGTTGCCACTGTTGATATAATGGATAAGCCTGTCTTCTTTAGCAGTACAGATCTCGGTACAGAAAAAGAGACAGTGAAAGTTTTTATGTAATAAGAAAATAATATAAATTATAGATATATATAGTTATTGTACATCCGTTAACGTTAAAATATTAAATATATAATAAATTATTTTTGGTAAATCTGTTTATTTTTCCTGAATAATTGCGAGACCCTTGTGTCCGTGATTTTTTTAAATTTCCGTCAATCTGCGTCGAGAATAAATTCATACGAAATTAATTCATAATTTAAACTCTTTATCCGTCAAAATCTCGCGGGACGAGGTGAAGAAACGGGGGAGGGAATAAAAATGAAGGGGGGACCAAAATCTAATTGCGCATCCGATTTCATATTAAAATTTGAAATTATATAGCGGGTGCGCCGGCGATTACAATTATATTTGTATTCGGTGCCCCATTATCCGAAAATTAATGTCTCGGTTAAAAATGATCAAACTTATTCTTTTTTACAATTTCAATTTTCGCCAAGAATTTCGGGCGCGATTTGAAAGGAGGCCTTAATTTCTATTGTTTCGTACGCGGGGAGTGTGAAATTAGGGACTTTTCTGTTAGACTTTCTTTTGTGCTTTGTGGAACGGCTGTTTTATCCGTGTTAATTGAATTCAATTTAACGGAGCAAACAAATTTCAATCTTTGTGTCATTTCTTTATAGTGAAAAAGAAAACGTAGCTTTGAGGCGAACATTTTCATCTGTTCTTTATTCCTATACGTTAAATTAAAAAATGAAATCGGAAACAACATTTTAAAAATCACAAAAATGCTACTAAGGTGCCGTAATTATAAGCAGAAAGCCTGTCTGTCTGAAGCAGCAAAAACGCGAACGGTGTTTGAATTTATAGGTCAATATCATTTTAAGCAGCTATATGCTATGCTGCTTAAAATTTCCGCTTTACTGTAAAAAATAAGACAAAACGTCATTGTTTGCAACATTTTTACTCCCTTTATATTCACTCGTGGCGTCTGCTTGTCTTCTTGTCTGGCGAAAAAACTTTGGATCCATTTGAAACCCCTTTCCCGTGATCCAATCGAGCTGAAACTTTGTGAACAGACTCGTGGCGATGATTATGAAGATCTATCAAATTTTCGTTAAAAAAAATTAATAAATTTTTGGATTGTTCAAATTTTGAATGGTTTTTTCATTCAACTTATTAAGTTGTATGAAAATATTTCAACGCGTCTGGTAGACGCGAAACCCGATTATAGTATAATTTTGAATTTTTGGAAATTTTTTATTACTCGCTTTCGTAGCGTCGCCCGACCGAAGCCCAACGCGTAGGTTAAGCGAAAAAAAAATGTTTCAACTAGTAAATGAGAAAGGGAGTATAATAAAAACTTGTTACTTTTTTAAAAAATTTCTTTCGTTTAAAAAAATATGTTAGTTGATCTCCTGAGAAACAAAATCAATTATTTAACTGATTGTAAAGCATTTAAAAGATCACGAAGGAAAATTATTTAAATTTGTTAAATCTCGCTTTGAACAAATAATTTGTGAGAAATTAATTTGTTCTGGCTTTTTTCTCTCTTGTTTAATTTTTTTCCAGTGAATTATGAGGGAATACTATAAGTTTAAGTAAATTTCCTGCCTCAGGCCTTAACCTAGATATGAAGCATTTCATTTTAATAATCGAGGACATTGAATAAATTGAAAATAAAGTTTTGTGAGAAATCTCATATTTTCCAGAAAATTACTTTCAATTACGTCAAACAATATTTCTTTCATATTAATATTAATCTTTTCGTTACATTTTTTATGTTTTCGATTACATTATTTATTAATTATTCTGATATTACATTAAATAATTGTAAGATGAATGATTAGAGGACAAATTTTAATAATTTGATTATTTTTGTATATTCGATAATTAGATGGATTGAATGTATTTTTAATCAAAATTCGAAATTATAGTTAATTCAATAATTAATTCAAATTTTATTGGTTATGTTGCAATTTTTCTAAATTAATTATTTATTCTAACGAAAAGTATGTCAGTGACGTACATTGGTTCAAATTATATTTATTTAACGTCTATAAATAATTAAGATTTGTGCAGAAAAAAATAACTACATAATATTCACACATTCAAGAAATATTAATGGTAAAATTAAAAATTGATCGTTATACGCTAATCCTTTGTAGATATTAGTAGACGGTAGTAGATTTTCGTGGGCATTTTATCACTTTGAAAACATTCAGGTTTTTGTTACTACTTCGACCTACGTTGCATTGGACGTTGGGGTGGTTTTATTTATTTCCTTTTTAGCAGGGAATAATATATTGGATAGTATTGTGTTGTTCCTAATTGTAGCCATAAATACAAGGGATTTACGCAATAAATTAATTAAGGTGTAGAACTTATTGGTATTATGAGGATGTAATAAAAAAATACCTAACATTTTTACCCCGTATAGTTAAGGTAGGTCGGCTATATGAAGGGTATTGAAGATGTAATTAGTAAAGATTTTTTAGATTTTATTAAAAATACAAGCTAATTCATAGCTGCAGTCTGGTAAATGACGTTGGCGTCTCATCCTTATGATGAAAAACCCAGCGCAATCACTGACTAGCATCATCAGAGAAACATGCGACTTTTCACTTATCCTCAAGGTTAAGGCCGACGGCCATTTTTAAATGAAATAGGCTCCGGCACACACAAAATAATGACCGACACATTACCAACAATCTGTTCAATGAGAAGGTAGCTTCACATAATGAAACTTTAGTTAACCATATGAATGCTCGAAAATTGAATGAACTAGGTTTTTACATTAATTTCTTCCATTTATCATTCATCGTTAACAAAATTATCCTAAAACAGATTCCGTATCTTGCACAATGCATTGTGTTCACCGCCAAGGGAGTGCCAAAGGTTAGGTTAGGTTAGGTTAGGTTAGGTTTCTCATCTAAAATTTACTAGGCTCAATCCACGATCTGCCCACGGCGGTGAAGACAACGCATAAAATACAATAGTTAAGTTCAAAATTTAAAATTATAATGCAATTAACATCTATATTAATCATTGTCGTCTCCATGGTGCAAACATTCCAATGGCAAAATAGCAATTTATGTGGGTACTGATCTTGCTTGCGAGCGCGTGGTCTACTTAAAACTTCTACCAGTCCCTGATAATCGGTAACAATGTCAGGGAAGGTCTGACACGGCCTTCCGTTTGCTGCAACCTCAGGAACGCGACCGCTGCTACGCCACTTTGATGATCTTCACCATATTTATGCATCATGACGAGGAATGATAGTCCCGGTCGCAAGACGCGGCCTATCCCCTGGGTCAGGATTCAGAACATCTTGCACGGACTCCTAGCTTCACCCATCGCGGGGGCCATCGATCCGACCCTTAAATGGACTAATGCGTGCATGTCGTGGTCCCTTCCACCGCAAGATCCCTAAGAAATTTACATTATATTAGAAGACATTGACAGTTAATATTCGATTAACCAATATGTTGTTTCATGTTTCAAAATTCAGGTTCAATGTCTTACCACAAAAGAAAGCTTCGATTAGCAAATGAATTTTGTTCTATGCTTTACTTGGGGATTTAGCGCGCTAGCTAACACGAATATCTGGTCACTCGGGGTCAGCTGTCGCAACTGGTAAATACCATATAATAATTTATTTCCGTTCCGAGTAATTTAAATTGGAATCATTTGCGAAACTCTTTTATGTCACATTCACTATGTGACAAGGTATTTAATTTTAGTATTTTTTTGATGTGTCAATATTAATCGCCCAATTACTTACCATCCTTTTTCCTCTTCTTCGAAATGTTTTGCTGATTATTCAAGTATGGCCTTCTTGGAGTGAATAGTGAGTTATCAACTGAATATTGAATCGACACAATTATCGTATGTTACTGTTAGATATCGATGAAATACAATATTGTATTTCGTAACAAGAAGTATGTTTCTCCTTCAAATATCGATGAAATTTAACTATTGCTGAAACTAAACACATTTTACATTTTATTATCGACGACATTAAACCAAGTTGATAATGTTCACTACATTTTACGCTAAAATATCATGACATTCATCTAATTTTAATGTCTCCGATGTGCTTGGGATTTTATATAGGTATAAACTTTAAACATTTTCGGCTAAAATTTTCGAAAGCTGTCCGGTCATTAAATATTATGAACTAAGTCTGTTCAAGCCGTATAACTACATAGTCAGCCAATCGATCGGCTTTTCGAATTCTCTCGCATTTCATACGTATACCTACTTATTGAGGCATATCGGCTCTGAAAAAACAGTTGGAAAATTATTTTAATTGGGAAATCTAATAAAACTGTCTAACATACCCAACAAAGTTATTGAAACATTTGCTTAAAATAAGTTAAATCAGAAACCGATCGAAGATTCGATAATTTTGGAAAGCAGAACACTAATATCGCTAGAGTTTGTTTCTTAACTTTAATTATTTATAAAAAATTTAACTTTTTATTTATCATATCTTTCATTTTTGTTATATACGTGAGAATTTTTATTTTTAATGAAAAAACTTTTTTATTTTCAACTTTTTCAATTTATAAAAATTTATAGAAAATCTACCGAAAACATATTTACCTCCGTTCTGTTATTTTTATTGTCTACCGTTCTAATTTATTGCATTTATAAGTTATATCCAAGATATTCTAAATATAAAAAAATAGATTGGTTTAAACTGACTAAATGTAGCGTGTGTATTATTTTTACTCGCTTTATTTTAAGTCGTGGCGTCTGTTTGTCTGTCTGTCTGACGAAAAAACTTTGGATCGATTTTTAACCCCTTTCCCGTGATCCAATCGAGCTGAAACTTTGCAAGCACTCTCGTAGCGACGATCAAAATGATCTATCAAATTTTCGTTAAAAAAATAAATAATTATAGTATAATCATGGATTTTTAGAAATTTTAATGGTTTTTTAAAATTGGAAACAACAAATGTTTGACAACAGCGGCCTGACGACGTCACGGAATATGTAAAATTTGAATTACTCCGTCGGTATACATAATAGGTACTTCACTACGAATTTCGAAAATTTATGACAATTGGTTCACAGATGACAGCAAAATTCACCAATTACAAATCTATCAAAATCTTGATTAAATTGACTGACAAATGTTTTTAGAATTTAATCTTCAAAGCATGAAGTGGCTTATCAAAGCTCAAAATATCTGACATTTTAGAAATATATTAAATTCCTGTAAGTTTAGTGTTATGTTAGGTATATGTTTTAATTCGTCTTTAATTCTTTTTTGTTTAACTGTATATTTTATAAAGAAAGGGAGTACAATAAAAGCTTGGTTTTTATGGGTTAGTTTTTTTTACTTAAGGTTTTGGGATACATTGCTTTACATAAAGTTAATAGCTATTTAAATGAAATAATTTTTTTTATTTTTTTTATTTAAAAAAAAAAAAATAGAGATGTGAACACGGAATACGTGTCACATCAATATTCTTACTATTTTCAAACTAAGCTAAGCGCTTGTACTATGAAAATAGGACTAACTTGCTAGTCTGGAGTGAGGTTCGAACCCGCAACCTTTGGATCACGAGGCCAGTGTCCTAACCACAAGACCAACAAGCAACATAATGGATGTATCATTATAAAAGACTACATCCCTATCCCCAATCCTGGAATCCTGGAATCCAGGAATAGCTGATCTCATTCCGTTTTCTTAATTAGTATGATTCCAAAATTATTATTAAATAAAAATAAAACGTTTACTTAATGTTTTCTTTATAAAACACTCTTTATAAATTGAATTGGTATTAATCATTAATCAAAATATAATGTAATAATGACCGTCATTAATGCTACCAGATGGCTCAAATTATAATGAGGTATAATATAATAATAAGATATCACTAGCAAAAGAGCATAATTCTATGTATAATAAAGTCCATCATTACAAAAGTACGTCACTTTTGACGGGTTATAGCTAATATTATTAATATTGTATAGGTCTCAAAATTTTCTCAATAGTTACGTATTTAACAAAATATTATCCCAGTTCCGCGGCAAGGATTTTTCTTATTGATACAGTTTATTTATTTAAAAAATAAATTAACAAGCAATACATTGCAGGTCCACATAAACGTGAAAAAGAATTCAGTTTTCCCAATCGTAATTTTTTCTGGTAAAATTCCCAACCTTCTGTGCGTTTTCATCGCCGATCATAACTTTTTCCTGGAAAATAACATTTTATAAAGATATCCCGAGGAACAAGAACGTCTCGGCGCGTCACAAGAAACATATATTGTCCTTGTTCTTATCGGAAGGGTAAATTGTAAAGGGGATTGAAAAGGGTCGTTTCGGCAAAAATAAAATATGTAAACTTTTTTTATTTATAGACGCGATAAGTGCCCTTTCTCGGAGAGCCTTCATCTCCTCGGAAATAAAATAAATCTATTGAAAAAAGTGATTTTTGTATTAATGGTGACAAAATTTTGTCCGTTGTAATATTAATAAATAATAATAATAAAAGATCGCAGACAATACATACTTAATGAACCGATCGCCTTCATTTTTAGGGAATTTATATATTTTTTTTCTAATACATAAAAAAGGATATAAAGTAAAAGTGTTAATGATTTTTAGAAGACTTATCAACACATAAAACTATCTACAAATTGTCAAACTTAAGAAAGATAAAAACAAGATTCATCAAGATTGAGAATTGATTTTTAGCTAATTAGAAGTGATAAGTTAATTAAATATTAATAGTTATATATATTTTGAATTTAAGATTCTCACGAGTTGAGTATGTAGGCCGTAAATTATCTCGATTATCCCGCGTTAGTTAGTCTGTGATGGTCGACATAGAGATAGATTTAATAAATTTAGAAAATCTTAAAATAATAATATTCAAAAAAGTCAAGTATGGACATCAAAAATATATTTCTTCTGTTTGGAATCGGTTAAAAGTAAAAGCCTGATATATTTCTTCTTAAGATTCTATGTATTACAAGAGGCTAACAAAATATTGAATATTCAGCTATACAAGTAATATTTCTTAGATCTTTATTATACCATAGATATAATTCTGTGTTAAATTAATATCGTTTGCCAATCCTAATAGACTCGACCTTGTGAGTAGGTGCGAACGAGCCTTTATTATTTATGAATCAGAACAGTAAGTCTCGCGTGTAGCGGGTGCTTAACTATTATTTTAACGAAACGGACCAATCACAGGCGCGCTTTGCCTTCGACGGGTTGAGCCGGAGGCGACCGTCCTGATGGCTGAATCCGGCCAATGGCGAGCGCCGGCGGTGAGGTCATCGGGCATAGGATGAGTCACTGCACTAGCGTGGATTTCAGAGGTATGGTGAAATCATTACTATAAAAGGAGCGAACTCGATATACTCAGCCCCCTTGAGTTCGAGACCAGACTTGCGAGCGGGAGCGCTGCCCAACAGACTACCGACGAGCCCCCTTCAGTTCGAGACCAGACTTGCGAGCGGGAGCGCTGCCCAACAGACTACCGACGGAGCCCTGAGTTCCAGAACAGCATTTGCGGACGGAGTTGCTGCCCGGACTTATGGAGGAATCTGCCATTCATCAGTGCCAGAGAGGATCATACCGCCACTGTGTAACAGCTAAGGAACACATTTATATTATCTATCGATTAATTATTTTCACTATTGAAATGTATTTATTTTGGGAAGATTTAAAATCGGAGCAATAATGTATAATTAATATCACGATTTCTTGTGTGATCTTGGCTCAATTCGTACGGGAATATCTCCCAAACGAATATATTTTGATGCATGGGGATTTTCATACCATTTGTATTAACAATTGATTTTACGGAGCTCTATAAGCAGTGCTTAATAGATTCATAATAATTGTCGACGCGTTATGTATTGCATAACCAGATATCAATCCAAATCGTACGAGAAATTCTTCCGAACGAATATATTTTAAAGTATGGGGATTTTCAAACTATTTTTACTAATAATTGAATACACGTAATTCTATAAGAAATGCTTAGTAGCCTTATAATAACTGTGTTGCATAAGTATTGCGCAATCCGGTCTTCAGCCAAGTCTTTATGATTTGAGTACCTCGGTACATCTGGCTTAACAAGTAGCTTCAGAACGACGAGTAAAGGACAGAATGGGGAGATCTAACTGAAATTGGAGTTTTCTGGTTTACGAACGTTGAGCTAGGTGAGGTTGTGGATGACGCTCGTGTCATAAGCCTGGAATTCGCGCAAGCCCCTGTGAGGTACTCTTAAAAGCGGGACCTCCCTTGTTGATCGGAGTGGCCACTAGACTCGACCTTCGCGCCTCATCCTGCTCAAAAACAGCGTGAACCAACGTCGTGAATTCTCTGACTTTGGAAGGATTTTCATGCCTGAATGCTATGAAATCTCAATAGAAAACGTTAACTTCTATTTCATCCTCTGTAAAAAGACAGGGCCAGAATAAATATAAAAATCATTCACTCATATGGAATAGCTGGGATATTATAAATATGTTACTAACACCCTAACATTTGACCAAAGTAAATGTTGCAAGATGCAGAATCGTGGGACGCCATTCTGAAAAGGCATAATGAGATTGCACAATAATTTGTAACATCGCTGACTATGCCCGCAAAGGAGGCTAATGTCGTCATCAATTCGTACCAAAAGAGTACATGATTCTTCAAACACCGGCCTAAAAGAAAGGCGCCTCAAGACAACACACATCATCAGAAACTCGTACCAAAAGAGTACGGCCTTCTCAATTATAAGCCTAAAAGAAGGGCGTCACAGGATCACATCTCGTAAAGAAGAGATAGAGTCTCGGGATGCAGTAAGTTCCGGAGGAACAAGGGGGGCCGTTTAGTCACTTAGGAAGTCGGCCACCGGGTTTAGGCGGGCGCGGGGCCTCTACCCCTCTCAGCAGAGATGCTGAGGGTTTAAAAAACCAAAACTTAGCATTCAAAGAAACTATTATTTCATATAAACTCACGCATATAAACTCACGGGCTGTTGTAGAATCCTTTCGAACAAACCATCCCCGAGACCTTATCTACTTATTTATAAAGAAGTTTTGCTTCAAAAATGTCTTATTTCGTAGATAGAAAATATATGTATTATTTTCCCATGGAATTAATATGAACAGGTTCATGCACGTCTAAGACGGAACCATTCAAGGTAAGAATATGCTAATACAAAGTGTTTATAATTATTAATTTCAGTGTTATTTAATATGTGTGAATTTTTCCCTTTGCGCCGTTTGAACGATTTTACTGGTTTGTCTCAAATCGAAAATGTTTTATTTCTAATACATGAATTCTTTCTAGTGTACGTATTTTATTGTAACATAAATGTATAGATTATTAGGTTCGTTAGATGTTTATATTACGTAATATTATGCAATTGTTTCCACACTGCTCCTATAAAAGAATTTGAAGTTATTACGATACACAACGGGGTCCTTCATCCATTAGACGATTCATGTGCCAATTCAACGACGTATTACGAATAGTATATATTGTATTTATCGAGATTTAGTCGCATTTATTATTTCTAGTGAGGTTTTTAGTATTGGTTCCAGGCGCCATTATGAGGCGGAAATAGTTCATATTCATAGCCCGACTGCAATAGGTATTTTTGTCGCGTAAGAGGTAGCACTTTTAGGAATATAACTGTGTTTTATGTTTCGTCCCTGACGGACAGGATGGTATAGCTGTGGCTATTTAGGTAATATACTTAGTAAATGCAAAGGGCATTAGGTATTATCAATATAGTATGCGAACCCAAGATGTTAGAAATATTTTAGTTCCTATAATTTCATTGAATATTTGCTGCAGAATAATATTTGATGAGAGAAGTAGTTAATATTCCATTCAAAGCAAAAGTTTTAGTCAATATCTTTATAGGTAATATTCAACAGCAAGATAGAAATATTTTTAGTTAATATTTTTAGTTAATATTGCATTCAAAAGCGCAATTTTCACAGAATAATTATTTCCAGTTAATAATATATATTTTAGTTAAATGTATAGTTAGCACAAGCAGAGTATTAATATTGTATAGAATACAATATTTATAATATTTCAAGAAGGTATAATATTTTATTCCGCGATCCTTTTATAGTTACAGCGTATCTGTCGACCTCGGCCGTTGCCACCCGCGCCATACAACTATTTTCGCTAACATCATACGGCAAATGACTTTATTCATTGCAATGAAATTTATATTATTTAATATTACTTTCCATGACGTATTTTTGACGAGTCACCCCATAGGATTCATCACATTGTTAGCCGCGGCCAGGAGTTGGCAGATTAATTGAATGTAATAGCTAAAATTAAATATCAACTCGCGGCGATTAAGCAACGGCCTTTTAAATAAATTATTAATACAAAATTCTTCGTTAATACGTCAGGAAGACCCACTATCTAGTTGGGTCATCACAGTGCTTACCGTGACCAGGAGAACGATTTATATTGAAATACAATAAAATGCTTTATAATATTAATTGAACATCATTTCGACATTAAATACAGTCTGCTCGATTTGATTAGGATGCCCAACTATCTATCAGGATCATTACAGTGGTGCCGGTGACCAGACAGGAGCGTATTCGTTGGACTCATTTGCATAGTAAAAAAAAAAAAAAAAAATCATTTTGGTTTAGTTAATATTATAAATGAAAGAAAATATTTGATTATAAAAGCGGTTTTATTTAAACAATCGCGGACCACGGTCCGTGACATCAAAGAAAAAAGATTAAGCATTTATGTGAACCACGTACTGAGATTTGTAGACAAACGTGATACTAGGTATTAGAAATTTCTTTAGGTTGTTTGTCATATAGACAGTTGGCATTTTTATTATTTAATATTTTGTGAACGAAAATTATTGTAGTAATTTTGGTCCTTGTGATATATTAGTTCGATTTTGGAATGCCTGTTTCTTTGTAAAAGTATTGCTCCATTTTATAGAATATGTGATTTATTTCATATCTCATTCATTTTATGTGGTTTGAATTCAAATGATTCACATTTGAAAAATATTTTAATAATTGTTTGAATGCGATCTCACAAGTAAGCCACCGTCACAATCTAAAAAAGACCATCGGGATTTGCGGATCGCAGTATAACAAATATGTAGTTAGGATTCAAACGATTCACGTTTGAAAGGTTTTAATTATTGCATTTGTGTTTGTGTTTCGCAAATATACCACCGAACACGGCCAAAGCCGCCGGGTTTGCGAGCGCTGTGTAATGGGAGAGCACGCGCGACACGGTTCCCCATACAGTACCGTCCCGGGTCATGTTCCGCCCGACTGCGAGCGTTCACGAAATAGACCCGAGACGTTTGAGGGTTTAAGGTTTAACAAGTTCGACCTTCGCGCTCGGGCTAGTACGAAAAGACAGTTAGCTACGCCGAACGGATTCGCACGGCGCCCGAAATGCAAAAATATACACCTGTATTACGGGCAGATCACCGCGACAGATTTCAGCGCGCGCCACGGAGGGTTTATGATAGCTTAAAATTCGGTTTTAATTTAATTCTTATATTAATATAAACTAATAATTAACCCACGCTAGATAAAATCTGTTCAGTGGCAAATATTTTCGCTTACGAGTTATGCAATAGTAATTAATAATAATAGCAGAAAAATATAAAAGTAAAAATAAATATAAAAAACCGGATAACAATTTAGTAGAAAATATAAACACGAGAATATATGAATCTAAAAGAAAAGAAGATATAAAACCGAAAACTTTTAGTATACGGGGTACACAAGAATTATATTAAACGGATTTTGCCATGTGAACATTTGATATATATTTTATTTTATAAAAAAAATTATAAATCCGATGTTTTATAATATTTACTTTTCTCTTTCGGTTATGTACAATTATGATACAAATGCGAAAAATATTTTAATAATTATGCGTCTGGTTTCATAATTAAAAATTAATATAAATTAATCTTAATTAAATTAAGGTTAATGTAAATTAAATAAATCCACACTTGTTATATATTTGTCTTATGGATATTAAAAAGGGTTTCTATATTTGAAAAAAAAAAGATCTTTAAATTCAGCTAAATTTTTACAGATAATAATTACACAAAAAATTTATTGATTATAGTATTCTTACAAATCTACTTATATTATTTGATAACTTTCACGTGCATGTTTCGGAGATACCTTTTTATCGTCAAGGTGTTATATTAAAAATTGTCCTAAAAAAATAAAATGTCAATCTACAATGTTGCTGAATTAATTGAAAAAAAAAATTAATTTCTTTCATTGATTTATTATGGTTCTTAATTATTCTAATTATCTAAATGTGTTCTTAATTGTTATACACAGTTATATACGGTTCTGGTTATTCAAACTAATTATAATTTCTTTGTTGTATGCAGGATTGATAGACTTGTTCGTAATATAAACACAGACGCGTATTGTTGCACGAAATAATTATTTGAGTTTCTTGTTTTGATCTAAAAATTATTTTGATTTGAATTACAAGAATAAAATTGCTTCCATTTTTATTTACAAGACGGCCTGGCATATGAATTAAAATGGTCATACTACCGCCATCTAGCGGAAATCAGAGAAAGTTTTGAGCCTTCGCTAGTATTAGTCTATAGGAAGCGGTAATAGAGAGCGCAATATATATATACTCTTAGTAACGAATAATTAAAAATTGGACTTGTTTTTTTTTATATATATTCCTTTGTTTCGCTTCATTGCAACGTTAATTGAAATTGTTTTATCTTCATTAATAAATATTATATTACAATATACGTTGATATAGCTTATTTATAGGCAGAGTAGAAATAAACATCTCACTACTTCAAATTTCGTACGTATCTATATTGGGGTTGTTTTGGTTTTGGGCGCAATCTTCTTGGAAATAATACAAAAGTAAATCCGGAATTAACGATATGTGAGTTTCTTCAAGTTTTGAGAAGTCGTAACGCTATGATTGATTAAGCATTTATTGTTTTTACTATACATTGGGTGTATGTAGAAATCCTGTTGAATAGTGATAAAATAAAATAAAAAGGCAATTTTTCAGGAGAGCTTTTGAATTCTTCTGGAACATTTTGGAAAAAAAAAAATTTTGAAAATAGATTTTTAGTAGATTAAATAGTAGTAGCATAACGAAATCATTAGCTTCATCCACCTTCATGCGTCGTCGTGGCCATTACTTTTAGATTGAGGTAGAAAGGTTGGACGTTTGGATCTTGAATAGATTCCAGTCGTATAGCAAACCGAATTATACGTTAGGAATTCTTGATTCAGTTACACACATACATCTTCTGTGGGTATCAGTGTTGGTGATGACTACTACAGCTAGTACAGATATTAGGGTTCACCTCTTCTGATTTGTAACAGTGTACTTCGTTAAACATGTTCGCGTTGTTAAAGGAACACTTTAAAATTTTATAATGTTATGTTACATATAAGTATGGGGATGATGAATACGGAACATAGTAATAAAGTTGTTTTAGGTTTTCAATAAGTTTTGGGAGGAACAATATTACAGTTATACGGAGGATTTGCGCCTGATTATTTGACAAACGCTTAAAAATCTGGGGGAAGACAGGTTAGTAGGGAATAGCTATGGGAAACTTTTCTAGACATCTGGATCCACTTCTTCTACAAACATGCGTCGTCTTTAGATATCACTCTTGAGGGTTGGCTGGAAAGTTAATTGAGACGGATAATAGTTATATATACTCTTACGTTCTACAATTATCGAAGAGGTTGTTCCTATCCTTTTCTTCCTCTTCTTCTTCTTCGTCTTCTTCTTATTCGTATATGCTAACGGTTATATATATATTTTCTTTCCCCTTTTTATTTATATTGACTTCAATAGCGTCTTCTTCTTCTTCGGTACGAAGGTTTTTTTTTTTATTGGTTATGTTCACTCTAGTCTTCCTCTTCTTTGAATACATACCGTTTATGCTTTACTTTTCAAATACCTTCTCTTCTATAAATAGCAATTATTACAATATATTGCAACTACTTCTTCGTCTTATGGTATATCTTTCGACTGTTTCTCCACTTTCTTCTTCTTCTTCTTTTCCTATAACTACATTCATTTCGTCTTCTTCCGTTTATCTTATATTTATCAACTGTTTTTCTTCGTCTTCTCTTCATCTTCTTCTTCTTCTTCTTCTTTTCCTATAACTACATTCATGTCGTCTTCTTCCGTATATCTTATAATTTTCGACTGTTTTCTACGTCTTTTCTTCGTCTTCTTTTGTTCTTTGCCTACTGCTACATTCGCGTCTTCTAATTTTATATCTTTCGACTACTTCTTCTTCGTCTTTATCTATTACTACACTCGGTTGTGACTTTTCTTCTTTATCTTATGCCTTTCAATGGATTCATTTTCTTCTTCTTCTGTTGTCATCCACTACTTTTGCGGCTTCTTCTTCCTCTTCTTCATCATATTACACCAATAATAAATTATGGCAGTCAGTACAGTATACGTGGAATATTGAGGACAATTGGCTGTTTCTACATAGGAGGACATGTATTGCGCATATGAATAGAGTTCATAGCTCAGATGGGGTACAAGAGTTAATTTTGTCGCGGTTTGCAATCATAGTAGGAATATGCGGTTGACTATTCACTCGGTTAAAACAGGACGAAACGAGTTAGAAATAGAAGAGGGTGTATAGTTTGGGGGAAGGGTTTGCTCTTTATATTAGAAAGCTGGTTGTTAAGTTTATATGAATAGATTGTACATTAATTCGTAGGTTAACATAATTCTGGAACTTCAGATTTATCGTAGCTCGCATTTCATAGGAGAAATATACAGTTAATATTAACTCGGTTGAGTTGGTTTGTATAGCTTGAAGGGGATGTGGGGAGTGTTAGTGGGAGTATATTCTGGGGGAAGGGAGGTATATGCTGGGGAAAGTAGTATAGAGTTGCGAGGTGGTGAACACTAGGAGTGTACCATTGTAAGGGAAGCAAGGAGGATAACAAAGTGGGGGAAGGGGCGTCTTATGGATTATTGATAACAGAATGGCGCTTGAGTGGTTAGCAGACACAATGATGAGATTACTGAGGCATTCAATCGATTATGAAGAATCGAACCTTTTCAGTCAATTGAATAAATTAGATACAGTCCCTTTTGCTTTCAAATCTTATATTTGTGTTAGTTGTACACTTTTCATTTGAATGACAGGCAGATGGTTTACAGTAGCTTAAATACGCAAAGAAGGTTCCGTTGAGAAGGAATTCGACCCTAATAGAAATATAGTACGCGGGGAAGGGAAAGAACAACGATTTATTTTAAAAGGAATTTTAGAAACTCTTGATAGGTATCACGAAATATACTATCCTATTGGGTTATTTAGCAGATAGGCTTGGTCTGATAGATCATTCCTCTCTCTAAATAAGGGGGAAGCTGTGATGGTCGACATAGAGATAGATTTAATAAATTTAGAAAATCTTAAAATAATAATATTCAAAAAAGTCAAGTATGGACATCAAAAATATATTTCTTCTGTTTGGAATCGGTTAAAAGTAAAAGCCTGATATATTTCTTCTTAAGATTCTATGTATTACAAGAGGCTAACAAAATATTGAATATTCAGCTATACAAGTAATATTTCTTAGATCTTTATTATACCATAGATATAATTCTGTGTTAAATTAATATCGTTTGCCAATCCTAATAGACTCGACCTTGTGAGTAGGTGCGAACGAGCCTTTATTATTTATGAATCAGAACAGTAAGTCTCGCGTGTAGCGGGTGCTTAACTATTATTTTAACGAAACGGACCAATCACAGGCGCGCTTTGCCTTCGACGGGTTGAGCCGGAGGCGACCGTCCTGTTGACTGAATCCGGCCAATGGCGAGCGCCGGCGGTGAGGTCATCGCTCATAGGATGAGTCACTGCACTAGCGTGGATTTCGAAGATATGGTGCAATCGAGAGTATAAAAGGAGCGAACACGAGATACTCAGCCCTTCAGTTCGAGACCAGACTTGCGAGCGGGAGCGCTGCCCAACAGACTACCGACGGAGCCCTGAGTTCCAGAACAGCATTTGCGGACGGAGTTGCTGCCCGGACGTATGGAGGAATCTACCATTCATCAGTACCAGAGAGGATCATACCGCCACTGTGTAACAGCTAAGGAACACATTTATATTATCTATCGATTAATTATTTTCACTATTGAAATGTATTTATTTTGGGAAGATTTAAAATCGGAGCAATAATGTATAATTAATATCACGATTTCTTGTGTGATCTTGGCTCAATTCGTACGGGAATATCTCCCAAACGAATATATTTTGATGCATGGGGATTTTCATACCATTTGTATTAACAATTGATATTACGGAGCTCTATAAGCAGTGCTTAATAGATTCATAATATTGTCGACGCGTTATGTATTGCATAACCAGATATCAATCCAAATCGTACGAGAAATTCTTCCGAACGATTATATTTTAAAGTATGGGGATTTTCAAACTATTTTTACTAATAATTGAATACACGTAATTCTATAAGAAATGCTTAGTAGCCTTATAATAACTGTGTTGCATAAGTATTGCGCAATCCGGTCTTCAGCCAAGTCTTTATGATTTGAGGACCTCGGTACATCTGGCTTAACAAGTAGCTTCAGAACGACGAGTAAAGGACAGAATGGGGAGATCTAACTGAAATTGGAGTTTTCTGGTTTACGAACGTTGAGCTAGGTGAGGTTGTGGATGACGCTCGTGTCATAAGCCTGGAATTCGCGCAAGCCCCTGTGAGGTACTCTTAAAAGCGGGACCTCCCTTGTTGATCGGAGTGGCCACTAGACTCGACCTTCGCGCCTCATCCTGCTCAAAAACAGCGTAACCAACGTCGTGAATTCTCTGACTTTGGAAGGATTTTCATGCCTGAATGCTATGAAATCTCAATAGAAAACGTTAACTTCTATTTCATCCTCTGTAAAAAGACAGAGCTAGAATCAGTATAAAAATCATTCACTCATATGGAATAGCTGGGATATTATAAATATGTTACTAACACTCTAACATTTGACCAAAGTAAATGTTGCAAGATGCAGAATCGTGGGACGCCGCTCTGAAAAGGCATAATGAGATTGCACAATAATTTGTAACATCGCTGACTATGCCCGCAAAGGAGGCTAATGTCGTCATCAACTCGTACCAAAAGAGTACATGATTCTTCAAACACCGGCCTAAAAGAAAGGCGCCTCAAGACAACACACATCATCAGAAACTCGTACCAAAAGAGTACGTACATCTCAATCATAAGCCTAAAAGAGAGGCGTCACAGGATCACATCTCGTAAAGAAGAGATAGAGTCTCGGGATGCAGTAAGTTCCGGAGGAACAAGGGGGGCCGTTTAGTCACTTAGGAAGTCGGCCACCGGGTTTAGGCGGGCGCGGAGCCTCTACCCCTCTCAGCAGAGATGCTGAGGGTTTAAAAAACCAAAATTTAGCATTCAAAGAAACTATTATTTCATATAAACTCACGGGCTGTTGTAGAATCCTTTCGAACAAACCATCCCCGAGACCTTATCTATTTATTCATAAAGAAGTTTCACTTCAAAAATGTGGTATTTCGTAGATAGCAAATATATGTATTATTTTCCCACGGAATTAATATGAACAGGTTCATACACGTCTGAGACGACACCATTCAAGGTAAGAATATGTTAATATAAAGTGTTTAAAATTATTAATTTCAGTGTTATTTAATATGTGTGAATTTTTCCCTTTGCGCCGTTCGAACGATTTTACTGGTTTGTCTCAAATCGAAAATGTTTTATTTCTAATACACGAATTCTTTCTAGTGTACGTATTTTATTGTAACATAAATGTATAGATTATTAGGTTCGTTAGATGTTTTTATTACGTAATATTATGCAATTGTTTCCACACTGCTCCTATAAAAGAATTTGAAGTTATTACGATACACAACGGGGTCCTTCATCCATTAGACGAATCATGTGCCAATTCAACGACGTATTACGAATAGTATATATTGTATTTATCGAGATTTAGTCGCATTTATTATTCCTAGTGAGGTTTTTAGTATTGGTTCCAGGCGCCATTATGAGGCGGAAATAGTTCATATTCATAGCCCGACTGCAATAGGTATTTTTGTCGCGTAAGAGGTAGCACTTTTAGAAATATAACTATGTTTTATGTTTAGTCCCTGACGGACAGGATGGTATAGCTGTGGCTATTTAGGTAATATACTTAGTAAATGCAAAGGGCATTAGGTATTATCGATTTCGTCTGCGAACCCAAGATGTTAGTTAATATTTTTAGTTAATACTGCATTCAAAAACGCAATTTTCACACAATAATTATTTCCAGTTAATAATATATATTTTAGTTAAATGTATAGTTAGCACAGGCAGAGTATGAATATTGTATAGAATACATCATTGTTAATATTTCATAGAAGAATATAATTTTTCTCACGATCATTATGTAGTTACAACGCAATTTGCAGTCGTTATGCAGAGCGTCGCGCGCTCACATAAGAGAATAATGAAATATTTGATAATCCAATATATTGTATTTTGAACGCGACGGTTTGCTACTTACTAACCTTCATTATTTAGTAGGACCCACATTAGGGTCATCTTACATCGTTAGCCGTGAAAAGAATATGATTTACATTGATTTGCAATGGAATGATTTGTATTATAGATTTGCTTAGCCTTATATATTCAACACACACCCCATGGGATGTCTAACTCTGGTGCCGGACCAGGAGCTATACTAAATTATTCTTAAATGTATCAAGGCCCCGATTTGATTAGGGCCTACTATCTACCTGGGTCATCACAACTCTTACGCGCGTCTCGAGGGGTCGGATCACATCTCCGCGCTCATCGCGTTTCCTCGTAAATCTTCCGCTTAATAAGATTGAATCCGAGCCCGGCCGGAGACTCCGCCAGTCGTGGCGGACACAACTCGGCGAGCCCGACCGCATTGCTGCCTGCGCCGCTACCAGGCGGCTGTCGTAAAGTTAACATCCCAGCTTGTTTTTATATCTCATTCTTGTTTAATTAGTGTACCGCTTTAATAAAATGTAGGTACATATTTTTTCAGCCGCGGCATCCGTCATTCATTGAAATGTTAGTAGGTTGTCGGGGAGTTACACGCGCGCGCGGACTCTGTCCCTTTAGCTGCTGTTCTACCTCGGGAGGATAGGTGGCGCTCGACGTTTATTCTTCACTTTCACCTTTTTTTATGCTGGATTATGAAAGTTGACATGGATTTAGTAGACAAAAAAGGAGCGTTTTTAAAAAAATATTTAAAACTACTAAAAGAGTTTAAAAAATTTAAAAAAAAATTGATTGTAAATTCTGGCGTGTCACAAACTTTGATGCATCTACAATGTGTAGATATGACCTGACGTAAATTTCTTGGTAAACATTCTTCAGTCTACACAACTAAAGACGCACTTATTTAGCCAATCATATAAAAACTCATTGAATTAGACCGTAACAACTAGGGAATTCAATCCCGAGTCGGGATTGTCCTTTCGGGATCCCTCGAGATTAGAATTTCCAATCCCGCGGGATCCCTACGGATCGGGATCCCAAATACTTTTATGTTTTGTGCCTTGCATTTTTGTATCAGCAATTTTAATAAAATGTTCATTATTAATCATTGCAATAAAGTTTTTGTAGGTGTTTTTCCAAACATCAATCAGTCATTGTAGTAGAGTAAAAACTACTAACTAATAGTAGTTTTTATTACTATGTTACATAAAATACAGCAAATATTATGCAAAGCTATTTTTATTATTTGAATGTGACATAAACATAAGTTTTAAGTACTTACTAAAAGCTCTATATGCAATTAAACATACAAAACATAAAAAAAAATTATGATAAATCCCGATAATATTATCTGATTTTTCGGTTCGGGATTGATCTCGTAAAATGATCGGGATTGCATTCCCTAGTAACAACATGACCTATTGTTTTCCTCTCCTAGTATACACTTAGAAAATACCTTATTCTTACTGGCGCTCTCAAGTATAGTTTTAACCGTTTGTTCCAATTTTTTTTGGCATATCGTCGAGTGTAAGAATAATGGTAAATAGGTTTTTTAGCCACTATGTTATTTTGTACTATATTTTTTGTGGGACGCCTCCTTGAGGTGAGTGAGTACTCACGAATACTTTAATTTTGGAAATCACTTAAGAATCCGAGACAGATTGTCCGCGCTCTGTCTATGAAGCATCGACCGTCCATCCACCACATTAAAGATGCTACTGGCTGTCCTGTTGCATTGATGGTTCTCTGATATGAATGCTGCTGAGAATATGTAATATAATCCTCAATGGCTCACGAGTAATGAGTAGTATATCTGGAATTTGATGATCATTATGATCGAGATTCTTTATCCCATTTACTAAGACTGGACATTTTTCGTTGAAATTTATGATAAATGTGATTTATTTATGTCTCATTTTTCGATCTTTTTTACTGAAACGCATTGGTCTGTTTAGTTACGCATAACTTGTATTTATATTTATTTAACAGTATCTACGTAATAATGGCAATTATTTCTAGATTATTCAAGTAGACAGCAAAGAAGAGCGCATTGAGTTTCTCACTTAAGCCTAGCGATTCAGCGGCTGTCAGTCTGCAATTCTCCGCAATGCGCTCGGCGCAGAGGATGCCTTCAGTTTTTGTTCTTGATCTGTCAGCAAAGTGCACCGCCGGCACTTCCGCCCGGCCACTCCGTTACCTTTGTGCACATATTAATGAAACTGTCCAGATCTAATGGATGGATTACGGTCATTACCCAGGTAGCTATTTGTTCCGAGGTGCCATAATGAGTTCGTGATGTGATCAAAACAGTTCTGCCTCTTTGCTCATATTTCGCCCGACGAATGAAGGCAGAGTTTCTGGACCGTTAACGGGTATCTCGATTGTATTAATTTCAGTTCCGCGTTCAATGAGGAATGCCTTGCGTATCGGGTCGGCGACCTCCGCGAGCCCTGAGCTCCCTTTTCCTAGATTCGCTCTCGCTCCGCTTTCCTCGCCATCCGTTGATTGATGAAAATTGTTATTACGATGTACATCATGATCCATTTACGATAACAGTTAAGAATTCTGGTTTAGTTTTCCGGGATATTCGGCTGTGTTTCTATGACTTTTTGGCCGACGTTTCGGATCTCATTGCAGGGTCCATCAACAACGCATCTGCTCTGATTTTGTACCATGCAAAGGGATCTGAAATTTCGCCCAGAAGGATCTTAAAAACACGACAGACTATCTCAGAAAACACAAATCAGAAGATTCTGAACGTCTGTAAAAACCTACGAACATTTTTAAGAATGAAAATATCAGGTAAGAATCTAAAGTCGATCTTAACATAGTTGATAGAATTAAAAAAGCGTTGCTTTGGGCATGTTTAGGTAACTAGTAATGTGTTGACGGCGATAGAAAGGGGGCGACCGTGGAAGTCGCGGGGTGACCAGATTAAACAGATTAAACAGGTACTGGAAAATAGTCCTGTTAGGAGCCTTAACAATCGTCGAGCTTGCATGCGAAGATTTTTGAATGTGCATGAGGTGAGAGTTATGTGTCAGGAAGGCAGAGTGTGGCGCTCTATCCTCGCAGCCTAGCTCACGGGGAAACAGCGTTATGGTTCGTAAGGATGTATGTACACTGAATTTCGCACAGTTATTTTATCAATGTTTTGGAAACTGTGCGATATTTTGAATGCTCTGTATACTTCTGTTCCATCTCATTTTCCATCTAAATACGCGTTAGTGGCAACACTTTTATTTTTTATTTTATTTACTTTTTTACTATAATTATTTTTATATATTTTTTACTATAATTGGCTGGTACCAATAATAGATACATGTATGCTTCTAGTATGACTGTAGTAAAAGTGCGATAGGCTATTTCGCCACTAGAGGTTATTTTGAAGAAATATATTCCTTTCAGTAGCCTGTTGGAAAATTTTATTTGCGTGAATTGATTTCCTTGAAAATACTAACATTATTACTTTAGTCTTAGAAAATTCTTCAGTGAAGGGTCCAAGTTGTAAAAAAAAAATAGCACGCTTATAGTGTATTGGCTCGCGTAAATTCAAGATCGTTTCATATATACAGGGTATAACAGAGCTGTTCCACACTACTTTAGATTCCTACTTAAATTGTGTTCAAGCAGCAATGCCCTAATATCAATAGTTATTGAGATGAGCTAGTTTAAAGTTTGCCTTTTTTTCAATATTTTACAAAAGATAATTCAGAATTTTTTTTAAAGAAATGCATGCTTTGATGCAACTTACTATTCATATAATATAATTATATTCAAAATTCGGCTATAAAATTAATAAATAAAGAAAGTGCTACTAAAGATATACAGGAACTCTTCAAGAAACAAGGCTCTATGCCAATTAATGCTATCTTGTGGTACAAACTAATTACACGATATCATGAAGATGGGACATATAAGCATAGATTGATTCATAAACATAGTACCAGATTTACGGTTAAAGAAGGACTAAGAATACCGAAGGTCATAAATAAATATGGACAAAGAACATTAAAATATGTCATACCAAAAATATTTAATAAAATCCCATGTCGTGTAAAAATGGATATTAATAAAAATGGGCAAAATATGAATATGTTATTAAATAAAAGAGACTTATTTTGATTTTGGTAATATTTGTATTTTTTCTTGTATTGTTGATTTGTATTTGAGTTTATAAGATCTATTGTAATTAATTAATATGAATTTATTTCTGTTAAATACAATTTATTTATATATATGTATTGATGCACCTACAGACAAATATCAATGTGATGTTTTGTGGGTCTGAGAAGTAAAAAAAAAAAAAAATAATATAAAAAAATATTACCTGAACATTTTCCACTCATAATTTAAAGTATTGTAAAGTATTGTGGACTAGCTCTGTTACATCCTGCACGTATTTGCTCCGTTTGAACACGTCTGTTCAAGCTAAGACGTGTTTTGCATAGTCGTAAATATTGCATTTACTTTGTATACGTTTCCGAATTATTTTGCAGAAATTAAATTTCCGATTGTTTGAAGTTATATGACATATCGGTAAACCGAGTTTACATCCTAAACCTTAGTTTTTAAACATATGGATTATTTGCTTTGATGGGATCAGTTGATTTACATTTTTGCCGTGCCCTGGTAAATGGTTCCGTTAATGCGCGGTTAAAAATTATTGGAGAAGTTCACGGCATGCCCGCGGCTGAAGTCACGTCTCAATCTCGTTTCCAATGATCAACCACATTTTTCCCCACTCGGTTGGAGTCGTGGAAGGAAATTAACTTATTTCATACTTCACTTTATTAAATTACAATAATTTATGATAAATTGAATGTTATTTCAATTTGTTGTTCGGATATAATTGGTCAATGATGTTCTGAGCTTCGGTTCAAGTTTCGGGGCTGCTTGCCATTTGGTATCTTTTGAAATCCCGATTTGATTTATGTAAAATTTTGTTATTTGCTTAATATTTCATAATGATATAATTGTGTTTTTTTTTAATTTATATTTATTATCTTTTTTGCTCACTTTGAGAATGGATTATTTTGGAAACATGAAAATTGCAACAACAAAATACATTTTATTGTGATGCAAATTTCAGAGCGTAGTTCTATAAAAGTTAGAACAAATTAGGTATATATATTTTTCTGATTGATTTATCTTATTTTTTCTAAATGTGTTAAACGTTGTGTGAAAGAATTTTTAAAATATGTTTATACTCGTGTTATAAATGTTTTCAAATTCAATCGATGCGCTTTGTGCCGTGAAAATAGGATTAAGTCGGATGGTCGCTAGACAAGATCAAATTTCTAAAGCTTCGTCGGCAAAAGCGGATATCCTTACCAGTGTACTATGTACACAGTGTCTTTGTGGGTGGCTGTTATTAAATTTTTTTTTAAATTTTATTTCATCTATTCTATTCTCTCGTTTATTTTTAAAAATGGGTAAATTATGTAAATAAGTAACAAAATGTTGGTAATGTTGGCGTACAACCACTTACTAAGTTTTTCGTCTACCGGTTTCTAGACATATCCACCTCTTCGTCAGGACAACCACACACTAGCATGTGATACCACTACACATCACAACCATAGTATTATTTACAAAACTAACACCTAGTTAATTACAGTGTGATATTTGAAATATGTGATATAAGAGTATATTAGTAAGAAAGCAGAACTCATATTTAGAGAGGGCCTTATATCGCCGTGGCCTTAAAGATTCTAACTTATCGGAATTCTCTAATCACGCAATTGTTAATAGTCATTCTTTCAATTGTCGCAAACGAAATTTTTCCATTTGGTACATTTGGACTACCGTCTCTGGAACATTCTGTATCCATATAGTTTAATAATGGTACATCGCGCGCTGATACCTACATCATGAAGGAAGTATCATCTATCTTGATGTCTCTATCGCGTTTTGTTATTTTTGAAATAACTCCCTGCTGCAACGATACACATTTCTCATGTTGAGTGTTTTTTTTTATCCATTACCAGATTTAATGTTTTTAAAACACGCAATAAGTTGCGAGAAAATTACACCAGCTGGATGCTTAGCATCGCCAGGTGTTTCGCTGCCGCCGCGGGTCAATTTGGCCGGCGCGTGCCGCAGTACCTCATATCTCCATACACTTCGTGTCGCGGTCCATTGCCCGGGGCCCGCCCGCCTCGGATGCTATCACGATTGCAGTCCGCGTTTGTTCGACACATTTTCTTCTTTATCTATTTAATAATAATGTAACATTGATGGTTTAATACACAGCGTACGATGCACTTTACGTTGCGCCGTTGTTGAGTGCGACCGCACCCTTGTGGGCTTATTTTAATTTTATGTCTTTTATTATCATGTGCAATCATGCTTGCATTATTGCGCATGATAAATTTTAATTATCTTATGTTTCTATTTTTTTTACACACACATGCACACACGTTGAGTTATACTTTCGTCACATAACCCGCATAATATCGGCAAAATTATGCGCCATTATCCAAAAATAAAAAAATGGAATAAAATTTGAAGTAACCAGCTCGGAGATTGCGATAAAAAATACACAGATCAAACCGCGAGAAACCTAATCGTAAACCTAAAAGACATAATCGTTCACCATTACATTACAAGTTCCCAACTTTTTTTTTTTTTTTTTTTACTTTTTACTTAAAATTATAAACGTGTTTGAATATTTTTTATTTCTAAAAACTTTTGACCTCGTCCAAGCTAAAAAATTATTATCACATGAAGTAAAAATCTTTTTTGGCGTTATTTTTTTCTCGATCTTTTAGATATGTAACAACATTTTAAAATTCGAATCACGCAATTTGCGCTTATTATTTATTATCAATTATTTGTCCTCAATGTAACCACAGTATACTAAGAACAGCAATACGTCTTCATACAAACTGGCCGCTACCCATTAGAATGTGTGCGTGCGTGCTCGGCGCCGTATACGCACGCACTGTGACGCACACATTGACATAGAATATGGGGGCACAAGGCGGCTGCAGTAAGGGCCGTGGCTTCGGTGCCATTCGCGCTCGCAGCCGCCGCTTTAGAAAAAAAATGCGCTTCCTGAAATAAATGCCTTTTTTATGTTTGTGGTGCTTTACTAAAAAGGTGTGTTGATTATCACAAAGACTATGAGTTTTTAAAAGTCTACGTTGATGTTAATCAGCGTTCTTGCAATTTAAATGCAGAAACTAGGTATACTAATTACAGAAATTTTCGGGTTCGTGTCTACCTTATGCGTCGGAATCTTAGACGCTACGAGTTAAAAGAAAGGGAGTAAAAATAAAGTGACAACCCTAGCGTCAATGCAAGAGTAGGCTAATAACTCGCCGATGGGCCGGAGATAAACTACTGTCCTGGGTATACTGTGGTTTAACGCTGTTGTCAGAACAAAAAACAACAAAGTTAGTTCGCCCAACAGCACTATTCGCCGACCTTTGTTCAAGTAGGCACTTGAGCAAAGGTCGGCAAAAAAAATAGCCCCGTATTTCGCTCTATCTCCCCACCAGTAGTAACGATAGTTCACCGCGACTCGTTTCAAAATATAGAAGCCGATTCTCTCAAATTTATTCATATACGGTTACAAAAAGACAGAATGTTACCAAAACAGAATCTTGTAAAAATTTATATAACGCAATAAAGATCCCTCACATCGATACTGCAACTGTATACTATTTCTGGCCAATGAAGAAGAATTAATTAATTAAATAAACTAAAAATACTGCAAAATAAAGCACCGAGAAGTATACTAGTAAGAAATCAATAAACAAGAATCAAAGTGATGCTAGAAAGTTTACAAATTATGACATTCAGACAGATTATTGTATTAAATTTATTATTTTTGATTAATTACTTTTATTAATTATTATAATTGTTAATGGACACACCTCTTTTGAATTGTTAAGATGAAAAAAATGAAATATGATTACCTTTAAGAAAAGAAAAAAAAACAATATCGCATAGTTCAATGCACAGTGACATGAAGTTGCGTAGTGAAAACTACCGGGGGGCATTAGGGTTGAAGAAAATATAACAACTTTTAAGAGGAAGCTAAAATAATATGTAATTTATTTTGCTTATATTAGGAAATATAAATTCTTGTACCTACCTAATTAAAGAATAACTAAAAAAAATAATAATTTCACTTCTGACAGTTTAGAGGTCCCCCCCTGTTTTAGAACCATAAGAAGTAATAAAACTACTGGAAATTGTCATTTGTTTTGTTAGTCTTTTTTGACTGATATTTTATGCGATAACGGATTAACCCTAAAAATTTAAGGTTTCAGTTAGATTCTCAAAAAAAGACTTACAAAAATAGTTGAAGCAGAAATTTTGGTATAACTACGAGTTGATGAACAATCGCCCGAAGGAACAAATTATTATGAATTATATTAATTTGAATGTATGGTGTTATTAAATATCTCAGTTTGACTTGAGTGTGACATTGTCGCAGAATACCGTTCAATTTGTAAAATCCCAGGACCATCGACAGATTGCAGGTGATGCATGTTTTCTAGCGCTACTTTAACTGATAATTTTAACATACTAGGTAGTCTGTTCTATTTTGTTAAAGACTTTTATTTATCACTTGAAAGTAGCTCATAAATATACATAATGAAAGTTAAAATTATCTACAGCAATGAATTTTACGTGCTCACATTTTAAAAAATTTCAAACGCTATCATCAATCTCATTCACGTCTTGTTCTGTCATGTCTTGATCACGTCGGGAGTTTAATATCATTCTTAGGTTCTCACTAATGAAGATGTATTTTACAAGTATACGTGCTCTTTTTCTCTGTACTTTCATTTTATTTATTCTTTGTGCGTTTTCATGTTTCTCTATTAGATACTCGAAATCAATAACTACAGACGCTAGTGCTTCGTCTTACTTTATCGATTACCGAAATTTAATATTTTGAAAGGCTTCGTTTCTCAGACTTTTATTCTCTAAGCGTGACTCGAGCCTATAATTAAGAATGCGTATGGTTCGATTTTTTCAATTCTCTTATATGGGATGGGGGCACGGATACTAATCCAATCCGTAAAGTCGAGTCCTTTGAGATGTGGCTCTCTAGGGCGGGTAGAGTTATTAACGTTGAAGTCCTCGTCCTGGAAAAGGCCCAAGAAGTGCTGTGGCCCATCACAATAAGAAAGCTTGAGTATCTCTGACATATTGTGAGAGGAACAAAGCATAGTCTTAACCTATTCTTCATCCAGGGAAAAATGTATTAAATTTTAGGAATGGCACCAATGTAACTCGCTTGACTTATTACAAGCGGAGGTAAAAAGACTCATGATCGTCAATACGATAGTTGACTTCCGATAGATGGCACCACTACACGAAGAAGAATAATGAAATATTAAAATAAAGAAATACATAATATGTATATAAATATGAAATATTTGCAACACTGTGCAGAGTCATAAATGTTCTTAGGTTTTCATGGCCATTCAGAATTCGTTCATTCTGGTGCTAGTTTTCTGAGATATTCTGCTGTGGTTCTACGACCTTTCCGGCCGACGTTTCGGATGCAGGATTGCGTGGCCATCATCAGGGCTGGTGTGCTGTAATGTGTATTGATGATGTTGTGGTTAAGTATTAGTTTGCAATACTATGTCGAAAGCAGGGTGTAATTTTCAATTTTTCGTTACAATACACGACGACGCATACCTAAATTAAAATTATGAATATACCTACCTATTTACCGTGAAAATTTTATATTTTGCAAAAGTAATTTGGTCGATTTTCACTCTCATTTCCGCCCATTGAATGATTTACCTCTCGACCCGCAGTTGTGTGTTATTCAAACCTACATATTCCTCTGTCGCGGTCCTAATTTTTCAATTGAGGTCTCTTTTCCTTTTTTCCGCGGCATTTCTCACGGCACCAACGACCCGTGAAACCGTTTCCAATTTCGGGCCATAATGGCGCTTTAAAGTTTTAATATCCCGCCACGAAGCACTCCGAGGTACTTACCTGGCTTCGGACGATGATTGTCGCTCTATTGTTTCCATCGGATTATTTGACTACTGGATACCGTATTTTTCTTCGCGGTCCGGTTCGACGACTGCTAAAATATTGCGCACAGTCATCACATGACGTTGAGTTTTTCTTCCGGTCTATCTGCTACTGTATTAAACTCTCTCGGTACCTCACTAATATTGTGAAACAGGTGAAGGATAAAGTTCTTAATAACATTGTATTATATGTACCTATTTAAATAATATAAACGCCATTGGACTTCATGTGCCCTGACTAACCTAAGGTTGTAATAAAATAAACGGGCATTGTGGATTATAAAGGCCTCTTTTTTATTTATATTTTTGATGTTTATTGCTTTAACTTTGTGGTTGGACATAATTATTAATTTGAGAAAATTAACAAACATTAAAAATATTGATTCTTTTGAAATGTGTACCGATTTCGATATTGTACCGTATCTTCGTCAGTGTGGACGCACAATAACTTCCATAAATTAAATTTGTAAGAGTCAAGAGGCGTTAGGTGTGGCCTCATTTGTGGTGGGGGAGAGGTGTAGAGTTTGACAGTGAGAAATTGAAATGGGGAATATATTAAATAATGTAATATTCCTTGAATTTAATTGATTGTTAATTATATTGAATTTGGTTTTGAGTTTAGTTATTTGTATGTAAAATTTCAATGGCCTGTCTCTAATAGATTGTTAGAAAATTTTGAGAAATTATTATTATTAAGACATCATTAAGTTTGCTTTTATTATTGTATTGAAACAACGTTCCGTTTTACCAATATAAAATGCTGAACAGTTATTACAATTAAGTATTTATATCCCGGAACGATTTAATGGATCAACATTTACAACAGGATTATTAAGAATTTTTACGCGATCTTAATGCTAGACCCGCAGAGCCTCTTTCTAGATGCTTGTCTTAAAGTAATTGCACTCTATTCATCAATCATTCATCAATATCAATCAAAAATTTATTAAATATAAAGGACTTTATTCTGATAACATTGTAGTAAGCACTTCACGTTATAAATTATTATTATCCAAGTTTTTATCCGCGAGACTAATTAATACAAACTTGCAAATAATTTTTTTTTGTTCATCCTGGGCGTGGAAAACTTATTTTTATCCATTTGGGTTCAGAGTATTCCAAGTATTTTTGTAATCATAGCAATTCCAGATCCGTTATTTTATCAAGCGACACATCTTTGGGGGTTGATTGCTTGAAGTGGGTATTGCTGTCTTTGCTTTAAATGGTGATTTGGAAACTTGATTTTGAAAGGGATAAAACTATTTTTCCTATAGAATGTCGAATTCAGTATATTCTACGGTTATTGCTTTTATACCCCTCATCCCTCATAATAATTACTAGTATTACAGTATTGTATTCAATTCCATGCTTGATGGTAGTTCGTTTATGTACATTGTTGTTCGAGAGAGCAATTTTACATTAATGTCCAATTCCTAATTAGTTTTAAAGTTTGACCACTGTATACGCGTTTTTGCAAGTGTCTGGGATACATTTTGTTGGGATACAGCGACTTTTAAGAGGCAGATCAGCTGTTTTCATCTCGTGTCGGCGATGGCGGCGATCGTACGGTCGCGGCAGCTTATCAGCTATCGTATATTTTAACGGTTTCATCCTAAACCCGCTCGCAATAATTTCTTTCACAAAGTATGCAGAAAGAAGTCACACGGCCGTATTCGGAAAATAACAAGATTTTTATTTGGTGATTGTTAACCTAACACCCAAAATATCAATATTTCTATCATTGTGATAAAAATTTTGGCTTTAATTTAATATTTGAACTCTTTGGATCAAGAAATTAGTATTCGTGGTGAAACAAAGTGATTTCTACCTAATTTTTAAGATAATAGTAGTGCCTACTTATTTCATCCAAAACTGATATTTTAGACAAAACTCCATATTGCAATTATTGGTTTGCGTTATGATATAAATATCGCTTCGACATCAAATAAACAGTTAGTTTTTAAGAACACCCAGGCACCAGGGCCGACATTACAATCCATGTAAGTGTGACAAAATATTTATGTCTTTATTTTAATTTAAAATGGTTTATGTGCCATCACTGCACAACTTGGGTGTTGAAAAGTGATATTGCAACATCTTACATAAAGTCGCAGGATGCAATTTCTGCTTCCTGTCTTGGGTTTTGAATTCCTTATACTTTACATTCCCCTGAATCAACATATCATACTAATTAGATTATGTAGATTCTCGACTACTTTCAAAGGTCTCGTCTTAAAATGCGAAAATCGTAAATGTAAATTAATTAAAACGCGGGTATTAATAAATACGCCCTTCTATTTAGTGTCACCAAAATAACAATCTTGGTGTTTTCAGAATACGGCCAATACTGTTGGATGTACATCTCACCCAATTTGTTTCGGTTTACATCACTGATCGCGTTCGTATTTTTCTCTCTTTCAGAAAACGGAGCGGATCCTCTGCTGAACGCAATTTATGAGCAATAACTTATGTTCAACGATCGCTATTTATTCCAGCAATACAACATTGCGCCGCGTATCGATTAATTATACAGAGTAAATTGAAAATACGGTGTCAGTGGATGAATGACATCCCGCCGAGTCGTCGACAGCTGCCGTAGGAAGTACTAAAACTGGAGAAACAGCCTCACACTCCGCTCCGATCCGACATAAATGATCAATAAAATTAATTTTTAATTTGCGCTGCCTACTCTACTGGGGGGGTTAACAATCCGCCATTTGCATATTTACGAAAATAGAAGGCGACTGTGTAAAAATAATTGCCTGGTGATAATAGTGGCAGTTACACAATTCAATAAAAATAATGTCGCTGTCTGTCCGTCCGTAACTTCCTGTAACGTCCGTAACAAACTGTATTTTTATTTTTTACAATCATAATTTTTTAATGTCTTTTTTATTTACTTTTTTATAATAAAATATTATGTATTCAAATAACGTCATTTTTTACGGGTTTAAGCTAGGCGATAATTGTTGAAAACATTATGTTTTTAACAAAGGATTTTATCAAGGCATACTTGTTTTGAAACCTCTACTCTACTTTCACACGTACCTCGTTTATTTCAATTAATATTTTTGCTTCTGGCACCTCGTACGTGTTTTTTTTGTAGAAAACAAACTCAACAATAATTTGTCAATTTGACGACCTCATCGCGTTTCGTTTAAATCAAACTAATTGTGTGATATAAAAGCAAAGCAGCAATATCAAAAAAAATTAATGCAAACGTCGAGGATTACTAATTTATAATGTACTGAATTCGAGGTTTTATAGGAAACATAGCCTTTAAATTTATAGGAAACATTGTTTTGGAAGGGATGCCTATATAAAATCAAGAATTCAGTTCATTTTAAATTAGTAATCCTCGGTGACTGCATTCTAAACATTTTTTTAATTTTGGATATTGCCGCCTTTTCGTTTATACTCCACAGATCTTTAAATATATTGACTTCATTCAGTTACTGATTTACAAGAAATTATAGTGCCAAAGCTTGCCAAATTTAGCACAATGTTTAAGAAAGGAAAGCTCTATTGAATCATTTTTTTCGTAGGCTTATCGCTTATTAATTATGATCGCATGATCGGCCCCTGTCACAACCCGCATTAAGTCAGAATCACACACTTGCGATTGTTGAAAATCATTTTCCGAAATCTTCCACGATTATTCTCTGGTGGCTTGCATCAACACTCTTGTCATAATGTGGGGTATAAAAGCAAAGTGGGCTAAATAAAAAAAAATTCGAGGCAGTCATCGAGGATTATTAATTTAGAATGTACTGAATTCGAGATTTCATATGCAAATATATAGCCTATAATATAAAATAGTAAACATGATTTTGGAAGGGATAGACACATCATCACCTTCTTCTTCTTCATCATCAGCCTTCGTCTCTCCACTGCTGGATATAAGCCTCTTCCTTCTCTTTTCATCCTTCCTTGTTGTTTGCTAATTGTAGCCATTTCTTTCCCCCCACAGCGGCTATATCATCGGCCCATCTCTTTTGAGTTCTTCCGATGCCTCTTTTATTCTCCCAAGGTCTCCATTTCAGAACTCTGGGAGGCCATCTTGTAGCATCCTGACTTGCAACGTGTCCTGCCCATTGCCATTTTAGCTTCGCTACACGATCCATGATATCCACTTCTCTAGTTCTGCGCCTAATTTCGTCATTTCTAATTCTATTTCTTAGGCTTACTCCAAGCATGGATCTCTCCATGGATCGTTGGGTGCATTTGAGCTTTTCTACACTTTTCTTTGTAAGGGCCATAGTCACCAATCCATTCGTCATCACTGGCAGTATGCATGATTCAAAGGCTTTTCTTTTCAGGCTAATTGGGATCTCTTTGTTCTCGAAGATATGTTTGAGTTTGCCAAAAGCAGCCCAGCTCATTCCTATTCGTCTTGGCATAGATACGTAAAGTCTATAATTCAGTACACTTTAGATTAGTAATCCTAGGTGACTACATTCAAGACATTTATTTTTATTTTTTGGATATTTCTGCCTTTTGCTTTTATTTTTATACCCCACGTATATATTTGTTATTATTCTCTCCTCATTCATTTGTTCATTTTAAGTCTACCAAACTACCTAAGCTACTCATTTTATTAATCATATATTCACTATACTAAGATTAGTCAGAATACGGCTTGACGAATCACAATTTTAATTGTCTTGTTCTATTGATTAGCTATTATTTATCGCGCTCTAGATGCATAAAGAAAGTAAAATCATTTTTTGTTTGGAATTGAAGATGAAAACTGCACCACACAACAATCTGTCTCCTAAAGGTCACGATACAAGAAGTAAAGCTTGAGTGACATGAACACAATACGTATTATATTATCTCGAGATACAGATCTGATCACTCGTAGACAATAATTGATTACGCGTCAGACAATGGAGCCGTCTGTCCGTGTATAGGTTTGGAAACTTGTTACTGGACGACTCTATTAGATTACAGATACATCTTTTATTTTTATTCGATTTATAAGAGGTGCATGATGGCATTGTCGTTCGATACGAACAGCAATCATTTATGGACCGCTGAACAATCACAAAGCCAAAATTTGGCACTACCGTTAGATCACAAAATATTTGGCCTGGGTGTACGTATATTTAATACAGTAAATCCCCGTTAACTCGAACCCCGACAGTGCGAAATTCGACATAATTCGAAATTTTTTAAACCCTCATGTTCCAAAATATTTATTTCATCATAGATTAACCCCCATAATTCAAAAAACTCGGTATTTCGAAATAATTTTTAATCCCTTGCCCCATAAATCATTACAGTTTAGGTCAATAATTTTAATTTTTTTCACATTTGACAAAATGGAAAAAATATTTCGATTCTTTTCGCAGAGAACAGAACGTGAGAACAGAATATTTGTAAATATTGGGTATTTTAGTTAAAGAACCGTTGCAATATTTGTATTAGGATTATAAATACTGCGGTTTAGAAATGATTTCTTGAAATATGCAGACGTTTTTCACAAAGTAAGTGGCTTTTTTCACGAATTTTACGATTTTTGGAGAATTTAAGGGATCCGCATTATACAAAATTTTTTTTTTGGTCCCCTGAATTTCGAATTAACGAGGTTTGTATTATTATTATCTATTAAGAGATATTTTGTGTCGTAGGCAATTATGTTTCTCACGATTTCGCGACTAAACAGTCGGTTTGTCTAAATTTTGATGGGTCTTTATGAATATTCTCATGATGCATTTGCTCAATCAATAAATTTTGCACATAATCGATTCACTAATATCAATTGTGGGCCAAGTACATAATTTCAGTTTTTTTTAGTGTTTGTACATTTTTACAGTGTTGAAAACTTTTTTTTACTCAGTCCATCCAAAATTTATACGACCGCTTTTACAGAATATTCTAACTGGTAATACGCACATGAAAAATATATAAATATATATATATGTATAGGTAATGATAATGTATTTTGATTTTGTAACACTATTAATATAGCCCACTGCAATATAAACGACTCAATTTTAAATTTTTGTATATCATTTTAAATATCTGTAATGAAATAATATTTTATAGCGTAAGCAATAGTAGCAAACCAATATCTGCATATGTATTTTTTAAATGCACAAGAAATGTGGGGTACCATGGATATCACGTTGTACATTGCCTCTATAGCCTGTAAGAAAAAATATTTAAGTAGCGTGTCTATTAAATCTAATTTTCGTACAGGAGCTATCTACAGATTCATACATTGTACATATTACGAGTATATATTATTAATTTATTATAATTGTCATTCTTCTTACTGGGGAGTAGTAGCAAAAATAATTAGTAACATAAAAAAAAGATGTTCATATAATGAGAAAAGCTTTATAAATATAATGATTTTAGAATAATTGAAAACGTTAATTGTTATCATATAAAAATGATAAAAATGTTACTTTTAAACGATTTTAATGATTTTCAAGGCTCAATTAAATTGCTGAAATGAAAATTGTTCTAGAAAAATACAATCAAAATTTTATTATTTTATTATATATAATATAGGTACAACGAAGCCGATGGCTTTTTACTAAATTAATTTAGGTTATGTGCAATAACGAATTAAAGATGTTTATGTCGCGAAAAAACGCGCGAGCAAATTTTGAAGAATATTTTCGCCTTCTCGTGCACACATTTATTTTCTAGTCATTCACGTACATAGGTGACGCACAAATATTATTAAATTTAGATACGATCATTGATGTTGAAGCGTAGAAAGTTGCAGTGTCACAAATGCTACACATCCACATCTGTGTTTTGAGAAGATTGCTCGAGCTGCAGCAGCTCTTCTCGCCAGCGGAATATTGGACCGCGATACCCTTCACCCCGAGATAATGACAGGAACACTTTCACCGACAAATCCTTTTACCATTGCCACGAGACCCGAGATCGTGTCCAACGTCAGATCGGTTATCATTTCTGATTGCTGATTTGTTTACTTTCTTGCGCGGGGTTCTTTAGCAGCAATAAGTTGCAATAAACGATCGGTTGTTAGTGAGATTGTGTTATTTATGACAGAAACATCGGAGTCTTTCAATTCGTTTTCAAGTTTCTACATTTTCGAACTATTTGTTTGACTTTGCGTTCGTGCAGCAAATGAGTCGGTAATATCAATAACGGATATGTTATATATTTTAGTCTTGGTACATTATTTCATAATATTAGGTATTTTCGCGTGATAATGTAATGAGTAAAGAAATACGAGTATGCAAAAAAATTCGTCAATTCGCCGTATCTCAAAAAGAGCTGAAAATTTTTCAGTAAAATTTTCTTATACATGTTACTAGGCGTCCTCGCTAGATATCTATGTCATGAAAAACAACAGTTATTTTAATTAACACTAAATTAAACTTTGTAACGCACACACGTTGAGTTATGATTATCAGTTATATAGTCTCGGGATGGACTGCACCTCTCGAAATTATAGTAGTGACCAAATATAAGTCAAAATGTGTGCATTAAATAGTTTAATTTAGTGTTAATTAAAAAATGGTGTTGCACCACAAAGTAACTGTCATATTAATCAATAATAAAACAAACAAAATTTTACGTACCATAAGTTATCTACCTTTTTTGCTTTCCATATTATCATAAAAATACTTATATTCGTGCATAAATATAGATTTACGGCAAAAACAGGTACATTTTTTACACATCCCTGCACATTTTTGCATAGATGCAGTTCCGGCGGCTAGTGCACGGGCGCCGAAAACACGACATTGATTTCATTGCTGCATTATAGTAATTTGACATTTACCTTGCACGATGAAATATGATTCCTAAATGAAGTGATCGAGTTTTATTACCTTTTTTGAAATTAACAAAAAATTTACGTAAATAGTATTAATACCCGTCCCGCACAAGATATGTGAAATTATTTTTTCATTTAGTCCACACAAATTATATATATGGCCCGCTTTTATAGGACGTGCATGTTAAGCATTACATACCCGAAGAAAATATAAATTTAAATAATCAACAAATACTCTTCATAAATTACGTTTTAAGGAAATTTACTTAATTTCTTAAATTTACGATTCTTTGTAGTTGTGAGACAACTGTCAATTTGATTGAGATTTGTCGTTCGAACATATTATTTACGCTACGGTTGAGAGCGTAAATCTTTCATGCGGATGAATGAAATCCCATGCATGAATGGTTAATTTATTTGTCATCATTATCTATAGAGATTTTGTCATCTTCTAAAACATCTTAAACACACTACAGAAGACCTTCATCTATACAGATATGTATACATTTTCGTATTTACCACAGGGGAAGATGGTCAAACAGCGCTCACTTGAAGGAAAAATTAAAGTTAACTTAAATTTTGAAAATAAAGTAAAACCAAATGTTATACACTTAGGTTCACGTTGCGTTGCACCCATTTACAAATGTTTGTTAAAAAAATGTAGGTACATTAACCATAAAGAGATGTTTTCTGTCTAATCTAAATGTATTAAAATATTTGTAAGGGGTTAAGACCACCTTGAAATATTTAAAAAAAAGTTGTTTATCTTGTAGCTCAAAGTTTTAAGAATATTTAGAGGTGTCAATCATTAAAGATTTCTAAAAATTGGCTTCCTTATAGCAGTTTTAAGCCAGCATGATGACTAGGTTTTCGCACAAAAGGTAAAAGTGATTTTTTTCTTCTGCCTTTTTCTCGAAATTTTTTCTTTTTTTTCCTTGCTTTTTCAAATTAATAGGTGGATCAAATATCCAGAAAAAGATATGTCATTAGGTTGTTATAAATTGTTTAACTTGGATTTTTAGGTAATAAATAAAAATAGTATCTTTATTCTTATATACTATGTCATTAACATAAAAATAACATTTATTTGGCTATGATACATGATAGATATTTCGTCACTTGGTTTAGTAAATAGTGATAACAAAGCAATTTTTGTATGTGTAATAGTGGCGTCCAAAAAAAAAGTTCTATCGCCTCATAGTATTCCACACTAGGACTATCGATCAGGATTATTAAAGACCTGTTGATGAGCTGAGTGTTAAAAATAAAACAAAGTTAAATCACTTCATTAATATATTTCACCTCTTTCTTTCATCATTATCATTCAAGAATGGATATTTTTGTAATAATCATTTATATTGTAGATTCACCGTGAAACTTTAAATTTCTACCTTTCAGAACATAGTAATGGCGATCTTGATCACATTCCGATTTGAATGATTTACGTTCCTTTAGTTACACGATAATTTGCCCGGAGGTCGGAGCATTCATAACATCGTGAATAACATCAATCTCGCGCGCCTCCCATGTAACCACCGGTCTTTGTAATAACTCCGCCGTGTCCCGATTTATATCCTGGACTATTGATGTCACAGTCTGTGCGCCTCGGAAATGATCGCTCCAGTTTCCCGGATGACTTACGATCTCCTCCGCCGATCAATGCCAGCAGCGACAACTCGGAGGATCTCCGCCTCATAAAGCGCGATACCTCCGATCCAGCCCCGGCCCGACGCTTGCGGTCGGCAATGCTCGCGCCTGTGTTGTGTAGACATTTATAACCATGCATACGTAAGATAACCAGATTTTTACGTTGATGAAACGGGACACCGTTGTCGGGGAGGTTTTCTTTAAAAAAATGCTATAGAGCAACAAAAAATTATTATCATAGAACGCAAAACTTGTATTGTAATATATATTTTTTAAATTTCAACAGATGTTCATACTTTATTTACGGTAAAAAAAAACGCATTCAGTTGCAACATTAGTTTCTGATAAGAATAGTGCGATTCTACAATTTTTAATGCGTTCTTATTCTTCTTCAGCCTTCATCTTTCCACTGCTGGATATAGGCATCTTTCATACCCTTCCATCCTTCCTTGTTATTTGCTAATTGTAGCCGTTTCTTTCCCCCCACAGCGGTAATATCGTCGGCCCTTTCTTTTGAGATCTTCCGACGCCTCTTGCATTCTCTCAAGGTCTCCGCTTCAGAAATCTGGGAGTCCATCTTGTAAGATCCTGCCTTGCAACATGCCCTGCCCATTGCCCTTTTAGTTTCGCTACACAATCCATGATATGCACTACTCTAGTTCTGCGCCTAATTTCATCATCTATAGTCTTACTCCAAGCACGGATCTCTCCATAGATCGTTGCGTGCATTTGACCTTGTATGAAATCTGGGTTACATTGAATAGTATGAGCAAATGATTTTTGCACATCTTTCCAAATTCCTTTCTTAAAATGCTCAATATCATTGTAATGTACTGTCCATTCTTTTAAATAATCTAAGCATTTTGCAGAACATTTTGACGGGATTTATGATATCTGCACGATTTATTGCACCTTGTTTTTCTAACTGACTAATTACGGATGGTTAACGAAAGAAAGTTATTTTCTAATCAAAAGTTTTGGCCAAACCAAACCAAAAATCGGGAGATTTTCAAAACGCCGCGGGACGTGGGACAAATTGTTGTAAATCGGGAATGTCCGGCCAAAACCGGGACTTCTGTTTACTTTATGCATACAGTAAATCTCTCGGTTCTTTTATTTCAGAACTAATTTTAAGATTATTTATATCCGGATTAGATTATTTACACGGCGTTGAATTATTAATTTTTTTCTGAACGTAGAAGCTTAGCACGTAGCCGCAACACACGGCATTCTAAATTCAGAGCGACGGAATAATTAAATTAAAACTGAATTAATATTTCTTTTAAATATAACGTTTTCCTCGACACGGTCTAATGTACTCTTTTGACAGATTTCTTCTTTCTAAATGAGATTTCTATACTTATTGGCATACCTTGACCTATTAATGGTTCCATAGCCCGTGAAATTTGTATAAGTTTTCCTCAATTGGGTTCAAGGCCACATTTATCGGTTTTTCTTTCGAGTTTTGATACGAATCCGTGTATTAATATAATGACCTCGTTTAGTTTTTATTAGGGTATATACACAGCATAAAAATTATGGAGATAAACTAAACCCGTTCTTTAGAAAGGGGGGTTGGGTGGAAGCGGAAGAATGACCCAACCCCCTGATGTTTAAGACACATCTATATTGCAATTAAATTATTTATTCTTGCGTTAATAAAACCTCTAGTAAACATGTATTTCTTGCAATAGACGATTTTTTTTAATTTCGTTCCAAAGCCTGTCTCCCAAGAAAAACATTTTCTTTTAAAAAAGCGCCAATCGCCTATTTATTTAGACATTATACTTTTTAAGAGTATTTAGTTTGACAAGCTTCAAAAACGAGCTTATGAAGAAAACGGTTTACGAATTCCTGTACCCTCGAAAAACCGGTCGAACCAAAATAAAATCCGTAAAAGATATAATTATATAAATCATAAATTTTAATTTAATTTAGTAGTTTTCTTTGGGAATATATGATTTCACAAAACAACTTAATCTTGTTCTCATTCTAGATAAAATTTCCTGAAATAGAAAGTACTCTCCTTCTCGCTGCTGAACTTCTTATAATAATAAGAATAGTGCATCTAAATTCTTTGTTCTTTTACTGACTGCTACAAATTCTGAAAATTCTGGTTGCTTTTGTCTTCGGATTTAATATAATTTCTTAAATTCCTCAAGAAATTCATGGCGTCTTTTAGAGAGCATTGCCCTGATTAATAGCTGCTCCGTCTCCGACATATTCAAAAGCGATATCGTCACCACACAAGAATTTGGATAGATATATTCCAGAGTTTTTTTCCAACTTAATGTTATCGACTTTTGAAAATAATGGAAATGTTAACTTTTAAAATTAAATATAGTTTATTTATTTTTTACATATTAATATATAAGCGTTTTATTAACTGAGAATAACAAACGTTTTCAAAACCTTTATTTTAGAAACCTACACACATTTTAGTTTAATTTCGTATATATTTTTTTACTTCTGATTGTGCTAATGGTATTATGCCGACACAGAGTATTTTCCTGATATGATGGTGTCTCCGACATACTCATTATCGATATAGTCACCATACGAGAATTTGGATGGATACATTCTAGCGTTTTTTTTTTCAACTTAATAATATTGACTTTTGAAAATAGTGGAAATGTTAACTTTTAAAATTAAATATAGTTTAATTAAGATAAATTATAGAAGTCACAGAGACGAAACAATTTATATATGAGAAACGTGTATGGAAGTCTTTTATACGATGGCCCAGGCTTACAACTTGTATGAGCTGGCTTAAGGGATCACTCTACACAATGCAACGTTCACCAATTCCATCGTAAGAAAACATTAGCAATTTTTTGAAAGTTCTATATATTCATTAAAATTGTAGGAACTTTCCATATATTTTATTGATCTATTGTAGAGACTTCGGTAGGCTTATCTCGTTAACTAGTTAGTATGCATAGATTTCGCAGCTGGTAACGATACCTCTATTTTTTAACTTGGGGTATTAACAATATTATTTTTAATGTACATAGGATATAATATATGATTATCTTCGGAAATGTTTAACATATCTACTAGAATACGCCTGAAAAACAGTATTGTCAATTTTTTAATTCCTTTCGTACACCAGTATATATTTATCAATATTTTTACATATAATGTTCTAAGAACCCATTTATTGGATTTTATCCCCGGAGATAATTTTTAATCATTCCTCTGGGTTCCGGTTCTTAGAACATTACATACAAAAATATTGTTAAATATAGTACATTTATTTTTACATATTAATATATAAGCGTTTTATTAAAAAAATATTATCATATTATTTATATAAGAGTTTTAAAAATGTTTTTGAAACCTGTATTTTAGAAACCGGCACATTTTAGTTTCATTGCGAATATTTTTTTACTTCCGTAATGAATCAAGATTGCATCTATCAATATTTATACCAATAAATATTTCATTATTACACACCTAAGTAGGTGTGGCTGGTCAGGAAATAGCACGAAACCAATCGGATCCGACGTCTCGGAGCCTCCGACTTGCAGTGGTTCCACCGCCTTTTCCCTTCCCCCGCACCCGACCCGCGCCATCCGCGGCGGGTGATGGATGCCCCGCTCGCTACACAAAATTGTCATAAATCACGGATCGTATTGAGATTGACTCCGACGTCTCCAGTCATTTCTCATTGTGTACCATTTTAGAATATATTACAAGCACACATTGTGGAATACACCGTGGCTTACGGCCGTATTCTGAAAATAACAAGTGTTATTGGGTGACGTTACCCCAATACTCAAAAATAAAGAAACGTCGAGACATCTGTAAAATGTCAATATGTTTCATGAACACGTACTGGATTTTATCCCAGGGAACATCATTAATCAAGATTTAGTGTAGATGTCCCATAGAGACGAAATTATATATTTTTTTGGGAAACTATGTATGGGAGTCTTTTTTGACACAGTGTAACATCTTTCCTCTAGCTTTCCTGCAATCTGTGGTAGTGATTTTGTTAAAAAGGATGGAAATGCGTAACCGGAAATAAGACGCCGGGGAAGCACGCGCAATTTCATTTGACCAATGAGCGCGCGCAGGGCACATGGGAAAAAATCATCGTTTATAAACAAATCAATTAACAAGTGCGATCACAGCGATGACGCACACTACCAACAACCAGCCCTTCTGATTTTGTATACATGTTACGTTGCTGGTGTCAAGCGCGTGGATGTTGTAACTTTGATATATTTTGGCTTATATCTTCGAAACTATCCAATAAATACTTTTTTTTTTACATTAAGGTAAACAATTACTACCCTTAATGATTTAAATTCTCAAATTTTATGTGATTATTTTTAAATATTTATTCAAAGTTTTCATACAATACGTATGGTGGCACACTACCACCATCTATGAAAATAAATAAAAACGTTTAATTGACCAAACACATTTCTAAACAAAATGCGTATGTAGATGTATACGGTACCTACCTAGTGCGGCAAAATTTAATAATAAATAAATGCACATACATTATCTTTACTTGTATTTACTAATTAATAAATATATAGGTATTAGCTTTTTTAAATTTTGATGTTAATTTCTGTTGTTGACATTGATATTTTTATCGCTCGATCGTTTTTTGGGTTTTCATAGGGCCATACGATAGGTCGTACGCTCTATGAAAAAAAATATACATAATTTCGTCTCTACAAGACTTCTATAATATATCTTGATTAATGTCAATATTTCTGTCATTGTGACCAAAATATTGGCTTTGATTTCATATTTGAACTCCTTGGACGAAGAAATTAGTAAATTTGCGTGAAACTCTACCAACTTTTAAATAATATAATATTAGTAATTATTTTGTATAATAATACCTACATCATAAACTTATATTTTCGACAAAACTCCAGATTGTGATGATTATTTTGCGTGTCGATATAAATATCGCATCGACATCAAATAAACTGGTCCCTTTTAAGAACACTCGGACATCGTGAAGGTCCGACATTACAATCCATTTATTTTACGTACGTATTGTATGTAATAAATTATTGATGTACTTATTTTAATTTGAAATGGTTTGTATGCCATTACTGCACAACTGTTGGGTTTTGAAAAGTGATGTTGCACCATCGTGCACGTAGATATAAAAACAAAGGATATTATTTATGCTTTCTGTGTTGGATTTTTAATGACAATTATTTATTAATCCCTTACATTCCACGTTTCCCTCCATTACCATCACTCTAATCAGACCATGTAGATTCACGACTCTTTTTCTTTTTTCTCTTTTTCTTTTCCGGGGGTCTCATCTTATGTTGCAAATGTCGTATTGTAAATTAATTAAGTAATTACACGGGCATAAATAAATACGTCCCGTCTGTTTTTGAATGTTGGATTAATCACAGAATAAGGCGGACCGTCGTAAATCTAACGTCTTGTCTATTTTTGATTGTTGGAGTAACAATCACCAAAATAATAACATCTTATTATTTTTACAACATGGTCGTTGTATTTTTGCCCATACAGCCTACTTTATTTGATCGGTGTCAGTACGGCGAGTAGAGATTTGAATGTCACTAGATGCGGCACGCGCGATAATCAATATTGCAGACTGATTTCCGGCGCAGTTGCGGCGCTGCATCCCGCATCCCTCTCTTGCCACCCCCTCTCCGGTTCCGTCAGCCCCTTCGCGAGAGGGAGACGCGCTCTGCGAACGATTCAGGGAATTGGGTCAAATTTGAGAAAGCAGTATAAAATATTTGTGACGTTTTATTTTGTAAAAAAAAGCCATCGTGCATTTTTAAAAGGCTCAAATGAAATAGATTGATTTTATTAAAATTGTTGTCAGACATCTTAACTTATCTTTCTTTATTATTTTATATATTAAAAAACACAGCTTCTAAAACCAATATACACACAACGCCACTGTTATGTACGATATTATAATCCACTAACACGAACGAAAAAGAATTCCAAATAGAAAGAAAAGAAATACACAAAACTATTTATATTACAAAGGACTATAGAAATGCAATAATCTACTAGAGAATGTAAAAAACAGACAAATATCTACATGTTCTAGAAAAATAGCAGACATCACATCACAAGATAAAAAAGAATTGTTACATAAAAGTGAGTATGTATATGGTTAAAATTGTATCAATGACTATATAAAGACATATAAAAAAAATAATATTCGTACTGACCGTTCGTATTTATGTTTATACAATGGTATCGAATCCGATCGACGTGAAATTAAAAATATATCTAAATATGATTTATACAAAGTTTTTGGAATTTAATAATTATGCACAACCACAAGTTTACGTAAATATGTCATTATTGGAGAATTTCAATTTTAATTCGTATTTTTTGACATTAAAAATTATTTTTTTTACTACCGAGAATATTTTGTCAAATAAATATACGCAATGGCAAAAAAATATATATACATATGTAATATAACATCACGCTTGTATATTTTTCATTAGAGTTATTTTTTCATTTCGAGGGGTGCACCGTATAACACGAGGGTCGCGCGTCCTTGACATCGGTAGGTCAGTTCTGCATTCCCTAGTAAATCTCTCTCCCTCCCTCCCTCAGTACTGTCTAAGCATCCCTCTTCTAAACTGGCAATGCTGGGTAGGCGCGTGATGTAGGGCGGGACACAGCAGTCGTATCAGCTGTTGTATGGGGGCAGTTTATTACAATGCATAGCAGGGGTTTTCGATTATCCTGGGAAGTTTGCAAAAAAGAAAGCGAACGAGAATAAAAGAGAAAAAGTAATTATAAACATTCTTGAGCCGTTATAAGAAAGATTTAAAGAATTTGAGATGTGAATCTTGAGATGACTTTAAAAAAAAATCTGTATTAGGTAGGCGGTGAATAATAGAGCACCCCTAATTAACAACCAAATTTATTTTCCGTATAGCCCTTTGTTTAATTTAATGTTCACAAAAGATGGGGTAACACCCACTTTAGACCCCGCCCCCTCTCACTCTCTTTCGGTAGATCCCTGATGGTTCATTAGGCTAATCAGTGCATGTTTGTCCCTGACGAGACTAACACGCATGTGATCAATTATTGGTGGAAGTGTAACAATACTATGGTTGAGGTGTGTAGTGTTGGTCCTGACGAAGAGACGGGTACGTCTCGAAACCGGTAGACCTAAAATCTGATAGTGGTTTTTACAAAGTTAACCAACAATCTGTTAAATCCAGATTTTTTTTAGAAAAAAATAATTCAAATAACAATTAAACCCATGGGATTTGTAATATTTTGGCCGTCCAGAAAATATCGAATTATGCATCCCATCATTAAATTCTGGCTAAAAATTTAACGGTAATTCAGGTATTGAGGAAATGCTTAAAATAAGATTAATTTACTGAACGTTTTTCTCTCAACTTAACAAATTTACGTGACCAATTATATTTGGTTGAAGTCAAATGATTTACCTTGAAAATAATTTTTGGCTGATTGATTTGTTAACCTTGCTCTTCGCTGTTTTGATTTTTGTTCTTTCTCTTCTCGCCCGGTGAATGTTCCGATCGAAAGCTTCTGCGGTGACAATTGAAGCGGGAACAATAAACACCTGGACCGATAATCTAAAAGTGTTTCGACAGGTGTTCGATTTCTGCGCTGGCGAACGCTATTTTTATTTATTTTCTTTCTCTTGGAAAGTCGCTGCAAAAAATTAGTGTGGATAATTAATATGGGTTACCGCGTTGTAGTCACAGTCCATGTAGACGTATAGACATAAACCAACTTCATTTTCTTGATATACGCTGCGGTTTCACTACGCCTGACTCGTTTAAAAAAGTTCTACGAGGTGGTAAATTTTGAATTATGTTAAGGTCAAACTAAATACTAATACTTTTTAAAAGTATCTTCCTCTGTGTCCCAGTCCCCTCGTCTAAAGAAGGTGTTTAGTTCAACTCTGTACATTTTTATACTCTTTGGTTGTATTCTTATTTCCAATCATAATATTTTGGAAAAAGGATCAAATTTATTTATCAACGACCTAGTGGGCTTTTACAATATACAAGGTTATTTGGAAAACATTACTAATTTCGAAGGACTATATTCCTGCCTTGATTATGAGTCGAAAATGTTCAAGCAACCGTTACAACCAATAGTTATGGAGATATACGACACCAAAGTTTGCATTTTTTTTCTCAATATTTTTGACTTATTTTTTGTAAAACGTCATTACAATTATTTAGTTCAAAAATTTCAAAGAATTTCGATTACTTATTTCCAATGCGATGTATGCGTGTTTCGGTGAATCTAAAGCATAGTTATTCCTGTGGGTCCCTACAAAGAAGTCTCTTCGTGATGTCTCGTTTGTCCTGGTATATTATAAGAGACCATCTGAATCAATTCAGGGCAGTACTTTTAACAATACTTACATACTTTTAATAATTTTAAATAGAAAAACTATGTCGCTGACATGTTTTCCGTACGATAATTTTTTCAAATGAAGTACACTCATTAAATTATCATATTTTATGTTTTCTATTGGAATACGCATTTTAAAATTATATATCTCAAGAATTTGTGTTGTACTCTTTCTATTTTTCTAGAGTGTGTGTCGTAGTAAGAAGACCACAAAGTTGAGTTGTATTCCAACGTACTTCTTATTATAGTTCTTATAATACAACACAATATATATTTTCTATACTTTTATTCTTATTTTAAGTGATGTGGTTCATTACTAAAATTGTAATTTTAGTTATTTTGCAAACATGTTGTGTTTCTCTCCTCAGATTACTGAACTTGTATAGAGCCATGCTTGTAATTGTAGAAGTATTCGTTTATAATCTCCTTCAGGTGAAGATCTGAAGGAGGCTATAAGACTTACTATAAGTAGGTAATACGTTCATCTTTAGCTGTGAACATTTGTAACAATGGCCCTGACGAGGATTTTCTAATTTTATTTATCTGATTTGGTATGAACGTGACTTTACTTGCCCGGACCTGTTCTCTTTGGCTTCTCAAGTTCAGGGGCAGCCTGGAGGCCCATGTCAAGGATAACATTCAGCGCAGAATATTACAGATATTTGAAACCAATGATCGTGTGAATCTGTCGCCCTTGCATGAACTTCAAAAGTCGTTAAAAGTTTTTGTTTTAGAAGAACGGGTTTCCTAATGCGAGTTTTGACGTTATCATTATACATTTTTTTATTTGTATTTGTGTGTTTTTGCTCTTATCTCACGTGTCGAATAATCGTGTATTCAATAAGCGTCGCTCTGTAAGATTTCGTGTTTACAGACGTCTTTTTTGTTCTTAACAAAACGATTTCTTCTTCTGTCGATGTACAATTATTTATACATTATTCTGAACCTTAATTACCAAAACAAATATCATTTAAACTCCATTTTGGGCTTTTCCTCTTCGCGAGAAACTGCGCCTCGCCGATCCCAATCGCAGTCACGACTTGCTCTGATAAGTTGGCGCTGGTCGTTTTGTCGTTAAGCTCATTTTGAATTAGTCATTAATGTCTTTGATTTGATCTTCAGGTGCGTTTCTTTCGTCTCACTTTTTACTTTTACGATTGTTGCATTTCTAGACAACATTTTATATCGCATCAAAACTATTTAGAATAAAACTTTCTTTTTATATTACCATTTAAAAACTTTCTATCTGACTTCTTATTCATGTTGTAGATAATCAAATGACATTTTCTGCGGTGAAATGTATTTGACAACTTCCTTATATTACGATAAGATGATAATAAATTAATTATTTAATGGTTACAATGTGGACCTTATGCACAAATAATTCATTTATGCTCCATTCGCACTCTTTTTTTTGATATATTTAATGTATATTTATAAAAATACCTGTCACTTCTATATTTTTACTACGTCTTAATGGTCTGTCTCCTGGAACGAGGCTTGAAATCCCGACTATTAGATGGCCAGGCATGTATCTTAACCACTGGACCAAGAGGCTACTCAAATGACGTCAATTCTTTTATAGAGATTATTAGAGTTCATTTTATGTTAAACGTAATTCCGACACTATAAAAACATGATATAAAACTCCTTCTAAGAAGTTAGATTTCTCGTAGAAGACTATTCTATTCCCACAATGATAAGTGGTGGAATATGACGGAGCACTAATATGACACGAGTTGTTGCAGATAAATTATACTACAGGTTATTGCTGCATGATTGGATGCAAATTGTGCTCCGTGAAAAGGTAATCTTCAGCTCGAAGGACCGGGAAATAATCTCGTTAGCGATATGAGCAACACGACGCTGGAAGACTGTTAATCATTTGGTCTTTAAATTCATCATGTCAGGGCGATACTAAAAATGATGCCCTTTGAATTGTGGGCAGATGGGATCGTGGCTCGAGAAAGTGGGAGACTACGAGACGGGCTCCGCACTAAATAATAATAGTCAATATTATAGTACAGAAATTGTAAACAACTTTTGCATGGCATGAAATCTACTTGTGTAGCTTCATACATTTACAACAAAATACTAAAAGAAATAACAATTAAAACCATATTTCAATTCAGAAAACAACTGACAGAATGGCTCATAGGATAAGATAAACCGCAATTCGAAATTATCATTGAAAACGTATAATAAAATATTAGTAAAAGTAAAAAATAACCTGCCACTTCTCAAATATCAATGCTAAAAAATAACATATTATACACTGAAAAATAGTTCAACAGAAAACCCATTATTGACAGGAACGAAGGCAATTTATTATATAACAGATATTTCAATGTCTAGTGCGATAAGAAGCGGAAAATACAATAAACTATCTGCTTTCTTTCTTATTATTAATGTTCAATATATTTTGCTTAACTTTACTATATATTTATTATTACAAGTAACATGTTACAAATTAATGTATGTAAAAATTGTTGTTAATATGTGTAATAAAAGCCGGTTAATTGGGAACGAAATGAAAAAATGGAATGTCAGCAAGTCGTAACTGCTATACGATACCAATAACAAATGAAAACTGAGCATAGTATAATCTTGTGTATCCGAAATTGTGCTGCTCGGCTATATACGAGAACATACGTAGCTGTCGGCTCTTCAAAATTATTAATATGCTTTGATCGAAATAGATAGATCAAAAGCTTTCGATTCGATCAGAAACATTGTTCTAGTTTTACTGACTTTATGATCGATCGATGTTTGATTTTCTTGATCGATTTTTCTAATATGAATCTTGATGCACCGAACTCGTAACATAAATTAATATTTTGAATAGCGGTTAACATGAAAATATTTCGATTGTAAATTATATAGTTCTACAGAATAATGTGGTTCTGATGCCAACACTAATTTATGAAAATGAAACCTGGAATAGATAAGTGTAGAGCGGATATTTAATAATAATACGTGTGGAAGTTAAAGAATGAACAACCGAAGTGCAAATGTATGTTATGAGTATTTTTGTTTGCAACAGAGACAAGAGATCTGTGCGTAGCATGAGAAGATGTATGAAAGTGAGTGAGACAGGAGTATTATCATCACTGCTTATTCTTGCGAGGAAACAGAGTGATGGTAAGTTAAAATAAAATCAAGGTTGTTTAAACCATTTCGTATTCTTTCCAGAGGAAAATGTGATAATATTATGTACGCATATTATTTCTGTAGGTTTGCTAGACATTTTATTAAAAAAACGGCACCGAAAATTGACAAAAGTTTCGATACCTTGCTTTTTGGATTATGTTAAAAAATATGTAAATTAATAATGAAAGTTAATTTCATTTATTTATAATTATTTATATATTGAGATTCAGGTTAATTTTAATTCGTGTTTGTGTGAGATCGTAATCAAATTAACGCTAAATATGCAGCCAATTTGCTGAAAATGTGGTGCATAGTTTTGCAAATTTCTCGGATGTGCTCGGTGAACAAGGAGTTTACTATCTAATTAATTAAAAGATTTTTTATTACCAGCTAATTGTAAGGCTTTTTAATGTATAATATTTATCTGACGTTGATGTTTGGAAAGCGTGTTGCAAAAATGTTTTTTGTAATCATATTAATATATTTAAAATACAATTTAATGTCGTCTTATTGAATTGAATTTGAAATGAATATTTTGACTAAGCTATTGTTAAAAATCTACGGTTTTGTAATTATATAGTATCTCGTATCGCCGGACAATCAAACAACTTCAATTGATATCTTCCTGTGTATATTTTTATCTTCCCGCTGTCCATTATTTTCTCTGCATTCCGATCTCTGTGGTACCTTCACCGACCGTCCTCTTCGTCTTGGGAACGGGCGTCGAGTAGAAAGCCCGCATTGATAATTTCTGGCTTTTTTCGGTTTTTCCTCAGCGGTCACGCGTGAAGAGGCAAATTATCTGTTGTCCGTAACGTAGGACTCGGTACCGCGCACCATATCTCTGGGCCGTAATAGTATGATCAATGATCTATGGACGTGAGACGTTTCTTAATGGGTTACTTGATACATGATCCGAGTCAATAAAATAATGGTTATTGCCAGGCGCGTGCAGTGAGTACATCGAAGCGTGACTTTTATGCAAACATATATTCTGGAAAAAAAATGGAAACTAATTATTTGTGTGATATATTAAAATCTGAATAATGTAATAACTGCGATAGGAATGTTACGAGATATATATTTTATATATTACGATTTTTTTCGAAATATATGTTTACGTGAGTCATGCTTCAATTTAGTCTCGGCACAAGGTTATTTCATATTTGTTGCATAGCTTTCATAAAATTCATGGGATTTACTGAAGTGTGATTTTATTTTGTTGGTAATTAAGTGAAATAAATTATTACGAATATTGGCGTTTATTCATATATTACATATATAAACGTTTATTTGTGTGGCTGGATTGTCTGAAATATCGTCCTAATCATCAGTTAGATTGCAACGAAAGTATAATTAAAAAATCTGTATTCTTTTTCTGTTTTAAAATGACTTATATCTAAAAATAATAACACCGTTTTCTTTCGTTATTTGTTATTTCTAATAATTATAAAGTTTTAATCTTTTAATTATTAGAAATAAGAAATAGTGAAAGTTAACTGTTATTATTTTTAAATATATTTCCTTTTTACAATATATTACAAGAAAATTTTGAAAAAATAAACAACTATTTTTTTATACTGGTATGTGTCTTTTTAATTCATAAAGTAATATCTACGATTACATAAAAAAATAACGTTTTATCAATTTCGCAGACAATGGTCCGCAGGCCCTGGCAATATCAGTTGACAATAGCCTATTGCTTTGTACTAGTAATTAATATAAAATATTTTTATAAATAGTAACCACGTGGATGGTATTATACATTAGTATAAAAGTCTAACCAATAATATAAACTCATACGCTAGGTATTTTGTAAAATTGATTTAATTTTATTGAAGATAGTAAGTATTATTACTTGTATTAAGTACAGTGGTGAGTCTAATTATTACCTATAATTATATGTTTGCCCCCATTGAGAGCATACTGTAATTTAATGATTAGTTATTAAATTCTTGGATGTAATACACCTGAGGGTTCCAGTCGGCAATAATTAAATATATTTACCTGTTTCAACATTTTCGCCTAAAGCTTTCGTGTCTTTGGTCTCGAAATTAAAAATTATGATGCTTACGCAAACCATCATTAAATGCTAAGTGTGACTAGGCCCTGTAGGGCTGCCTGTATTACGAGAATCAAACAATTATTTGCATCAACTTTGGATATTGACAGAGAGAAATTTGTCGAGGATCCAGGCTGCAGAGATGAGATACCTAAAAGGTGTAGACTGGGTGGTATTAAGAGAACAAACAAATCAGAAATTATGTCATCCGAGAGAATCTTGGGATGAACTCGCTGCTGCTCCAAATGGACAAATTCCACATTGGAAATTGCCATTGCCTTGATAGATTTTCTCCTAATCAGTACCAGAGAAGAGGGACCCCCCACCAAACACCCAGGGCCGTTCTATGAGCAATAGCTCTCATATCGGCCCTGCTCTTTCGTCATCCATGTTCGGCATTTTTTAAATGCTAAAGTGTCATGCTCACCGCTGACACTTATGGGACACTGACGGGGAGGCGTCCACACAAAACTTCTCTCCGTTTACAAGGCGCAGGGAGAAATATAACAAATGGAACATACTAATTAACCATTATGTGGGAATTTCAAGTTATTTATATATTCAAGAAATGATACCGTTGAAGTACACAATATGAATGTGGAAAAGTCCAGTGTCCAATAAAAATGTTCAAAGGATATATGAAACTGAATACAAAGTATAACAAAACGTGACACCCGATACATGAGACATATGTAATTTGGAAAACACATATATCAATTTGGATATACTAGAAATAAATTAGACAAAGTAAAAGCAAATGGAAAGGCTTTACGAAGAATGGTAAATTACACAATGGTAAGGTACACCCCTGGACAGAGAACGGTGGAAGAGTGCTGTCCAACGGATGGGCCTCCGACCCGATTAGGGTAAAAAACATGAAAAAGAAAAAGTGTATATGTTTGTGTCTCTAATTTCTGATTAACAAATGAAACGTCCACGGAAAAGAAGTGCTATATTGAAATGTAAATTTAACATACTTTGAACTGTTGTTAGTCTTTGTTCTGTTATTTCTCTTATTCTTAGGCTTAAAATGTAGAAAAATTATTATTTTTTGGAATGTGCATTCATCAATACGTTGCCAGTACAAAAATACCGTAGACAATCCAATTTTAGTTTTTCAAATAAAAGAATCATGAACTCGTCACCTTTTTTCCCTGTTCCCGATTTTTTCAAACGGCCACACTCGGGACTGGACCTTTATGTTCAGTGTGTTTGACAGCTTTATAGTGAATATAAAATACAATATAACTATCTAAACCTCACTTAAGCCATAAAACGTCTCCTCCTTTTAGTGAATCCTTCGAATATTTTCAATTTGTAGTCCACATCGCTATCATTAATATTCAATGAATTAAATGATAGTCGCACTGGAAGCGTCGAGGCGACCTTTAACATCATTAGAGATTGAAAATAAAATTCTTTGTACCGATGAAATTAGCTCGCTTACACGGACATATGTATCTGTCTATTTGGTCCAGCGCGAAGAGCGGACAGAACAGATAGCCCTAAACTTTTTGAAATGTTCTCCGTGTCCGGTGATCACGAGTTGCGTCCACTTCTCACGGGGGATTCGCGAACGGTGGAATCGCTCGTTCATCCACTCTAATGGCTCATTATTCCGCGGTCTGGAAAATAACACTTTTCCCTAATTTATTACGAATTAAACGCCAATGTCAAAAATGTTTAGACCCGGCGAAAGTCGGCCGTTACCCGGGCCTCTGTTATTATTGGATCGTGCATATTTCTCCGCGCCTTGGGCGCCGTCGATACCTCGGCATTGTGCGCGTGGTAAAATTAGAAAAATTTGATACGCAATAAATTCACTCGATTAAACGTTTTGCGCCGTCTTTTTGGAAAGACTTTCTCTAAAATTTGACCCGCGTCGATATTTTTTATTGTTATATTTTCACGTAATATTTTGACTCTTGCAACACTTTTCTTTCATTTTGTTATACTATTTAAATGTCTACCGCCAGAGGCTTTATGTTATATAAACGACAATGAATAAGTGAAAATACATTTCACTCGATGTTACTATTTGTAATATTCTTCCGGTGCGAAATGAATGTAATGTTATTGATAGTTTTTCGATTGTGTTTCGATTCATAATTTATACTTGAATGATGCTCGAAAAAGATTCGTGTTATCTTTGTATACAATAATTTTTCTGAAGAGTGTTGCGAATTAAATATTTATTCAACAGTACGCATTTAATAAAGCGATCAAATGTACCCAGATAAGAAGCAAAATGTCTTTTTATGGTGTTAAATGTATCAGTTAAAAAAGTAACCCATAAAAACCAAGTTTTTATCATACTCCCTTTCTTTGTAAAATATAACAAAAATTAAAGACGAATTAAAACATATAGCATAACACCAAACTTACAGTAATTTAATATATTTCTAAAATGTCAGATGTTTTGAGCTTTGATAAGACACTTATGCTTTGAAGATTAAATTCTAAAAACATTTTTCAGACAATTTAGATTTTCGACATTCGTAGTGCAGTACCTATTATGCATACCGACGGAGTAATTCAAATTTAGAAAATATTCCGCGACGTTATCGGGCCGCCGTAATCAAACTTTTCTAATGATTCCAATTTGAAAAAACCAATAATATTTCTAAAAATCCGAAATTATACTATAATATATAATATTTTTTAATGAAAATAGATCTTGAGATTGATAGATCTTCTTGATCGTCGCCACGAGTCTACTTGCCAAGTTTCAGCTCGATTGGATCACGGGAAAAGGGTCAACAATCGATCCAAAGTTTTTGTTGACGGCAAACAAGCAGACGCCACGAGTTAATATAAAGGGAGTAAAAAAGAGTACGATATACCATGAAGTCGTGTGATGAAGAGGACATTTTATAACATTTAAGATATATGTTTTAATTGCATTTGAAAAGCACTACTAATGTCGTCGTAAAAAATACGCGGTATAGGATTCTGACATATGCATGCGTACCATAATATCCCCGTACAGAATATGTTAATGCGTACATATGTATGTCTGCGTCGTTATCCGCAAAGGTACTGAATACCCGTAACTACGTTAATGTACGAACCTCCTCTGTTTTGGGGGAGCCTCCGATAAAACATATGCTCATAGAACAGTGTTATTTATGGTATTGGAGGAACGAAATTAGTTAGATTTATATCAACGATGACAACATTCAAAACCACCGCGGGTGATCTGAGTTGAATATGTGAAGAAGTATATTCCAAAAAAGGTAGACACTTTTAGGTGGTCGGAAGACACTATAAATTATTCAATTTAAAAAGGAGAACACGTCCTCCTTTTGTATACCATATGGTAACCTTACCCACCTATGGGAACGGTTTAGATAAATGCTCTCGATTTTTGATTATAATTGAACAGTATTATTAGTCAGCTATAATCAAAAATTACGAATTCAAATTAAACTTAAATACAGGATGTCCCAACATTTTGTGGGAATTTTGTTTCTGTCACTTCATTAGAGACGGCAAATTCATCATAGAAAGCGCGTGTAAGGTATTTCAATAATGTAAATTTATTACCCAAATCAGTATGCAATTACGGTGATTTGGCGCAAAATACATTAAATTTTGAGTAGTGATCATGCCTGCAGCAAGCGCTATTTGGCGTTTATTGGCGGTATTTGAAGAAACTAGTTCGGTGGCTAATCGCCCAATACCTCCAGCAACTCGGCGCGCTCCTTAATGAACATTGCTGTTGTGGTGAGAAAATTACCGAAATTAAATTAAATGCGACTCTGTTGCACTTTTTTAATAAGATATTTTGATATATAAGGGGGGGATCTATACTTACAACAAGCTATAGACTTAATACCACCAATCGATAAGCTATCGCCGCTTTGCATGTCAAAATATGCAAAAATTCTCGTCAAAAGGGCTGGTACAGATGGTCTTTTAAATGTCGATGTGTAATTCCACACCTAGTCGCCAGCAGTGGCGTGCAGTGGGTATAAACTTAGGTTATGCTGGGACCGACTATATACCTAGGTATATTAAATATATATATATATATATATATATATATACGCATATACCTATAAGGGTGGGTATGTACATTTAAAAAAAAATTTAACTATATAAAATGAACTATTTTGAGTAGCTTCAATCCACAAAAATAACTGCACTATAAAATAAGTATTGTAAAAAATATTTCCTAAATAATGAATTATTTTATATAGGTATAGCTAATACGGCAAAAAATTTCAATATATTTCGAAGACGATTTATATATAATTAAATCGGGAACAATACTAATTTCAGATATGCGTTTCTTTTCACAAAAATAAATCAAACATTTTATGATATCATTATGATGTTATGATATGACAGATCGACAGATGACAGATGGTATTTGTATTTACATTCACCATAGAATTTACACCAAAAGTTTTGGGTGGAATTTGTAAAAAATAACATTTCTGCAATTACATGCGCGTTTCTCACCTGGCATAGGACCTTTCGAAGAAGCACGCTAAATTTACTTGTCTATTACACAAAACTCGCAGCCTTAAAAATACATGGTTTTTTCTCGACTTGACTATATCTATGGAACAAATTGGTTGGTGAAATAAATGAAGAATTTACATGAAGTTAGGCACAGAAAAGTCAGAAATAAAACTTCTAGCCGTAGGACGAATTACGGCTAGTATTTTAAATCGGAAAAAAAACAGATACGTCACGTTAAACGGAAACGTCAGAAATAAAACTTCTAGCCGTAGGACGAATTACGGCTAGTGTTTTAAATCAACTTTTTCTTAAGATAAGGATTATTTAATTAATTTTTCTTTCCCAGAATATTTACTAATGCACAGCTTTTTTGCTTGTATGCGCTGCACGCCACTGGTCGCCAGGTCTAAATAAAATAAGAAAACTACTCTAAATTGTTATTTTTTCATTTCTAGACAAATTATACAAAAAATCATCCTGTATTTTATGATGTTTATGTATATCATTGTTTTATATTGGCTGTCATTAGTAGTAGGAAGCGACGCTCCAGTAGCTTCTTGCGTTTCCCGTTTCATTCTGTTCTCTACCTGAGTAGGATAGATATACACCGTTTATAGATTTTGACTACAGTCATTATGAAAATATTCGTGTACAACTCAAAATAATAAGCATTTGAATTCTGTAATATCAGGAACCTTGAATAGTGTTTTTTAAATCAATTTTTTTTAACTATATCGAAATAATAACGTCCCAAGGGCTGAATAATTTATTATTAAATACATTTTTATGAAAGTCATTGATTTTAAAGAGTTTAAAAGTTTGAGTTAAAAATAATATTGCTTAATACTCCACTTTATAAATATAGAGAACATTACCAGTTGCGAAATATATGTATGCTGTTTCATGAGAAAGGATTACAGATGTCTCAGGCATAGTCCAATAAAATATACGGAAGATTCCCGGAATTGGAACACATATACAATTTTTAATAATATGTGGATGTTCTTACGATGGAATTGGTTGCATTGTGTAGAGTGATCACTTAAGGGGGCTCATACAGGTTGTAAGCTCTGGGCCGTCGTACAAGGAACATCCATACATGTTTCTCATATTCCCCTATTCCCACATTCCCCTCCATTCGCTATTAATGTATGTTAAATTAAATTTTTAAATTCAGTGGAAAATTTTTAAGATTGTTTTGCTGTTAACTTTTCCCAAAACAAAATAAATAAATAAACACACAAATACACACACTCACACAAACTCACTATTGGACATGTTTTTTCTTATTTTTTATCGATTGTATATATGTGTTTTCTTGTAATTGGCCCAAAACTCTGTACATCAATTATTATTTTTTTCAAGATTGATTAATTATATGGCTGTAAGAAAACCAATAAATGAAAATAAAAAAAAATAAAATATAAATAGCTTTATCTCTGTGGAGACTTCTATAATTCATCTTAATTAAATAATAATCCCGCAATGGACAAATCCAGTCATCGTGTTATCAGAACAAATACATAAAAATATTATCAGAAACATTATTTTAAAACAACTGAAAACTCTTCTTTTTTAAAAAGATTTACATTTAAAAAGATTTTTTTTGCATTTTTTTTATTTAACTATCTTGTCTGTTTGTTGTAGTGGAATCTTGTAATTGATTTTTCCCCAATTTCCCGACTAGCTAAAGCTCCGAAACCTTCAATATTTACGTAAATTGGATGACCCTACATTATTAATCATTTTCGACATGATTTCGTCATTATTTTCATTCAAATTGATAATTTTCGATTATTATTGAACATTATATTCCTACGTAGCTTCGAGATTCGTCAAATGTTAGTATGAAAAAATTTTAAGATTTCAAATTTATTGATTTTAGTCGACAGATTCAACTTTGGCATTAGGCGTCGGAAAAAGATATCAAATTCTTTAAATTAGGGTTATGTTGAATGTAGATTTCTAATATCTCGGGATCACTTTGGTTTAGAAAAAAACGGTTCGACAAAAAAAAACGTTCAACATAATTATGCCACGGGTTCAAACGTGTTTAATATTTGGATACTGCATTGGCGATGTTAAAAAATCGATTACGAATGTATGCAAAAGAAAGCGTATCATGTCTTCAAAAATTTTTTATTATTTACTATCAATATTTTCTTAAAGAGTAGTTTGAATCTAGCCATCTCATGCCTAGTGTGTATAGCAATCATTGAACTCAGGATATGGCTGGAGGAATCCGTGACGGTGTTCCGCGTGCGTACCTCTTCGTGATAATCGTCCCTGCAATCGATCCACGGCGATCTGTGAGCTCTCCTCGGAGGTTTCATCACCGCATCATTGCAGACGGACCACCGCAAACGACGTCCGTATTACGTTTTTTGTTACCCTCGAGATAAAATATCATAATGGATTTGCGGTCACTCGACCAAAGAAAGTCTCGGTGACCCGTCATGTTTGTTAACCCTTGCCGTGCCGTGATTGATAATACCTGTGTGCAGGCACGAAGTCAACTCGTTCTACCGTAATGTGCAACTTTTAAGCATTTCAAATGAGAAAAAAAATGCTTCTACTAATTTCAATGCTTTTAAAATTATTGTAAATTGTTATCGTACATTTATTTCCCCTGAATATTGTGTATTTAAAGTGAAATACATATTGATAAAATGTTCATATCACGCCGAGTCCCGTTCACCGTCATTGTAAGCGTTAACCAAATATTTAAATAAATAAAAATATCTTTAAATAAAATAACTCTTTGTTTAGCGCCACTTTATTGAGTTTTAACCAACTATATTCAACTTACAGCTAAGCCTTCATCAGGGTTGAATAATTGGAAGGGGAACATATCTAGAATTGGGCTACGCGATAAATCTTATTGTTTATTAAGTTTAGAGTATTTATTTATTTTTAATGATTTTTTTGAAGCATTAGAAATTTAAAAAAACATTAAAAATAAATAAAAAACAGTTATTTAACCCTTGCTTTCTTGATTGTGATTCTGTTTTTGAATAGTAATTTTTAACCCTGATGAAGGCTTAGCTGTGAGCTGAAACTAGTTGGTTGAAATTTAATTATTTTATTTAAATATATTATGTCTCACCAGAATGTGTTTGCTTCGTTTTTAGTTAGTATGTTTTTATTAGTCATTTCTACATGTAGATGTTTTTTTTTGGATTAGCAAAAACTTTTCTTCTTGTGCGCCCATTTACGCAAATGTTTAATGGGCTCTACTCTAGACTGTGTTATTGTATCTATACGGAAGGATCAACCGTTGCCATAACATGGTAGAAAATACCCCATCTAACGCAGCTGACACCCAACATATATCAATTTCACTATCTTATCTTTGTCCTTTCCCAATTTAGATGGGGTCGGCTCTCCTAATCAATTTCACATGTGATCTTAAATGTATTTATAGGCAATTTCCCTTTACTCAATTGCTTTTCGACTAGTAAAATTTATATATATATATTTTTAGGATTAGTGAAAATTGTATTTAATTGGCTTGGTAGACCTCTTTTTCTGCGTGGCTTGGGAGGGGTTAACCACGCACGGTTATGTGATGACAAATAGTGGAGTTTCAAGAGCGCAATAATCATTGACCGTGGGGCTGGTCAGGCGGGCGTATCGCTCTTTTTCGTTCTCTCGCACGACAAACTCCATCCGCTTATCTTTCTCTTGATCTTCCTTCACCACCCGCCGCTGGTAATCAGGGGATTAATTACCGTGCTGCCGCTGGAAGAGAAATTAACTCTTGAGCCGGTACAGGTGTGCCGATTTCAGAAGTCTGTTAACATCATAACGTGGATAATTTTTCTCAAAGCTGGTGGTCAAGAATCGTACTGTTGTGCGGACACATTGATTAGATTTATCACAACTCTTAGAAGCTAGGAAGTTGTAATGTCCTCAAGAAACTGGGTTAAGATATGGCTGTTAAAATGATATAATATATAGATTCGGGAATACATCAAAATGATCAAATGGAAATGGTAATCTGCTCCGAGACAGTTTACAGTCTGTATTCGTGTAAATGGGTGACACATAACTAGGTTATGTGTGAGGGTGAGCAGCTAGTGATGACATAAAATGTTGGTTTAACAGAAACGCGTACCTACTTACATGTTTCACTTAATTTATTAGAGTAGACTACAAAAGTTATTAAAATATATCTTTTAAATGGCGCGGTGGAATAGGAGTTCGTAGCGAATACTGCTATCATTCTCAGCGGTGGAAAGTGAGGAGTTTGGTTTGGCAGAGCACATAAAAAGATATATTGTTATTCGTATTCTTCACCAGATCAGTCAAATTGATATAATTAAAAATACGTACGTACGCGAGATATTAAGTTAACCATGTATTGAAATATACTCGGAGTGTACTTTCGGGGTAAAATAATGATTTACAACCTTCCCTGTTAGGTTGATGTGGACGATTCTGCAAAGTCATCCACATCAATCCTGCTTCAAGAAATGGTAATGGGTTGGGCCGCTTAACAGAAGGGGCGACAGTTGTCGGAGTAAAAAGGCGCTAGAGTAGAGGTTCCGCCCTGGAAGTCGAATCTAGGAGTCGTTGAACCGATAACATACAAAAAATTTCCGGATGCATTCATTTGCAGAGGACAGAGGGTCCAATAACGGATGAATGTGAATTGAGACGAAGAATCGTAGTTTTGCGTGTATATGCATAATTTCAACCTTTTGCAAACCAATATCAAACAATTCTTGAAATTAATCAACCAAATTTTCAACTACTTTTCTGTATGGTGAGTTTGATTGCAGTGACATATTTTAGTACCTATTTTTATACTGTATAGTTTTATTTTTTAACGAACAGGTCGTTATTGACCTTGATATATAGTCCTAGTGTGACATTAAAAAAAATGACAAGGAATAAACATTTTGAAATTATATATATTCCATTCTAAGAAATTATATACAATCCAACTAAGCATTTATTACTACATAAACATAAGGTAAGTAATTTTATAGATATTACTGTTAGCGATTAATAGATGTATGGAGCAGATATTATTCAAACGCTTTCAAATCTTTTTCTTTGTAAAACGTAAGCCTCAATTCGAATAAATAATTAATAAAATAAAATAAAAAAACATTAAATACACTCAATGTTAAACACCCTTGTGCCGAGATTGTATAAACGCCCTAACTTAAGAAAATAATGTACCAGTCTAAAGATGGCGGTGACTTATGTGAGCATATACCATTATATCTACACAAATTTTAATAATTTTTTTTATTTTTTTTATTTTTTATTTATTTATTAATTTTTTTTTTTTTTTACATCTCAGACCCACAAAACATCACATTGATATTTGTCTGTAGGTGCATCAATACTAGGGATGGGCGTTGAATGGACGGACTAGTTGAAATCAACCGTTGACGTTGCATCGACGCGTCGACCGTTTACGTTTATCGCATGGACTAGTTGAATTCGTAGACGGTGGACAGCGGACGCCGTGGTCGGTGGACGATTCGAGATTAAACGCAATGCAAAGCAACGAGCGAGAGCAAGACAAAACGTCTCCGTTTATTTCTCTCTCATCTCTCGCTGTCGACTTGTAGATGCCATAGACGTCATAGACTGCTCGACGGGTAATTTCATTTCAACTCTAAAGTACACTACCATAGAGTGCAGATCTGTGTACACGAACTATAACTAGAGATTTGAAATTTGAATACATGCGTAGCGCGAGATAGGCTTAATAAGCTATTATCTAATATTTTTTACTTGATTTTTTGTGATGTCACGTGCGACGATTCGGTGAATTCCCAATTTTACGCTGTATAAAATAAAACAATTCTATTTAATTATTATATTTTGTATTGAACAAAACAATTCTATTTAATTATTATATTTTGTATTAATTAATAGGCCGGCTAGATATTTTTCTAAAATCAATATTTTATTCGATCGATCTCGACTTCTTATATATCTACTTGAAAAGGGATGCTAAAATTTAATTATTGTGTTATTTCCTTACTTTTCAACTTTAGCATATAAATGATAAACAAACTTGTAGGGAATAAAATTTTCTATACCTAACTATGGTCCTTATTCAGGAGTCCAACATTAATTATTATATATGTAATATAATCTTGAATTTAGGTTTAATTAATTTTTATTAAAAATTCCCTATTTTCAACTTTATAGATAAAAAAATAAATCTATTATAATTTTGTTTACACCACTTTTTATTGGTTTTTTACATGTTTCGGGAACAATGTTCCTTTTCTCAAATTGAGCCATAAACTAAAGTTGACAAATAATACAGATATATTTATTTATTAATAATGTCACCACAAAGTGAAAGTCTGACTTTGAAAGATGTATTCTTCAATAAATTTCTAGATAACATCTCAAATGTAAAGTATTTTTAAATTATGTATTTATTTATAAATTTATAGATAATAAATAAATGTAAAAGTTTTTATCATTTTATTTAACTTGTATTGAAACGAATGAATTTTTCGTAATCGATTTGAGTTAGTGTAGTGATAGTCCAACGTTTTACAAAAAATAATACTCATAATCAAGGCAGGAATATAGTCCTGCTAGGTTATTATTGTTTTACAAATAACCCTGTACACATGTAATAATGTGTATCAAATATATTTTTTTATACACACATTGCTTTGTACTTTATATTTTTAAATTTTATACTCAAATTTTAATGCTTATACCCGATACTTTCACTGCTTATATATGTAGTTTATATTTATATTTTACTGCTTACACCTGATATTGTTGTGTATACCTTTCTTTCTTTATTTATTTCTTTATTTATTCTTTATTTACTTCTTTCTTTATTATATATAGAAAGAAGTATATAAAACAATATGTAAAAGCCTATAAACAAATAAATAATAAAATATTTCTTTTTACATATAAGCACAAGTAGCGGTTTTACTTTCCCCGAAACTATATTCCTTCGAACTTCTTTAAATTTTAAAAATTAACGTAATAAAAATAACCAACGGTTGTGCCGTCGAGCAGCGTCGCGTCAAACCGTAGACAGTTGACTGTCGTCCCGATGTTTAGATAAACGTCCGCGACGTCCGCGTAACGAAGTTGACGCGTCAACTAGTTGACGCGTCAACTAGTTGACGAATTCAACTAGTTGATCGTCTCGTCGATGGATGGACGTGGACGGGCTCGTTTCGTCGACGGTAAATACGTCGACGACCCATCCCTAATCAATACATATATATAAATAAATTGTATTTACCAGAAATACATTCATATTAATTAATTACAATAGATCTTATAAACTCAAATACAAATCAACAATACTATACAACAATACAAGAAAAAATACAAATATTACCAAAATCAAAATAAGTCTTCTTTATTTAATAACATATTCATTAATTCTGTATTTTGCCCTTTTTTATTAATATCCATTTTGACACGACATGGGATTTTATTTAATATTTTTGGTATGACATATTTTAATGTTCTTTGTCCATATTTATTTATGACCTTCGGTATTCGTAGTCCTTCTTTAACCGTAAATCTGGTACTATGTTTATGAATCAATCTATGCTTATATGTCCCATCTTCATGATATCGTGTAATTAGTTTGTACCACAAGATAGCATTAATTGGCATAGATCCTTGTTTCTTGAAGAGTTCCTGTATATCTTTACTAGCACTTTCTTTATTTATTAATTTTATAGCCGAATTTTGAATATTTTGAATTTTTCTAATATTAGTTTTGCAAGTTAGACCCCAGCTAGTTATTCCATTCCTTATTACCGATTCCGCTAAAGATTGATATATAGTTTTCATAGTCTGTATCGGAACATAGTATTTAATTAATTAATTAACATGTATTTTTAGGTATCACATATCTGCAACATGTTGCTTCATTTGTATCCCCTAATCATTTGTAGCAGTTGTGAAATGAATCATTAGCATTCCGAAATGTTGTTTCATTTGCGTGTAAATTTACGATGTGGTAATTAGATTATTTAACGTGGTTTTGCAATTCTATCCTGGGTATTAGTTATCTTCAGTTGCATGTAGGTTGAAATGCCGACGATATGTGTGTGCATCTGCATTGCGACCGCGGTCGGGCACCGGGACGTTAACGTGTCTGATAAAGTGACGTATCGACGAGACGGCTCCAGTGCCAACTGCCGTGGTTCATGGCGGTAGTCTAGATTCGTGTTTTACTGCCAAGCTACTTTTCTCACCTTGTTTTACAATATTGACGCTTCGTGCCAGCGGTGTTACATGCCATACTTCGTTACTCATTTTAAGACAAGATACCTATTTTTCAACCGCGGCTTTTTTCATACCCATGCAGTATTTTTTTTATTTTCCACCGCGAAACAAAATAAGGAATTTTATAAATACTTACACATCAGGCGCGGTCGCTTCATACATGCTTTGGATGCTCCGCATCCCTTGTGTTCTAGAGTCAAAAAGCTTTGGACTTTTTGTTTCTAGCCAAATACAGCACTCCAGAAAATAAATTAGTCCAGTATTTTAGAAAACAGTCGTAAGTCGTAATATACATTACGACAAGGCGCGCGTACGGAGCGACTCGAAATACATATACATTCTCAACATTGAACATCTACGAATCAAGTAAACACAGCCACCAGTAGTGATGGAATCTGTAACGAATTCCGCATCCACACAGAGTTCAAAAATCCGATTTTCGCGCATGCGCATTCATTTCTGCTTGTCGAGATCTTCGGATAGTGGATACGGACTTGAAAACAGCATCCAACGGAATCACCCGAGGACAGCCGAACGTAGCCGCGCAGCCACGGCTGAAGGGCCGAGACATATTACGGAACGAGATGATTGTTTTGAGGATTTTGTTTGTGTGACGTATATAATTGGTGGAAATGGTGAATTTGAATACTTGAAACCGAATTATTGAAACATTGAGTGTCGTTCAATTATCTGTTTAAGTAATCATTTAAATAAAATATGAATAACAACGCGTTCTAACACTGTAAACGAAAGAATTGAATTGTGTTAATGCATAATTGAATCGTAAATGCGTAAAAGTTTTGTATTTCGATATTTGCGAAAAAAAAACATATTCTAGATACTCCGAAGGAAAACCGATTCCAATTTCGAAGACAACGCCAGGAAATAAATCATTTCTAAGATGTTTTCTTGGATTTGTGGTTGTACTAGATTATCCAAATTATTTTGCTGGCCATGTCTTTTATTTTGAAATGAAAATAATACTAACGTGTGGAATAAGCACGGATTACACGGTTTGAATACTCTTTCAAGAACTAGGAAAGGACACACGAGTGCTCTCAACAACATAATATTATCTTATCTTAACCTCACTTGCAATTTTCCTCAGTGAATTTTCCACAATGAAAAGGACTAAAACGTACAACCGAAGCACACGAGGCGAAAACAGACTTTCTTCCCTTGCTATCATTTATATTGAGAAAACATTCCTGCTGTTTTTAAAAGAGAATACAAAATTTCACAACGATTTTATAAAGAAAGAGCGTCGAATCGAGCTTAAGTTTAAATAAATGAAAACTCGGGTATGTAATGGATTTGTTAATATAGGTACGAATGGCGCATGAAATTGAATAGAAAATTGTTGAAGCGTAGCTTAAAGGATTTATAAAGCTTATTTGACAGACTATTTTTGTTACTAGTTGCATGAGCTAATCTATATTTGATGGTAGGTATAAACTTAGTATCCAGCAATCCCTTCTATCAAAAGTCACCGACCGCCACTGTTACACATGTCTTTTTCGTTTACGCCTTCGGCAACATATACCTAATAAATCATAATAAAGATACTAAGTATTTTCCTTGCTTTAATAGTGAGGAGAGAAGAATCCCCGTCCGACCGGGAGAATTCTTCGGTGTTCAGTGTGTGTGGTCGCGTATATGAAAGTGTGAATGAAATGTGTATAGCAAGTTAATAAGACCGCGTGTCAAAACAGGGTTTGATGTTGAGGCTTATTTGAATGATCTTTTTTACAATTTAAACGAGCTACGAGCGAGGCGGCAGGAGCAATATGCGTTAAGCGGCTGGTTCGGCTTTGCTGGCCCGGGGTTTAAGCCTCATCTAAGGTCGTTTAATTTAGTTTTTTTGCCGTAAATTCGAACGAAATTACGGACGTTACTCGAAGTTACGGACAGAAAGACAACGAAATTTTTATATTTAGATTATTTTAAATTATTTTATTTTATCCGGGAAATATTTTTTCGTTTTGGTATAAAATTTTGTTATAACTCGTATTTTGGGATCACAGCCCATCATAATTTCAAAATAAACATTGCCAATAATTGCCCTCACTACGTGGTTGTTGATACAACGTGCGGTGACATCAATTCTCGAGCCTTTTACTTGTTACATCAGTGCGGAAAATTCGCGAAGGTGTGTTCCCGAGTGCACACCGCAATTTATTTTTAGAAATTAAACGAACACAGGATCTCGGAATGTGTTTTAATAACCGCGAGATATTCGTTTCGTTCGACCGCCGGGCGCGAGCGTTGATTAAAAATTTCCACCTTAATTGAAAGAGACATCGCTGTAATTTCTCGAGGGCAATTATATACTGAAGTCGTAGTTTCGGATATCAAATCCGAGTAATTATTATAACTATGCAACACATCGCGTGTCGCGGGGAGTTCCCGACGGCTTCCGACAGAGGTGGTCCTCCTCCGAGACCGTTCGTAATGAACCGTCTAATAGATTTAGACGGATAATTGAAAATATTAAATTACTAAAATCTATTCTCTCTTTGCCGGATGTTTAAATAATTTTTTATGCTTTAATTTTTAAGTGCCTTCAGAGCAGGGGCGTGGATGTTCTAAAAATCTGTGCACAACTATCTTTAATTTCTGCGAAACAATTATAAATTCATTTTTTATTTGATATTATTGTATATGTATGTTGACGGGTAAATAAATTAAAGGTTAGTATGTTAATGTGTCTTGGAATTCCGGTTCATTTTGGAAGGAGACCTTAGGAAAATAAAAGAGGCACCGGAAGACCTCAAAAGGGATGGGCCGATGATATTGTCGCTGTGGGGGGAAAGAAATGGCTACAATACAGCCAACAACAGGGAAGAATGGAAAAATAAGGAAGAGACCTATATCCAGCAGTGGAAAGACGAAGGCTGATGAAGAAGAAGATGTTAATGTGTCAGCTAGTCCGGCAGAAGAATTTTTAAAAATAAAGCTCCGCACAATTTACGCAAAATCTACCCCAAACTCAAACGCATACCAAGTGAATGCAATAGTGCAAATTTGTCCCTCGCACCATGCGTTGTTTTGAAAACACGTCTTTGTTTGTACAGACGTGGAAGACGGCACAAATGTATGTATATTTGAAGCGAACTTGAAAATATGCATCCCAATGCCCTTAACTATTATTTTAGTAGTGTACAAGTTTATATTATAACATTTTTAAACCCTTCAACTCGAAGAATTTGGTATGTTTTACAAGAATGGAAAATAATTCACACAATTATTTTTCTAATCGTGCTTCTGAAAGAGTACTTCTTTCATGTTAAAATAACATCTAATGACAACGCAGAGCCCATCGTATCCTTCATCATCTGTATTAGCAGGATAACCTATGTCAACGTCTAGGCTTTTGAGTTTTAAATTTTTGAAATTTCAATCATTGTTTTTGGTATGGATATTTATTTATTTTGATAAATTTACTTATATTATGATTAAATACTTGCTTATTATTAACGCAAATTTTCACGTCACATCTTGATATTTCGCGGTTGCTGAATGTTGAATAAGTTCATATCTCGAAATAGTATTCAATTCCTGCTTCAAATTGAGCCAATTCGCAGCGCTTTGCTTGAATCTGAAAGGGAAATAATTTTACAAATATGCACATCATTACACATTTGCGATCGCTCTCGCACTCTGGATGGCTGTCGATTGATGCATTTCATCGGAAGCTGATCCAGTTATCTGGATGCAATCTCGGCGGAGGAAACTCAGCGGTAGACTAACAGAGACCCAGTTTCTCGGCATGATAGAAATCAAAATATTTTGAAATCATACGTGTGTACGTGTTTCACGATACGATGACTAATGATGAGGTTAAAAATTAATTGGACGAGTACCACTCAATGTGAACGATCACATTCTTGAATCATTTTATATTACTCAGTTAACAATTCCTCTTCCATTTTATAGGAATATTTCAATCGTGGTAAAAATGATTCGGGGCAGCGTTCTTTTGCCGACTTAATTACAATTTGTACATTTGAATGGTCTTTATTTGAAACTATGACAAACAAATTATTGATGTCTCACAGAGACGAGGCTATTTATACGGAAAGTATGTATGGAAGTCTCGGGCGTTTACAGGGCGTGCGACCCGTCTTAAGGCTGTCTCAAGTGATCAATTTACACAATGTAAGGTTCACCGATTGCACCCAAGATCGAGCACACATATATTAAATTTGAAAAATTTACTTTCTCATTTACCTTACTTGATACAACTACTCTATCGCTATCTATAGTAGGTTACATACATTACATATAGCCACTATATGTAATATTTCATGGGAATGACAAATTTCAACTATAGATAACGATATTTCAAATATACATCCCACTGTGGATAAAATCCAGTAATTTAGTATGTTCTTAGAACATACTAAAAAATATTCTAAATATCTAAGTTTCTTTTTAGTAGGTAAATTATTAGAATATACTCCTAGTCCAAATTTATAATTCTGAATATTTAATTGCAGGGAGACGTCGCGTGTTTAGCAGTTCAAATTTAAATATTTACGGAATAGGTACTTATTCGACAACTTATTGTATAGCATAAATTAAAATACTGGCCATTGTCTTTGTTAACTGAAAATATAATACTGTTCACCTCACCCCGGCGAAGATTGTTTATTTATTCATCGTAAAAATTTGGATAATTATCTCTTCCAATTTACTTAGGTAGACGAATAAATCTTTGCGAACATTGCTGAAAGCGTCATTTACATATTACCCTGACTGTAATTATCTTAAATGGTTCAAAGTATCGAGTCTTCGATACTTTGCCGATCCAGTCACTGCTTCATTACGGAAGATCGTGATGTCCTTGACAATTTTCTCACTCCATTCTCTGCAGCCAACGGTTGGTTGGGATAGCCAGTAGCATCCTAGATCTGGTCAGTCCATAGAGTCGGAGATCGGCCTCTTCATTTTTAACATTTCCACCTTACCAGTGGCTCTCCTTTGATATTGATAATTTGTTGGTCGTTCTATGGACACTATGGAATTTGTGCATTCATATTGTTTACTTCAACTGTAGCATTTCTTGTAACTTGTAATTTCCGCTTATGTATAATAAGTACGTATATTCTATTTGTTATTTGTCCCTGCGCCTCGGAAACGGAGAAGAGGTTTTGTGTGGACCATGAGTGCCGGCAGGGTGGAGAGTACGGCCAGTTTAGCGTTAAAATGCCGAACATGGGTGGCGAAAGTGCACGGCCGATTTGGGAGCTATTGCTCTTAGAACGGCCTTGGGTATGTGATGGGTCCCTCTTCTCTTACCCGTGACTACCATCTTTTCCAGGTCATCTTCATCTTCCCTGCGGACGACGTGTCCGAAAAATTGGAGGATCTGAGACAGATCTTAGACAGTCTACGCTGTCATAATGTATCGATTATCTATGTACCATATTATTTCCCCGTAATATGATTAATAATGAGATTTCTCTATATAAGAGAGAAGGGGCATATTATCGTTAGCTCTACCCAACCGAGTTTCTACAGGTTACGCTTGGCTGTAATAGTTTGGAGACTAGAAGGAATTTTCATTTGATTTTTGCGATTGTTTCGCGGTGTGATCAATAATCCTGAAATTATGCGGATCATTAGTTTTTATGTTCCTGAGAATAACCTAAGACAGCGTCATCCTAGATTGTTTCACATTCCAATATACAGAATCTACCTGCCGATGGTTATGTCTGTAAGAGCTACCGCTATGCTGAACAATGCCACTTTGAATTTTAACCTGTTCCACGTCTCTGAAGGGGTTTTTCTAAGCAGGATTCTTCTATAACTTTGATAAGAATTCTTAATTCATATTCGTTATTATTATATGTGTTCTCTCTCTGTATGTTCAATTCTAAATTTGAGAATTAATTGAATGTACAGATTGAATTTTAGTCGCTCATGTACGAGTATATATTAGGTCCTTACATATGAAATTGACGTTTTACCGTACTGGCAAATTTGATCTCAAATATCTTCTCTTTGGTTAGGAATTCCAAATCCAAATTTTTACAGCTATTTACTCATGTATTTGTGTTTTGAAAATTATAATTCATTTGTTTTTTCCTCAATTGTTTTTTTCTTTGCGAGACTCAGTTTACAAAATGAAAAACTTGAAATATCGCGTTATTTACGAGTACGAGTTCCACCGTGGCACCAGTGCTGCAGAAACGGCTCGAAGGATTAATGATGTGTATGGCGACGGTGCCGCAAAAGAAAACACAGTGCGTTTTTGGTTCCAACGTTTTCGTTCTGGAAATTTCGACCTGCAAAACAAGCCCCGTGGACGGCCGGAGACCAAAGTTGATAATGAAGAATTGAAGGCTATTGTGGAAGCGGAATCCATCGCAAACCACATCCGAGTTAGCTACAGGCTGCGGTGTTAGTGATAAAACTGTTTTAATCCACTTGAAGCAAATTGGTAAGGTGAAAAAGCTTGAAAGGTGGGTACCTCACGAATTGAGGGAAGCAAATCAACAAACGCGAGTTACTTGTGAGCGTTTGGTGGACTAGTGCTGGTGTCGTTCACTACAGCTTTCTTAAATCTGGCCAGACGATTACGGCAGATGTCTATTGTCAGCAACTGCAAACCATGATGGAAAAGCTAGCTGCTAAACAACCGAGGCTGGTTAATCGCTCTAGGCCACTGCTGCTTCATGACAACGCTAGACCACACACTGCACAACAGACGGCTACCAAATTAGAGGAGCTTCAATTGGAATGTCTAAGACATCCACCGTACTCTCCGTACCTTGCCCCAACAGATTACCATTTTTTTCGAAATTTGGATAACTTCTTGCAAAGGAAAAAATTCAACTCCGATGGGGCAGTCCAAACCGCCTTCAAAGATTTTATTGATTCCCTTCCGAATGGTTTTTTTAGTAAAGGGATCGATGAACTACCTATGAGATGGCAAAAGTGCATAGATAGTAATGGTACATACTTTGATTAAATAAATATATTATAATAAAAAAAAATCGACTTTATGTTCCTCCCATACTAAACGTCAATTTCATATGTAAGGACCTAATATTATTTATTGAATAAATTGAATTGAATTATGAAAGCCAATCACTTCGCCGCTTTTTTGCATAGTTTTTATTGGCAAGTCGTTTTTAATACATTTTTAAGGTTCGTGCAATAAATTACAATGTATTTAATTTATTTGGTAATTAAATAAAAGTTTTCATTTTGCTCCTTATCGTCTCGTCCATCAAATTATTTCAACAGTTATTATGAAAGTTGCCTCCGATCGCCGAGTAAAAGAGCAGGGCACGGTGCACGAGTGTCTTGAATAAATATTTAAACACACGAGGAAAAGTATTATAGTGTCCCGTTAACGAATATATCAGCGGCGTGGACTAGACATGCACTCAGGTTATGCTGCTAATAAGGTAGATTGGATTGTCACTATAGGAGTGTATTCATCTGAAAGAAATATACTCTTTCAAAAGCGTTTTTTTTGCTAAAGAAATATAATGATTTGGTTAATTTACATATTTGGAAAATATTAACATTAATTTTATATGTGTGTACATATATACCAAGTGAAGAGTTAAATCATTTTATGACGTAAAGAAATGCCATGTTTAAAGTGTATTGGGACACATACATCAAGTCCACTTAAATGATTGGGTATCATATACAATATTTTTTTGGAGTATGTTAAAATTTACAACATTAACATAATTACTGGATTTTGTCTTGTGGACTAGCTCTGTTATACCTTGTATAATACGGGGTCTAAGATAACTAGTCCAAAATACTTTACAGGTAGATTTCTGCCTTAATTATGGGTAAAAAATGTTCAAGAAACAATGTCCTAATACCAACAGTCATATTTCAATATATCTAACTTATCTTCTGTAAAACTTTACGGTTACGTTTTTATCATTTCGCTTGACTTGTATCAAAGCGAGAGAATTTTTAATAATTGATATAAGTTATTTTCATTATACTAAGTTTTACAGATTAAGAAAAAAATGCAATCTGTAAAGTCATTTATATCCACTATCAATATTAGGACATTGTTGCTTCAACATTTTCTATTTTTTCATAATTAAAGCAGGAACCTACCTGTAAAGTATTGTGGACTAGCTCTGTTACACCCTTTTTATCTCATTAATATCCAAATTTGATTTATTTTTTAGAAATTATTGTTTTGTCCAGCTTTTTTACGGTACGCCCTTGGAATACGCAGGGTGTAACAGAGCTAGTCCACAATACTTTACAGGTAAATTCCTGGCTATATTATGTGTCGAAGGTGTTCAAGCAACCATGATCAATATTGTTTTGCAAAACGTTGGACTATCATTACAGTAACTTATATCGAATATGAAAAATTCATTCCCTCTTATGCAAGTCAAATAAAATGATAAAAACCTTCCAAATCCAATTTTAAAAATTCTAATTGGAGTTTCTGCTGGGATTTTATAATTTTATTTAACTTGTATTGAAATTAATGAATTTTTCGTAACCATGGTCATGGTGGCTTGAACATTTTTGAGGCAGGAAAGCCTGTAAAGTATTGTGGACTAGCTCTGTTACACCATGTATATGCGCTTAAAGCGTTGTTATGACGAGTGCGTTTCGTGCGAGCGACTTTTGCTGCTCGGGCTGACCGCACGCAAAAGTGATCTCGCGATAGAGATCACCTCATCAGGTGTTGTGCGCTCCTGGCTAATTACTCAACTCTGTTCGTCCCGAGCACGTGACGCCGGAGACGGAGCGCTTCGGTTCCGGCCGTGGCTTATCTCACATTTCTATTTTGACCTCGGCGTGTTTGTATTATTTTTAATGAGTAAACGCGGTGCAGGTCTGATAGCGCGATAAAAGAAACAAGATTGTGTCGGATACGGTAAACATGACTCAAACTCGTCGTCTGGATAAAATTACTCTCGGGATAAACTGCGTGTTATGACTGTTCGGTGTAGAGATAAATCTATTTTTACTTCGGTTTCTTTCCGTACATTCAGGCCCGCTTCTAGGTATTTTGTCGCCCTAGACGAGAATTGAGAAATGCCGCCTTCTACTTTTTGCTACCATGATTCTCTCTCCCTGTCATCCATGCTAAAATAATGAATGCATTATATATACGAGGGCTCAAAATGCCGCCCCCACTTTGTATTACCATTATTCTATCTCTTTGTCATCCAGGGCTGTAAATGCCAGCCACCACTTTTTACTTACATTATTTTATCCCCCTGTCATCCAGGCTAGAATAATGGCTTTAGATGTACAAGGTCTAAAAATTCCACCTCCCACCACTTTTTACTACCAATATTCTATCCCCCTGTGATCCAGACTAGAATAATGGCATTACATATACCAGGATGCCGTTTCCACTTTTTACTATATTATTCTATCCCCCTGTCATCCAGGCTAGAATAATGGCGTTAGATAGACGAGGTCTAAAAATACCGCCCACCACTTTTTACTACGATTATTCTATCCCCTTGTGATCGAAGCTAGAATAGTGGCATTAGATATACGAGAAACGAGTCGAGTGATTGGTGGAAATCTCAATAACAGGTGGTTTACACGAAAGATTACGTTAAACCGAGTTGATACAACCGGCCCTGCGTACACTGGATTCGGTACTTTGTGCAGTTGTCTTTTAATAGGCTAGAGGTGTGGGGTGCGTGTTGAAAAATCGGACCACCACGAAAATAGGTCAAACTTTATTTTTTTTCGTAAGTTTGCCATATCTATAAAATATTTAATTTTTTATTAGGCGTCCTCGCTAGATATTTTTACTATGAAAAACAATAGTTAACAGTGTCGAAAACACCTACTTGTGAACATTTCAACTGCAGTCCCTCGATTGCCTAAACTTACACATTTTTATCAATCTTACTTCAATGTTTTTTTAACTTTCCATATTGTCATAAAAATGCATTTGATACGTCCTCATACATTTTTGCATAGATACAGATATGAGCAGCTTGTGCACGGGCGCCGATAATACCTACCCGTATCCTTGAGGGGGAATACCTACCTAGATAATAGTGGCATCTCTTTGTTTATTTACATATATTGCTCAATTTTCAAATGCGTTTTACTAGAAACCATGTTTTGAAAATCGGTGATTATTCTATACATAATTATCTAGTATCTTAGTTTTTTTATCGGCATAATAAACCCAAATTTTCCCCTAAAAACGCCATTTTAAATTCAAACGCCCGCCATATTGTAAAAAATCTATATTTTCAAAAACCCCTACGTCAAAGATTAAATTATAGTATCAATTTTGAGAATTTTTTTGTTTTTTTTTATTCTGGTGATTGCAGATGAAATGGGAGTGGTCACCGCGGAGGACCTTTTTTTTTCGGCAGTTGATAAAACTCATGAATTTTCTGCCAATGTTGAATTTTTTATAATTTTTTCTACATATTCTTATAAGTATGTACTTTCATGTAGAAATGATACAAATACCATAACTTATATAGGTTTTCTTTAAAAAAATCACAAAAATTGTCCTTTTTCGCGCTTCGTAGGAAGGTAGGTATTCCCCCTTAATAAAACACGAGATTGATTTTATTGCTGTATTACAGTAATTTGACATCTGCCTTATATGATGAAATATGATATCTGAGGGAAGTAATCGAGTTTTATTACCTTTTTTGCAATCAATGATAAGTTTACATAAATAAGGGGGAATGAACGCCCGTCCCGCACATAGATTCTAATCAAGCGAACGGGCATTTATACATTTTCCGCACAAGATGTGGCAGCACCACATATTACACACAAATTACTAACATGTTACGCAAGGCATTGTCCTGCTGGACTAAGAATACTGCGTTTCAGAAGCGTCGTCTCTTTCTTTGCGGGCTTTCAAGGTTATTTTTAGCTTTCTTTAATTTCTCCACGTAGAGCAGCCCGTGGAAGATATTTGTCAAACTCTCGACAAAAAAGTCAACGTGAACCTTAATTACACACGTCCAGTAATAGCGTGCGCCTGCGGAGCCGCTGATGTTTCACAATGCCGCGGACTATTTATTTGAGTAATTCTCTCATGTCCAATACTGATTCTGGAATTAGGACTCTCTCCATTATGCTAGTCTGGATCGCGGTAACTGAGTTCCTCACCAAAAAACACTTTTTTTCTATTTATTTATTTTTTTAATTTTATTTTGGGAAACATACAGTACGATGTAATTAAAACCTAATATAATATCGAAAGAATATTCATTTAGTATGACCAGTAAAGTTTCCTCGAAGCTGGGTAAAACTAAGAAAAATATGATGAAACTATAAGTAACAAAATGTATAAATATATAAACCTCATGGAAAATAACAAAAAGTAAGATAAAGAACTATTAAACAATCAATAAATGATTAAAATGAAAAAAAAGTACATTGAAGTTAAATAAATTGAAGTGAAGTAAAAAAAATTAAGTAAATTAAAAAAAGTAAGCAAATGAATCCCTCATTCGTATTGTTGTGTGGTATTATAAATTTATTGATTTTAATATAATTTCCAATCTTATCGCTCTTGATATCCGGTTTTCATATTTTATGGCTAATAATATGATCTCTAACTGCTGAGATTCTACTTAATTTGCCTCAGTTTTTCGCAAAATGTCAATTAATATTTGACTTTCACAACAAATAAAATTATCGCGAAATAGTAGTATGTTTATGTAGCGTGTAAACAGCGCCTTCTAGGAGCGTTAGTGACGGACATTATTACATTATAATTTATTTAAGAATGTCATCCGTCCAAAGTGACATTACTTTTTTAAAACTTTTACATATTTGAATTAATTAATTGAATTAATATCCTAGCGGTTTATAAATATAAAAAAACACATACCTAATTCTTTTCTATACAGATTTTTGTATAAATATGTTGAAAATTTTTATGATGTAATAATTCCTTAATGACAATATTTTCGGTAAATGTGAAAGTGCTCTCGAAAAATGAGCTTTGATACAGAGTATTTTTATACAAAAGAATTATCTATATATAGGCTGCGAGTGAAGGCTGTGAGAACAGCGCCATATACAATAAGGTAATAATGTCTTTTATTCTCAATTCTAATTTGTACTGCTTAGATTAATGCATATTTATACTTTATACCTGCAATGCTCCTTCTCTATACACGAGTCGCTGACTCTCAGAGATAGTAGAATAAATTGTTTCCTTATTTTAAATGTTAAATTATATTAATTTATGTAAAAAAAAACAAATAATAAAAAGTCATTGATATAACAGACCGTAAAATTATATGAGATAATAATACAATTAAAGACAGCGACATCAAATCATAAAAAAAATCATAAAACCCATCAAACACCTCACGAGAACATCTCAAAACTACCACATCAATCATGCTAAAACAAAAGCAGGACGATCGCGACTCATCTGCAACGGACTGAAACTACATATATAACGACTTAACATAACAGACAAGATAATATGTGACAAATATACTAAGAAGTATACCGGCATAATAACGAATAACATTATTTTACATTTTTTATACTTTTACACGAAGCAAGCACATTGTGGTGAGACATAATATCTTCAAATAAAAGAACATTTTGATACCACTTTATTGAGTAATTACAAACTAGTTTCGGCTCAGAGCTGAGCCTTCATATATACTAATTAATAACTGAATTACAAACAGTCAACAAAGCATTGAGGGCAGACTCTCCTCGACGCTTTCTTGATTGAAGTGTTATTTTGTTTAAAGATATATATATTTATTTAAATGTTTATTTCTACATACGCATATATTAATTAAAATGTAATATTCGTGACCCCTCGGGTCTCTCAATCTTTTTCTAAGCAAAAAATAAATAAATAAAAAGAGGCATTTGTTCTAGATATAAAAAGCTACTACATACTTGTATTTAAAATAAAACATTTTACATATTTAAATAAAACATTTTAATGCGAACGTGTATATAAATTTATGTTGTTGGATGATACTTTCTCCTATGTCTATTCATAATGTAAAGCTTTCTACCGCTCGCCACGCTTTGAGCTGCCTCTGCGAAGAGCGGCGGGACCCGTGCAGATGTGGTCGCCACCTTCCTCTAGGCTGGTACGGTTTTAGAAACAGGAAGATGGCGCGAGCCGTGTGCAGCCCGGGCTGCAGCGGAGGGTGATATATTTCTGGAGACTAATAAACACGCTCCAGCGGACGGTGGACTCATCAAAAGAACTGCAGAAATTAACAGCCGAGTGCAAATTGGCTGGCTGCGGGCGCCTTCGGACTGACCGCAGTCGACTTGTGTTTCCCATTTCGCCCTTACTGAATCATTTCTAAATAATCATATTACATTAATTAGGATAAATAATATGTCTCACAGAGACTACTCTATTTATATGGGAAAGCATGTATGGAAGTCTTTGGGCGCACACAGGACTTACCACCTGCCTCGGGCTGGCTTAGGTAATCACGCGACTTTCACCAATTCCAACCGAGAACAACCACACATCTATCAAATTTTTTGAAAGTTTAGTTGTTTATTTATTTACGGGAAACTAACAGTAGAAATAAAATCATATTAAACATGAGTATTAAATAATGTAGAGACCATATTTCAAGTTTTCACAGAATTAACATGTTATGTATTAACATATAGCAACAATAACTTAAGTTATACAAAAAAAATATGAAATGTTTAAGTTAAAAACAAACCATGAGAGTTAAAGGGGAATCAGGAATGGGGAGGAAAGGACAGATCTATTTAGTAAAAAGGGGAAGAGGTAAGAAGAAAAAGAAGAGCAAAAGAAATATAGCAAAAAGGTATCTGGTCAATACATCTGCATACCTATAAATAATATATGAGGTCTCGCCAAAATAAAGAAGATGAATTAAAAAAAGAGGAAAAAGTTGTATACTTATATACATTATTATTTTTGTTATTTATGCACCTTATTTAAATATTTGATTCAACTACGCTAAATATACATAAAATAGAAGTCTCTTTTATCAGCGGCGACATCCATGTGTATGTATGTATTATTTCATGAAAAATGAATACATTTTCAACCATAGATGGCGATATCAATAAGATGCGTCCGTCCTGACGAAGTACAGTGGTACCGAAAACTGTCTACGTTTAAAGTAATCAACGTGGTTTACATAATATTTGTTAGTTTTTTTAAATTTACCTATTACGAGAATGTGATCCTTATAAAGTCCACTGTTTTTTTACTAAGGTTGTTATATTTATCCGGCAGTTACACGTATTATCCAGCACGTACTTGTGACTTTGCTATTTTAGCATCTTGTGAAAATGTCACATTCTACATTTTATGTACGTCGCAAAAGCTCGCTCTGTTTCTCTGGTGTGCTTACTGCAATAAATGTCAATGGGCGAGAGAAGCACCGAAGAGCTCGACTTCTGATATTTAAGCCTACATTAACCTTTATTTTTATTACGCTTAACTGTCGACAGTTTAGCATTGGCAAACCGTCTTTAAATGTTGGATTATTATCCAATTTATTTTGTGTCGCATAATACTCACAAAACTGGATTTTGTTAACAAAAAAAGGTGCTTAGTAGTTACATATTCAATGTTGTGATGCGTTTTTTTAGTATGGTGGTCTGCGATCCTTGAAACACAGTGTTCCACTGTCTTTCCAGAATAGTCGTAAGCTTTAAAGATTGCATCATATTTTTAGGTTTACTTTAGACGGCGTCCTTTTTGAGACGGCCTAATTGCCAAAACATAATAAGGGTTACATCTTTAATAGCTGGTATAATGACAGTTTCCCTTTTCGAGATGAATTTGAGTAATCTGTATAAGTAGAAATCGTTGATTTGTTGTTTCCTTTTAATTATAGTACTCGTCGATATGATTATTACAGTATAATTATTATAATAATCTATGCTTTATTATCAGTTATTACATTTTATGCCCTTATGTGCGACTTTTATGGCTTTTAGTATAAATTCTCTAAAACTCGCGTGCGGAAATTTAATTATTTATCATTAAAATTATTATTACCCATTTAATAGTTTGTTTCTAGTTCCTGCTACGTAGTAATATCATATTTTATTATAAACAGCATTAACCGTTGTAGTATCCGTATACCTGTAGTAAAAAATAAATGCAATCTACTGTGCGGTTGGTATGTATAAAATTATAGTTTTTGCAGTCAAACTAACCAATATTAATTTCCTGTGCTTTCTGAAATTGTTTTTTTCTTAATTATTCATATTTTAGCAATTTACTCAATATAGCTCTCGCTATAATTTGCTGAAACCGCATGTGATTATGTTTTTTATCTTTTTGCAATGAATTTCAAACCGTTACTAAATTTGAAGGTCAATTTGAACATTACATTTACGTGTACAACCTTTTTGATAAAATAAATTAATGCAGTAGTATTTGCCTTTCCTGAAAATCTTCAAATCGGCGTGAACAAATGATAATTTTTATAAAAATCTCAGGACAAATATTATACTCGTAGAAATATCGACACTCGATTCTTGTTGATAATAATGATGGATAATTTAGATATCGTCATTTTCGTGCTTTGGTTTAGTATCCATGCCTTTGGTTTAGGGCCCATCGCCGTTGGTTTAATGTCCATGCCTCCATCCCTTATAAGAGAATGGAAAAAATATATCATCGAAACAAACGCATTCTTATATAGTTTCGGGCTTGTGTCACGGTTAAAGAATATGGATCTCATTCTAAGAAACGTACTTCTAGCTATCTCCATTCTTGAGATGAATCCCATTTCTCGTTCATCCATGCACTCGTATTGCGCGACTTTTTCTATTGGTTCATTGTTGACAATTATGATTGAGAGGTATAAAAACAAAGGCAGCAGTATCCAGCATAATTTTAAAAATATTTTGAGTAGAGTCACCGACTCATTTATCGTGTACAGCAATATCCACTTTAATCCCCAATGTTGTGTCTCGTGACCAAATGCCCATTTCATACAAAAGCGATAATTGATATTGATTTTAGACTGGAAAATTATTATAGCAGAAATTCAAACAACAATATCCAATTATATATATAGCAATAGCAACAATGTCCACAACACGGCAATATTTGTATTTAGCTAAATGTTAAATGTATTTATTTATACGAAATTTCCTCGAGTAGTGACAGTTTTTTTTTTGTATTTATCTCAGAAACGTATCAGTCGGATATTTCTGCCTTTGATTTTGTACCACCCCTCATTATAGTGTCGCATACCCTCTCCTATTTTAGTGAGACGGAGCCGATGTAGTTGAATAATTTCAATTAAATTTCCGCTAACATTTTCCTTGCGGGCGGCGAAATACCTGCGCGGGCAATTAATGGCGTCACGAATGCAGCAGCGAATCGCCATTGACATAGAGCGTTAATTCAGCGAATATCGCTAATTCATATTGGTCGCGGCCGCCATGGGCAGCGGCCCGTGCAACCGCTCGACAGTTACTCGCCGCAGACGTCCGAGGCGATCACCTATCCCGGACAGCGCTCTCGGTGCGCGCGGGGTATCGAATAATACCGCCGTTTCCTGGGACTCGGTGTCATCGCGGCCGCGTCCGAACTTCCTCGATCTCGAAGCACGGGACAAAACAAAGCTGCCACCTGTTTGGACGTGCTTATTGGACCGGAGGAAATCGTTTTGTTCCTCTTTTCGATGCTTGAACGTTTTCGGAGATCTTTTTCAATTTTAATATTAACTAGACTTTCACGGTGTTCTTTTGTGTAGGAAAACTGTTTCATCATCATCATCTTCACCCATAATGCCCTAACATCTTCTTGTACCTTCTAATCTGTTATATGAGGTGCACTTAGGCAGGCCACCTTTGCAGGAACTGTAGAACAAAGAAAGAAAGTTAGAAAGATAGAGAGAGAGCTGGTGTTCACTTCTTTTATAACGGCGCTACTTCTACAGTTCCTGTAGAGGTGGTCTGTCTGCATTATTATCGCATTAATATATTGGTGATCATCTAAATCAATCCGCTTTTATTTGGTTCCCCATATTATCTGGATCGGAAATAAAACACTTTTCAAGATTCATCATCATCACTATTTCTCCTATACTCATATGTAACGCTATTTTAATATTTTGAGCTTATTTTATTTTTACTTTTGTTCCTAGATACTATTTTTATGTGCATTATGCTTTGCTTAATATTTCTGTATTCATTTAATATGTGAATGGGTTTTTTTACATTTCTATCCTTTTTTACATTCCTGGATACTATTATTTTTCGTGTGTTATGGTTTGCTTATTATTTCTGCGTTTACTTTCTTTGTTCCTTGATACTCCCATTTTCTAATATGTATAATGATTTCTTACTATTTTTATGCTACACTACTTTATAGATATATATTAAATGCACGCAATGAGCATTTCGACGGCTCCTACGTATAATGTCGTAACCCACAAATCGACGATTTTGAGTTTGTTGTGTATTTCATATGTATTTAATTGTATGTTTAATTCCAAGAAAGAAAAAAAAATTATAATAAAAAAACATTATTTATTGCAAAATAATTTTTTTTCTTTCTTGGAATTAAAGATATAATTAAATACACATGTGTATACACAAAAACTCAAAATCGTTGATTTGTTGGTTACGATATTATACGTAGGAGCCGTCGATTTGTAATAGGTTTGTTGACAACTTTCCTATTATAACATATTTTCTCTGCATGTCTTTGAATTCGTACAATTTCTGAAAAATATAGAATAAAGAAAATTATCTACATTTTCTTTCCTTAAAAGGGTCTCAACGTGGCGCTTCCACCTTCCCCGACTTTCACCGCCTCAGTACTTGCTGACCAATCAAGACTCAATCAGTCTTCTTACCGTCTTTGTTGCTGTTTTTCTTTTGTCTGGGCGAACCGCCGGCCACGTTCGGGAATACATTTTGGGAATATATTTCTGGAATGCACATTCCTCTGACTTACGCAAGAAGCAAATCATGTCTTTAAAACTTTAATTTGATCTTTTTATGTGCAGGAATAGCGACTCCATTCTGAGGGTCACCCTTATGTCGGTACTTCAATGCAGTAGTATTTCTCCTGCTAAGATAATTCGTTTCGGCAGCTTGGATTCTCCATCTTACTCTCTCCGTAAGGATCTGGATTGGTAACCATATATATCTAGTCTAATCGCAGTCAATTTGGTTTTGACACCTAAGTCCGCTTTCTTTTTCACGGCGCTGCCCTATTAAACACCCACAGTAGCTCCGATTTTTCGGTCTATTTCACCTCCCTTTTTTTTATTTCTTTGTTTGCCTTAATGAAGGACTGGTGCAGTATTTACAGTCTGGTGCCATCACTTGCTCTCTCACGAGCTGCGCCCGTTCACGTGGCTGCCCCCGGAGTCAGCCGATCGTATTTTCACGCTTTCCCGCTGATAATCAATAACGGAATCCACCTCTTCCGTTCTCCGTCTCTTTAAGAGCTGCAACCTCGTCACCGCGATTATTAAAAATAGTTGTGTTGTTTAGTAAATTGGTGTCTCCAACGTAAACCTCACATAATACAAATCCATTACATCCATCGATGGAATCATTTGACAGCATCATTGACATGTTTATAGACATTGCATTCAAATTAATGCTGCCGCCCTTGCCGAATTTTTACAACATAATTTTATGGGCTTTGCCCATTGACATTTTCTGGATACATTTTTGACTGATTTATTTGCGCAATTTTAAGCAATGGAGTGCGTTTCAAAGAGTATTTACCGCTTTTTCAAAATAAAACTATAATTGTAATATTTATTTACAATCTAATTTGTATATTCCGGGCCTTAGAATATGCAGCACCGCCTTACTTGCCTATACCCACGGGATGTCCCTGAATGGGTGGAAACATCTTCTATTAATCATATTAAATTAGGGGGTTGATGATCTGAAAAATACCTAAAAAGTTCGGTGATATTATTAAAGCTTGTTATTATGTTATTCATGAATATCATTCTAATAACAAGATGAATTCTCTCAATCACTAGGGTGAAATACGCAAATAATATAAACCTAAATGCAATGATTATTCAGCGTTTTATGTGGGCAGAACACCAAAGATGCCTTAGAGAAATGATTTCTCAGAATTCTCAAACCATATTTTAGAGACAGACCAGATATTTGAAATGAAAACGACATAGAAATTATGCATATAGAGGCGTTAAGTTAGATAATTTAGGAATGTTAGAAATCCATAAATCTCTCAAAAATAAAAATCATACGTATAAATAATTACCAATTGAATGTAAAAAATAACCCAATTATTAAGTGAATTCCCCATTTCAATGTCTCTCTGTCAATCTTCACCCCATATTCCTACCCGACAGTTGATTCCATTACATGTTACAGTTGTGATGAAACCTACCGAAGTTAAAAATAATCAACCAACGTCTTTCGTACAAAGTTTGTCAGTTTTTTCTTCTTCTATATTCAGCTACCTCATTTTTGGTTATCATTACTTCCAGATTGTGGTCTGCTGGATCTTTATTGGAGAGTTTTTCTCCGCCAACTGAGATCTCACCATCATAGTCTTCGAGTGCCTTTCTCATATTATATATCTGCACAAATTGAACAAGTCCGGAGAAAGGATGCATCCTTGACGGATACCTTTTGTTCATTGCAGAAATGGTAAAACTTGAACACCTCCATCAGGTATTTTGAACACATTTCATCGTGTTAGGAAGTTGTCAAATTACTAAAATACAGAAATAAAATCAATAACGTATTTTATTACTACAAAAGCCTCGCGTATCATCAGCGCCGTGCAGTAGCTGCTCGGAATCGTATACGTGCAAAAATGTACAAGAAGGTGTAAAAAGTGATTTTTTGCCTCCACTTTAGTAGTTTTATGACAATAAGCAGTAGGGTAAGATAGGTAAAATGACATACATTAGAGAATCGAAGAAACCCAGTTAAAATGCGTTGTTTTATGGATTCACTAAGAGGTATTTTCGGCTATAACTATTGTTTTTCATGTTATAGATATCAAGCGAAGACGCTCAATAATACCTATAAGAATTTTTTTTTTGAAACCCTGATACCGTAGAGTAAAGGTTAAGTAGTAGTTACCTTTAGATTAGGTAGGTACTTTACCTTTACCAGGTGGCGGAAAGGTGTTAACCACGGTAGTTTTACTTAAAACAATGAACTTTTGACTTCTTGAAAGCTCCGAGACCAAAAGATTACAAAGTGGTGTGTTTTGAACGAGTGTTCACACGGCGTGTGTATTTCTGGTCTCCGGTGCCATTGACGTATCGTGCGCTTGTTTACAAACAACGAAGTGAGGAAAAGAGGTTTGACAAGTTGGTTCTGGACTTCTCGCCTCCTCGCTTCCCGTCGTCTCGCTAATTCCCCGGGTCTGCCGTTTCCGTTTTGCGCTGATGGATGAATGGCCATTGTTCTTGCACGCGGCGGGCGACTGTTTGCCGGCTCCGTATTGTTTCATGCAAATTGGTACACAGTCTCCGGAGTCGCTGAAACAATGTACGCAATCCTGCGATTCTCATATTTACGTCTTTTTGTTGTAATTATTTCATTATACATGTCGAATTCAATTATGAATTTTGTTTGGTTGCCTTTAGCCTTTGTTTCGTCTAAATAGTTGTTTATCTCTGCGACGTAAATTGAAAGAGTGAAGAAAAATCTTGGAACTTATTTTATGGTTTATTTAATTTTTAACGTACTGAATATTAATGAATATTAATATTAATCCAACAGGTCGTTCAATCCTAGTGTTACATTCAAATACAATAAACTATTTATATTTTTATTAATTCATTGTTATTAACATCTAATTTGCAGATATGGCATATGGTGGACTCCTGGCTTGATAATGATTCGAAAATTTTCAAGCAACCATGACCTAACATCAATGGAGATATGCAATATCAAAGTTTTCATTTTTTTTTCAATATTTCTGACATATTTAACTGTAACTGGTTGCGGATATTTTATACGAACCGTATGTTTTTCCGAGAAACGATTCTCGACGTTTCGTTGAATTCTTATTCAACGTCATCAGGAGGACGACCTTTACCCACGAAGGTAGAGGGCGGACTGATTACTGCTTTCGATGGCGTAAATTATATGCACTTTGTTGTGGAGTGTTCACTTCTTCTACAATAGAGGTCGCCAGTGTGCAATATGTACTAGTTACGTCGGCGGAATTTACTGCGACGTCTCTCAAGGATTGAATCAATGTCGTAAGAACAGGGCGCCAAATACTTGATAGTTTGTAACTGTCATCTCTATTGAAATTGGGATGTTTGTATATTTCAATGGACTCCCTCACTCATCTGGGTATAAGGTGCGGTTCTGTTGATAAGATTTTTGTCTAGTCAAATCTGATGAAGTGGCAGAGATTCCCTTTGGATCGTCAACAATCTGCGTACATGCATCCAAAGGGAATTATTTATTATTAACTTATATCGATTATGAAAAATTCATTCGCTTTCATACACGTCGAATAAAATGATTAAAACCTTGCGAAAATTGAAAATAAAATTATGTTATACGCCTTAAAAGCGTCATTTTCAGTATAAAATAATAAAATAACACTTTTAAGGCGTACGTCTTAACCTTTAAATCATTTAAGTATTTACTCTGAATTCGGGCCTAGATCTTGTACTAATAAATCATTGAAGGTAAGGGAGAGAAATAACCTTGATTGATATTGTCAAACTTGATGTGAAATAGGATAGCATTTGATGTGAGGAAAGGGCTTGTTAAATCTATTTTTATGAATATTGATAGGGAATCCAGCATATTTTTTGTATCGTCATTAGGTCTGTAATTTTCAGCATTTTTCGTATATATCAAGCAAATTGCTTAGGCCTTGTAATTTTATTTGATTTTTTTTACTTTGTTGTTGTGAACTGCAATTTATATTCATTAAGATAGAGTCCGGCGCCTGTCACATCGACATGTCGGAGGGCATCTGGAATGAGATAATCGTCCCTATTATTGAATAACAATCGATCTTTGGAAGTCTCGTTAATTAATTGAGTCTCCGTTCTGACAGCCGGCAACCGTCGTGTGGATGTGTAATTACCGAGCAATTAACGTCATCGATACTCTTTGACTACTTCCGCCTTCGGCTCGCACCAGCCCAGTGGTCTAGTCGTAAGTCATGGCGGTCGTGACCGCCCGTGACGAGGGTTCGTATATCCCTTCCTGACCAGCTCGGCCGCGCGTCTAGTTAACCTGCCAGACCGTCATATAATTCAATCCCACCACCCCACAATTTACTTTTGCATCATTTATTTATTTATTTTATATTTTACAGAGCGTCAACAATCTTAATATATGAGGGGCATAAAAGCAAAAGTCAGCAATATCCACAAAATATTTTTAATGTTTATAGAGTTAGATTTTTGATTGGTATGATTATTAACTCCTGAAAACTAACATTCTTTGCATATAAAAGAATACCCAAGAGATGTCTTAATAATAATAATTTTTCAGAATTTTCAAACCATCTGTTGCAGACAGGCCACACTTTTAAAAAAGAAAACGGCGCCGAAGTTTTACATGCAAATAATAGAGGCCTTAGGTTAGGTAATTTAGAAAAGTCAAAAAGTCCCTCAACACTAAATCTAATATAATTAAAAAACTATTCAATTTAACCATTCATTATTTAAATAATCCGTTTTCCATCCAATTTAATATATTCGCCATTTCAGTGTCCCACGGTCAAAGTCCAACCCTCTCCCCTACCATAAATGAAGCCACTCTCCCACATAACACTCGACTCTGACAAATTTTATTTATAGTTTATTAAGTTTTTTACGTCCGTTTTGATAAGGATACAGTACAGTATCGAAACCGGTAGACGTTTTAAAACAATCAGTGTGGTTTATACAAAGTTTTATCATTTTCTCAAATTAATAATATCAAAAAAAAAAAATTTTTTTAATGCAGTCACCGAAAATTACTAATTTAAAATGCACCGAGATTTTATAGGAAATATAGCTCTATTCCAAAATCAAGCACAATTAAAAGCAAAGGCAGCAATACCCACTTCATACTAAAGTGAGAGATAATGTCGATTTTAGACTGAAATGTCATATCCAAAATCATTTTAGTAGCAAAAGCAGCACCATGTCCAGTATTTTGTAGTAGGCACAGCAATACCCTTATTCAAAAGTTTAATATTTATTTACCAAAGTACATATAAGGAACACAAAGGTGGCAATTAAAAAAAAAAAATCCAATAAGATGTAGGTTTTATAGATTCCAGAGAAATTTTCTTGAGTAGTGACAGGTATTTCATATTTATCTCATAATCACCCCAGTGGGATATTGTTGATATCAAATTTCAAAATGGTGGAGTTTTGTGCTTTCCTGCAAAGATCTTTCTCGGTGACGCGCGCAGATGGTGGCGATAATCATGTGTCCAGGGTTTGGGTGAAATAAAAAGTTAATTATTTTCTTATAAAATGTAATGTCATGCGTTCTAGCGTATCGAAAAAGATTGATTTTTGTGTAAATGAGATCAATTTGAAAATAATTGTCATTTTTCCTGAAAATCGATGTCGAAAATTCTTAATAAGCAAACAGCGCATTTTATCAAAAACATCTTACACGACACCGTAGATAATGTTTTTAGTAAGATGTGCTAGTATGAAAAACTTGAGCGGAATCGACCGAGTTTTTGAAATGTCCAAAATCTGAAAAGGGGAGTTTCGAGAAAAACGCAACAGAATAATGTAATTCGTTTAAAAATTCACCTACCACGCTAACTTCAAATAGTTATAACTCGACCAAGTTTTGGAATTTTCGAATGAGCTATGACTCAAATTATTATTAGAATTTCAAACTATAAGATTAAGTAAAAAAGAAATAATATTTTTATATGAATATTCTGAAAACACAATTACAGGATTTGTCAACGGCGGGATTTTTATTTAATTAAGATAAATTACAAAAGTCTCACAGAGATGAAGTTATTTATATGAGCAACGTGTATGGAAGTCTTTTATACGATGGCCTAGGGCTTACAGCAAGTATGAGCAGGCTTAAGTGATCACTGTACACAATGCAACATTCACCAATTTCGTCTTAAAAACATCCATACATAATCAAATTTTTGAAAGTTGTACATATGTTCCGAATACTAACCTTCTGTATATAAGGTAAGATACACGTTTCTCATATAAATAGCTTCGTCTCTGTGAAACTTCTATAATTTATCTTGATCAGATAAGAAACGTTTTTTTAAATGCCGTGAATTTTAATGTTGCGAATTTTGAGAATAAGTATCAGATGTAGGTACACGTAAAATGTCTTGAAATTTTCACATAGTAATAATGCCCAAGGCGTATAAAGAAAGTGCAGTAACTAACTCCTTAACGCGGTTCTCTCAGTGCTGCATTTAAGAACTGAGCGTGAAGAGTGAAGTGTGTCTTTCCGTCTTTTGCTCGCGCAAATTCTCCCGGAGTCGGAGACTCCACAGCCCTGGCGTTTTCAACACCACCCCCACTGCGTTTCAGGGCTCGATAGGTCGCCGCCCGTTCTTGTTAATTTTACAATTGCAATTTTGAAAATGTCCTAAATTCTGTTAAAAAGGTCGCCGGAGGTTAGAACTGCCGTTTTAATTGTTCCACGTCAGTTTAATTTAATTGGAAACAATTGACACACTTATCCGAAATTGCCTTGTGCTCAGAAGAGTGTGGCGGCGCTTCTGCGTTGACACGTAATTAACGACGAGCAGAGAAGCACTTTCCGCATCGAGGCTACTTAATTTGAATCGGAAATTATTGTATTTTTTTTATATAATTTTGCGCTTTCTTAAGCCGTTCCATTTAACTAAGGCAAAGATGTGCATATAATTATTTTACACGGTCGCGCATAATAAAACTCGCGTTTATTATTCCTTACCAACGCAGCCTCGAATCACAGTCGGCATTTGGTCGCTTTTACTATCGTAAAATATTTATTATTCGTATTTTTTTGTTGATAATAATATTCAAACATTTCATTTCAATTCCTGTGCTATTGCCTGGACTATTGTCGAGCAATTTATTAAAAATAAGAAATCTGAAAAATCTCGTATGGAAATTCGCATATTGTGCCTGGAATTTCTCTACCGATGCAGCTATTTTCAGATCGCAGCATCACTTCTGTCATGATCTAAGGAGCATTGAAATATACATTTAAGTGTCAAAAACAATACTAATACAAGATGAAAAATAGAATATGAAATGAATATATGCGCATATATTATAGCATATCGAGTCTAGGATAGTTATCAATAAGACATCGTTGACATTCGTCTCACCGTATATATATATTGAGATTTATGTTTGATTTATATAAATAGGAATTAAGCGTGAAAAATAGTCTGATTAAATAATTTAGATGTTCTGACAACTGAAATCTACTCGAAAAAAACAGTACCTACACAACCAAATTACTATCCAAGATAAATTTTAAGTTTACGGTAATTTGAAATAATTTTAAAACGTTTGAAATGTGCATTGTTTTTTATATTTGGCAATGAATTCTACATGTCTTCCTCGCAATTCACCTATTTCATTTTTCATTTATATTCACCAATTAACTCTTTCAACCTTTTCTCCCCTCCCCTTCCCCCTCCTTTTCTTAGAAAAGAAGATTGTTTTCGTTACATGTAAATTTTGTGTCTAATAGCGGTTACTTTGATCCATTCATTGTAGGGTATAAAAGCAAAGGCGGCAATATCCAAAAAAATAATAGAAATGTTTTGAATGCAGTCACCGATGATTACTAATTTAAAATGTACTGAATTCTAGACTATCTATACCTTCCAAAATCATGTTTCCTATAAATTTATTGACAATGTTTTTAAAAAAACTTCAGTAAAATTCAGCAGGGATAAGCAAGTTATTCTCGAAGACTGTATTAATTTTTTTTATACTGCTGCTTTTGCATTTGTACCCCACAATTTTGTCATCACAAAGTAAAAACCTACCTTCAGAAGAATTATTCACCGGATTTTTTTTTCACTTATTTGCTCTCCTAATAGTATCATATCTATTTTTCGCATTGATAGTCTGAAGACTTCACACATCTCAGCGCGGCGTAGCATCTACAGTGAGGATATCATTACTACGTCGCCTTATGAGCTAGCTACCTAATCGAGAATCGAGAATGCCAATTGGCAGAAAGCCAATGGAGAAATTTGTTGGCTGGACAAATATGTTATGTAATCTTGGAATAGTTGTAGCTCTGGTATGAGGTTTCCACCGAGGATAACACATTTTTATGTTCGTGCCTATTTTTTACAGCAGTATACTATTGATTAGATTGCTGTTGGTCTCAGAATCTCGCCATATATTTTTTTACTTTTCGTAGAATGCTAACGACATGGTTCAAGATCACGTTATTTTTTCTTCTTTTCGAAGCATTGTACTCTTTTGTACTGTCATCTGAGTTCCATCTAGAATCTGGTTTATTTTTTATATTCAGTTAGAGTAGCTTGCTGGTGTAGTGGTCATGAAGCTCGCTTAGTTAGTTATGTTGTTCGGAACACGTACTCCTTGTTCGGATCTCTATTTTTATAAAAAAATACATTATTAATGACTATTAAGTAGTGCTGGTAAAAACATTTAAGAAAATTAGTATATAATTAGAATAATGAAAATAAAAACAGTTAAATGAAAATAAAAGTTTTGCTACAAATTGATATATGCCTCACAAGTACAAAGGCGTATAGGCGTCAACGATATCTGATTCCGCGATGCGCGACTTTCAAAAGTGAATAGTACGAATTAGGCTTGTGATAAGCATGTATTACACGTTCGAATGACCATTGAATTTCTACGTGTATAATACAACTTTGCTTTTAAACTGAGCCCGTGTCATGAATATATCCAAGTCACTGGAATCGCAAGAATAATCGCTGTGCCTGTAGTGTGCCTATTTCATACATGATCGCACACTATAAATAACAGGCCGAAGATACCTGTTAAGTTTGAATAAGTAATGTATTGTTTTTTTATGTATTTTGTACTTAGTATGTCTAGTATGCCTCGTATGCTTCAGTCAAGTCTTGACAGAGAGCGCCAATCATCCATACCGGATGCACATGTATACCGGATACATTTTTGCGATTGTGGAATTATGCGTATTGCGTTCTCTCGCTCTGGTGCGTGCGGCAGAGCTGACCGGCGCTGTGTTTGAAAATGTGTGGAGATTGTTTTTTTCTTTGTACTTGCGAGTCGACTCTAGTCTTTGATAGCCTTCTTTTTCTCTGGCGGTCTTACCACTTGGTCATTACCCCCATAAATCATCGTTTTCCCGTGGTCCTCGCGAGCGTGACTCCCCGCGCTTCCTGCGCCAATCGTGAATTTGTACGGGGTTTAATTGCCTGCATCAATACACAGTAGGGAGTTTATTCCTCTGGAGCTGTCGTGATCGTACTCCCCTGTCAATACCTGAAGCGGGCCCATTGTTCTATTCACTAATCTTGTTTACTACCTCGGCAATCTGCACGATTCGGATTTGTGGCCGGGAACGATTTTAAATTTCGCTTCTCTCGCCTTCGAGCAATGCCGGGCTCTTCGCCTCTTTACCTGCTGCTAATCCCGTTCACCGCCTTTTAGCACCGTCGTTTAGTTGCCTTAATTTCTTTCCAGGGTACGCAGCTATGTATTAAATATCATAAATAAATTATATTATTATTTATTTAGATTAGGTGAATTAATTAGAAAGATGTACATAAATATTTTATTAGAATAATTAAACTAACTAACTAACTAACCATCACGCCGTTTCCCCGCAGGGTTAGGCAGAGAGTATTGAACGCCACACTCTTCTATCCTGGCACACCACTTTTGCTTCGGCCACATTCATACATCTTCTCATACAAGTTCTACGGTTGTTGCGGCTTTTAACAGGGCCATCCTCAAGCACTTGTTGTATCTGATCATGCCAGGTCTTTCGCGGACGCCCTCTATTTCTGTTGCCTTCAACACTCGCCTCATGTATTTTCTTAACCATCCTTTCCTCGTTCATACGTTCCACATGACCAAACCATCTCAGCACTCCTTTCTTTATTCTATCTACCACACTACAGCCAGCATTGCATTCACGTCTAATTTGTTCATTCTTTACTCTATCGACCAAAGATTTTCCACACAAGCGTCTTAGTGATCGCATTTCTACCGCATTCGTCTGCTTTCATTCCTCTTTTGCCAATTCCAGGCTTCACTTCCATACATTAGGGTTGGTAAAATGAATGGATGAATATTATTTTGTCATCTCTGCCAAATTTCCGAGCGATTGTTGTTCAGAAAGTGATTACAAAATTCCTTGCTGTCTGATAATATTTAGTTACTACTGGTATACAAACAAAAAACTTTTCGAATTCAGGGAATATTGATAAGCGATTTGGCTATTATTTACCGTATGTGGAAAATATTTGTACGATGGAGTGATGAATGAACAAATTAATATTGAATTAAAATGATTGATTAGTTGGTTTGGTCACGTGGAACGTACGAACGAGAAGAGAGTGGTAAAGATAATATATGAAGCGAGTGTGGGAGGCACATTGGGCACAGACCTGGCAGATATATGAATATTAGGGAGGACGGTCTCGAAAAAACCTTTAATGATCGAAAAGCGCGCACGAGAATAAATATTAACGTGTCAGAACATAATATTGTGGCGTTCTATCCTCTCTACCCACCCCTGCAGGAAAACGGCGTGGCGGTAAGTTAGTTAGATTGCTAAGTTAATCATTAAATTGAATAGTATTGTAACGATATGCCAAAGATAATTTACGTATTGTTCGAACCCCTGGTAATATGTCCCTTGGAACAACACTGGAAACATCGACAACAGTCTACAGAAATCTTCAATGATCTACAACCTTCGGGAAACGTCTACAAACGTCTAGAAACGTTTACAATGGTACAACCGAGAAGCAACGAAAACCTTCTACTAAACACTGAAATATTCTATAAAGTACGAAAATACCAACATTTTCGCGTATAAATTCGGAACAAGGCCACGGTGCAAGAGTTATTGTGTTTATCAGTTTAATTCAGTGTGAAGTACGTGCCAGCCGCGAGGCGATGCTCAAGGTGGCCAGTCGTGAATTGCGAAGCGATAGTTATGGAGCGAAATAATCGAGCGTAAATTACCTAATTGGCGAAATAAATAAAAGCGATAAATAATACGTGCAAGAATTGGATGGAATGTTCAATACGTGTTATCTAGCAATAATAAAGTGTTAATTTATGAGTGATATATTACGAAATAGTGTAATTTAAAGAATAGCGTTAAGTTTAATTCGTTTTAAGTGACTTTGTACAATCGTTAAGTAATCACTAATTCATTTCCAGTTTTTTCTTTCATTCTTTCCTAGCTAGACACGTGACAGTATTATTTAATATATTCAAATGGTCATCAATTTTATATTATGCAGTGAATCCCAAAAGCATTTGCACATAGTTATGAACCTAATGTATATTAATTAATCCAGATACATTATAGATCTCTCACAGAGACGAAACTTTATTTTTATATGGGAAAGCAGGTATTGAAGTCTTTTTGGGTGTTCATAGTGCTTACAACCACTAATTTAATTGATCACTTTACACAATGTAACGTTCAACATTTCCACCCATGAGAGACTACTACGCCTATAAAATTTTTGGAAGTTGTATAAACGAATATGTTTAACTTGCCCAACTTATTTCGTATGTGAGTTGTATTTTTACTACCGCTACCTGCAGTCCAAAACTTTTTCATTCCGATAATCCAATACAGATGTCACTATTGATAATGAGGTATCTATATTTTGGTTGGAGTTTAAAGCAATATCCTTTATATGTGTATATGAGATATTTCCGAATTATTAACATTACACTAGAATACGCCAGAAAATTATTTCAATTTTAAACACCTTTTTAGACTTATTTTATATTCAGAATAATTTGAGTATGACCAAATTTTTCATCCAGTATTGTATTCCTGAAAAATTTGGACATACTCAAAATATTCTAATGTATATTATTTTATAATGACACACAGATTTATTAGATCCAAATCAACGGCATTTATTTGTCTTATGTAACTATCCTTGTGGACATGGGGATAATATGTATTATTTTTTTATGAAAATTTATAATTACCTACGTTCTTTTACTTATTAAATTCATTTCCTGTACGAATTTGTTTTTATCACCTCGCTGAAGGAAATGGATTTTGCAGTATATTTTTGTTGATTTTGTTTGTATAGTTAATACTTAATAATATTCCTTTTTACGAGTCCAGACGGTCACGTCGTTGAAAGCACATTTATGCGAGAGCAATAATCGCTATACTAATTAATAATATACGAGACTAGCATAAACAAGCCTCTATGTTTTCATTTTTCATTTTTACGGGGAAATTGTTCGACTTCCTCGATAATTAAAACGTCTGTACTAAACTAAACAAGTTGTGTCCCCCATTAAATGCATCTACCCACCGTATTATGCAACTGCTTACACGTTCTTAAAGAATGCTGAAACCAAAAGACGCAGGATTTTACCTTCGTCCGCTATTTCCGCGTGTGTTTCAGAAAGGGCACGCAATAAAAGATCTCAAAAAATGTCCCCTTCGGGCGCGACACGCGTGCCGGTATCGTAACCCTTTCTGTGTTACGGTACGGTTTGCCCTCCGACTGAAAATGTGGAACAGTGTGGATCGTACTTAAATAGATTTCCACGTTTTCAGCTGCCGCCGTCGACTGGGGTGAGGGTGGGTTCAGACGAATCCATACAACCCGACGTCCGTCGTGCTCCGACGGCCGATTCGCCGAAAACATCCCAATCATGTTGCCGGGAGTCAGTTGGCAAAGCAAATACTTTGTGTAAATGTCCCACGTATATTCTAATTGATTTGTTCTCGTTGTGTAAATTGTCGATAGCGATCCAGGAACTTCAAACTACTACTAGGGCTTTTTTGATACAATTTTAAAGTTTACATTTTTCCTGTATGGTTCTATTCAAGACATACAGCTTTGTCTTATGTATTAAAACTATTTTTTCAGGGGTATTATACTATCTCTCGTGTTTATAATTAAATTCGTATGTCTGAACAGTAAATCGCGAATGCACAAAATTCAGTTAGAATATTTTCTTATTTTTTGTGTTTGTAGAGTAGTTGTAGTTAAACTGAGATTTTTTTTTATAAATTACTTTGATTATTTTTAACATCGACCAGTTTCGATATCACTTTATCTTCGTCAAGACGGACGATCGATTTATCACGCGTTCGTCCTGACGAAGGTACTGCGGTTTCGAAACCGGTGGTGGAACCCAACTACTGTTGCGAAACATGTCATAAAAACACTCCAGGATTGAGTAAATCATACAAAAATGAGTATTGCGACCTCATCGGGAATCGAACACAGAATCTTCGGTATGAGAAACCAGTGCCACGCCTACTGACTGCAAAAGGATCCTTTAGTGTTTTTTTTTTAGTTTTTTGTTTGTTTTTTTGAAATTATTAAATGCATTTATTTGAATGAGCTTTTGTTATTGTTATGTATTAACTGCATTCAAAACTTCAAATTAAAAGTTGTGTACAAAAATTTCACAATACTGAAAAGACTTTGTGTCTTTTGTAGAATTTTAATGTCGACTCGGTCGACCTTTTGAAATGTCGTTTTCAATACAAATTTTCCCGGAGTCTCGTACAATTTTAATATTGCGTCATAACACACACAAACGACCGAATTTCTTTGTCGGAGAGGGATCAGGGATACAGGGGAGCGGCGGGGGGCGGGCGGCGGGGGGGAGGGACGTCACGCTCCAGGGAGGCCCCCCCCCCCCCCCGCCCGCCGCCTGACGTACTTTAGCTAGTGCCGCCGCGGTGATTCAACCAGTCAGCTGTTTGCCTCAGTCGCCACCGGCCGCCTCACATTCACGCGCATCTCCGCTCACTCGCCCCGAGGAATAACAACTGACAGACGAAAAAAGCCGATCGCTACATTTTTGTTCGAATATATAAAAAAAAGTGTAGTTCCATCGCTAGCAGCTTTTCCATCTCGCCATTCATCACTGAGAATATTTTTTACTTAAGTGATTGAATAATCTTATTTAATTCGCCGTTTCTAGAGCTTCTTCCTCTTCCACCCCGCAACAGGGTAGTGTGTGATTTGTATTTCCGAGTTGAAGTATTTGTATTGATTCGGAGATGGCCACCTACGCAGCCTTCAAGCACGTGGAGCTCCACAAAGTTGGCCACGGAAAGAACAGGTGAGCGAAGAACACGAAGATGCGAAAAGATTCTAAAACGTGTGAGGCTGTAGTGATATGAGTGTCCTTCCGGGCCAACGTGTTTTAATGTCCTTCGCCCTAAACGCCCATTTTGAATCTGCAGTATTTTAATTCAGGGTCACGCGAATATTTTGGAAAATTAATTGATGTAATCTGTTAGAAGAAGGATTTTTCTGAGGCGAATTAAAAATTTCATTGAATACTGTTTTCCAAATCGCTTTCTATCGGTGTTGCTCTCAGCTGAATCAGAAATATTTTGATAATGTTTTTAAATAATGTACGGTTTTATTAATAATAATTAACGTTATTTGCAGTACGTTGACGTGTAATAACTACTGCATAATTCTTATATTATATGCATATTATGTATTTTTCGTCCAAAAATCCATCCATTGTAAATTTTTTTTCACAAGACGCGATATTGAATGCTCATATAAATTTACACATTCATTGATTTTGCAGTCATCAAATAAAAAATCCAATTACATTCTAGTCCAAGTGAATGATATTTTTTAAATTTTACTAAATATATAAATAATATAATTAAAACGTCGTTTAACCGCCGTAGTAGCCTTATATTTGAATTACAATATTTAAATAATTTTATCAATTAGTATTTTTCACTGTAGACGCACCCTCAGATTATATAACCTATAAAAGGGATTATTTAAAAATATTTAGAAATGAATCATTTGGTATCTATTAACAATATAACAATTAGATTCGCGTGTTATTATTATTTTTTCTTAAGCCAACGAAATCTCCCTTAAAGCCAAAACATAGAAATTTCACTTTTCATAAATACTTATTCAAAAGCTTTGTGATATAAATATATTTTGTGATTTAATTTTTAAATGATTTAAACTGCACAATTAATTTCAATCGCTTAATATGTTCGATTTGGAATAAATTCTTTATATTTATCATTTTTATTTTATTTCATTCATAAATGTATATTTATGCGACAAACATTTGCCTTGCTTCATTTAAAAATAAATAAATAACATTTTTGGCGTTTCTTGGAGCGTTAATGATCTGTCATTAAAATATAATAATTTTCATATCTATGTTTAAAATCATATTTCATACCAATACGTTATTTATCACCTTTTGTGAGCGTTTAGGCGTTATTCTACTCAACTCTTGTGTGAGACTTCAGTGATTGATAATTAATTGTTGATTGAAAGTTGATTGAATATTAATATTAATGCATCAGCGCTCAGTTCACGCACTTCAAACGTGGGTTATGTGTCAGAATTTTACTTTTTATATTTTAATTTTATCCATCAATGTGTCGACCACATGTCTGCAAATTGACTCAATATACTCGTGTGTGTGTGTGATATCCATCACAATGCTTTTACAAAATGATCTGTTTAGATAACTAATGAAAACACGCTAATTAAAAATATACTGTGTCTGTTGACACGCAACTATTGTGAAAAAAAATATTTTTAAGATTTCTTTACACTTAATCAGTATAGATTAATCTGTAATATAGGGTACTTATAATAAAAAATAATAAGTGTCCTATATTTAACGTTCAAGTCATGAATTTTGGCTACTTGCATCGACAGAAATAATCTCCTCAGACTGATAAACAGGGCGTGCGTGTAAAGAAAGTATTTTTCGGGCTGACAAGCATAGATCGCATCTAGAACTATGAACTAAGTAGTAAAACTAAATGTCACGGTGTACTTGTATAATTATTATTAGTATGTTTTCTAAATGTTTCTCATTTATTTACCACTGGTATATTTTCAATAAACTAGTCTTTCAAGAACTTAAAGCTTTTCCAAATACTAAACTGTTTCCTTTGAAAGGGTTTTTAATGTATTTTTGTATTTTATTTTGATGTCTCTTGTCTACTAAAATGCCTTCATCGGGGGGTGGCTGTGTTCCTATCCCGACGCACCCTCTGCTGTTGTCATGCGCCAATAATTTTACAACAACTCATTTCACAGTAATGTAATTTACACACTATAAATTAACAACGACGTGTTGTTAGTGCTCTCATAATCACGTGGGTAGAATTGTGTTTGATTCAACAAACGAAGAATCTGATAATATTAAATATTTACCAGAACGTTCGACGCATTGTGAAGCAAATGACTCAATTTTTGTTTCACAATATATTCATGCATGTACGAACGAACCTTTAAATTATATCCGGGGGCATGCAGTGCATTCATTTTCTTTAACTATAGTACAAGTCAAATAAAATGAAAAAACCTTGTAAATATATTTTTCAAATTTCTTTAAGGTTTTAATAATTTTATTTGACTTGTATCAAAGCGAATAAAGCTTTTAATATTCAATATAAATTACATACTTTCATGATAGTCTAATGTTTTACAAAGGATAAGACAAAAATATTGAGTAAAAAATGCAAAATTTTCATGTCGCTTATCTCCGTAACTGTCGACAGAGTGTAAAGAATATTTTCTATTCAAAATTGAATAGAAAAGTCTCCTAAAGTTTTTTCTACTAGCTACGAGACACCTTGTATAATCCTGTCCTTATCCTATTCATGTCATAGACTTTTTTATGAATTACACGCTCGTTGATTTTTCTTCTAGTCTGGTGATTATTATGAACGTTATTTTTATCCTCTTTGAAAAAATGTAATAATTTTTTTTAAACGTATAGAGAGATTAAATTTAGTACAGGGAAATCACTCTTAAGTAAATGTGAGACATTACTTTTTGATGGAGAGTAGTTGTTACTTGGTGGATATTAGTGTTTCACTTTGTGAGAAGTTTGTTTATTTTCTCGCGTGTCGAGTACCCTTTGTATAAATACGTGGTGAACTTAAGGGGGTAACACCTAGAACGGTGTAAATGCCAAGAATGCTTTTATCTGTAGATTCTCGGAACGCGATGCGACTGCGGCTTTCCCATACATTTCTGCGTGTTTGACATTTATCTCGATGGAGTGTGCCGTGAAGTTTGATCGCTTCAAAAACATTCGGCTTCAGCGTTTCCCTTCTGAAGAACTCGTCTTCTTTTTGTGTTTCTTTTTTGTTTAACCGCAACTCTTTGACATTTTCTGATGATTAACCGAGTGGACGCACTCACATCCTCTTTCGGAAATAATGCATTCAAATTTCGTGAAATACGCGCTTTCCAGGACGCAATCGTATACGGGCCTTCGGTTAGTAACCTTTTGGCTGATTATTTTGCAAAAATCAAAAATAATTTATCATTTTGGCCTGAATTATCCTTTTGCAACAGGATAATTGACGCCATTTGATTGCAACAGTAAAATTCTTCATATAAATTTTCCAAAAAGTCTACTATTAGGTATACCCGTGAAATTCCCATTTTTGATTTTTCAAATTTGTTTATATTAGATACACCCAACTATTTTTTACACAATTTTGAAATAACCATGGTCAACAAAAAAATAATGAACACCTACCATGTTTTTTCAAGAACTATTTGTTTTTACACGATTCCAAAAACTGATTTATAATTGAAAGCAATAACAAATTTTAATATGGTTGTTGAGGAATATATCTTAATTTTTTTATATACACCTAGTATATTTTTACACGGTTTTCGTTGGAACGTATCTATCGTTTAAAAAATAGTCGGGTGTTCTTGTTGTGTTGTTTTTGAAACCAAATTTTCAACGATAAATTTTTTACAGTCATATAATAATGTATTTTAAAAAATTAATTAACATAAACCCACTGCACATTAAAAATTTCTAGCCGACCGATTTTCGTGCTAATCTCCAGAGGAGAGGAGAGGATTCCCGTTGGTATGGTAGAGGCTTGGTATAGGAATCAGTTGAACACAACACCTAATGCAAGTCGGATTTATGCAATCAATAAAATAACTGCATTTTCAATGATCATGTTCTTCTTTATTGTACACTATAAATGTGTTTCTTAATATGGGCTTATAACGTATATTTTAATAGCAATATTTAAAGCTTTCTAATTTAGTCGTGATTCTCAAATTAGTTAGTTGTCTTTGTGTACTTGAATTTTAATTATATTTATTTATTCATCTCTCGTATCAGTCAGTACGTGTTTGAGTTAAATAAAATAAAATAAAAATATAACTTTGGTACTTTAGTAAAATGTGAATTTTCTTCCAAAAATATTATTTCCCGTTTCAAAGTCTAAAACGACTCGCTATCGTGTTTTAGTAACATTACCGCAGTATTAATAGTTTATGAGTGAAACGTAAATACAGATAGATGTAGCACATTGAATGCCTGAAGAGTGCACAGCACGCATTTTAATTACGATAAAACGGTTCTAATTACTGGTTGAGCGAAATTTTTATAGATTTCAAACAATTAGACCGTGTAAATCCACATCACGTCTGGGATATATTTAATTATTGTACATTAAAATATCTGTGTCCGGCACTTACCTTAATTACTTATGAACATTAATTGTGCTCTTCTGTAAATATTGTTATTGCTGAAATAATTTCATATTATTTACAATAATACTTTTGCGTTGTAAATCATCAAATAGTAATATATAAGCCGTGAATTTCCAAATGTGTCTATTTTTGAAGTTTAGGCATAAATTTACAATTTATTTGATCTGTATGTTTGATGATGAAATGAAAAGAATTTTTACCGAGTAACGAATAATATCATAGCTTCTTCTAATATAATTATTATTCTTCTAATATAACAGACTAAGAATCATAATAAGCTAATAATATAATTCTTATTCTGATTTGAAGTATGTACATATAAATGAGCACCTTTTGAAAACATCTGCCTATCCAGTATCGTTACTAATAATTTTATATCGAAACAAAGTTATCGATGCAGTCGCTAATTGTATGAATTTTAAATATAGTTTCTCATTTCATTTATTTAAGTTCAGGGCGATTCATTGTCACTTATTAAGTAGGGGATCTACGGAATGAATATATGAGGGAAATTATTTCAATGAGTAAATAGATAAATGTGGAAAATATGCAAGGAAAATCATCAGTTATTCACTATGATACAAGTACTTCAAGCGTGACATATTTGATTTGTACCTGATATCTATTGAAGTCTGTATATCATTTATGTATTCAAGATTTCAAGAATATTGTAAATAATAAACATGTATACGTCGCATACATAAACTGATAGCGTGGTTCTATTGTTATAGCAATAAATAATTACTGTGTACAGTGATATATCCATGAAATCCAGACTGCTGTCCAGAAACACTAAGATATTAGTGTACAAAAGTCTTATTAGACCAGTGCTCATATACGCAGCTGAGACGCGGGTACTATCTAAGAGAAATGAAAAGAGAGAAAGAGAAAAGAGCACTGGGCGTTTTTGAAAGGAAAATTTTGAGGCGTATCTTTGGACAGGTTCTAGAAGATGGACTTGGGCGCAGACATTACAAAAATGACCGCTATACTCTATTTAAGGAGCTAAACGTCACAAAGCTTATAAAACTGGGAAGCCTTCGGTGGCTGGGTCATGTGGAGAGAATGACCGAACATCAAGCACCAAAGTCCCTGCTGAAATCAAGACCGATAGGGCGAAGGAGCTTAGGAAGGCCAAAATTATGATGGAGCGACAACGTCCTCAAAGGCACATCTGCCTTGGAGCTTCTGAACTGGAGATAGCTGGCACAAAACCGAAATGAGCGGAGGAAGACTCTTGAGGAGGCCAAGACCCACCAGGGGGGTTGTAGAGCCAAGAGTAATGATGACAGTGATGCATTTCTGTAATTTGGGGGCTCATTCACTACCACCACTTGAGTTCTAATAAGAGTTAAGACGGATAAATTGAACGTGTTTTGAACCCGCTGGTTAACGCTACCCTCTAATTAAGTTTATAATATTCAAATAATAAATTAAATGTTAAAATGGTAAATTAAATGCTCCCCGTAATGCTATTTTTCAAGATATTAATTTTCCCTCTTCTCAGGTTGCTGGGTTGATTCTCTGGCGTTGAGAGCGTGCCATCTCACTAATTGCCAATTAAAGAGTTAATAATTTACCTCCATATATAATTTGACGTAATGTGTTGTTTCTTGTTCTGATTAAACTTGATATATAATATTTCCTGTCGCGTGTGCCCGATTGCGAATCTCACGAGAAAATTGCTGCTATTCAATATAAGGCGTTTATCAGGGCGTATGTGATATACATAATAATATATATGTACGATGATATTGAGGCTGAGGATGAATAAACAAGATGAATATATTGTGGCAAGACCAATTATTTAAATTCTGTCTTATTGTTTTTTCTTAAAGTACTAATTTGGTTATAATAATTCAACAGAATAAAATAGGATAGCACCAGCACTATTAAAAAAATTGGTAGCCATTGAATGTCCAACCATTTAACAAGGTTCTAAACTGAAAATAAAGAAATTACGTCAGTCCTACGAATATTTTGTGCGCAATATCGACATTTTTTGTAAAAATCACTTTCTAAGAGTATTCTTATAGTGCGATTTTATTATTTAAAATATATAGAGCATATATCAGTTAAACTTATTTACATGTATGCGCATAATTTAGCAATTTTTTCAATAATATTGAAATTTCTCATTGCAAAACCTCGTTTTCACGAGATTTTTGATGCAGTTGTGAACTTTTGAAGACTTTTTATTCGTTAGTTTTTATCAATCCTTTTTTATTCAAAAAATGTGAAATGTAATATATAATTACTTACTTATCATCATGCCGTTTCCCCGCGAGGGTCGACAGAGAGGATAGAGCGCCACAATCTACTGTCCTGACACACAACTCTCGCCTTATCCACATTCATACATCTTCGCATAAAAGGTCGGCGATTGTTGAGGCTCCTAGTATCTGGTTAATCTGGTCGTGCCACTCCTTCTGCGGTCGTCCCCTCTTTCTGGTGCCGTCAACACTTGCGTCATATATATTTTTCTTACCATTCTTTCCTCATTCGCTCAACATGCCCAAACCATCTGAGCGACCCTTTTTAGATTCTATTAGCCGTGTTTAGATTAGCTTTACATTCTTGCCTAACATCTTTTTTCTTTATTATGTGTGTTTTTTCATTTTTAAGTATTTGCAGGTATAGTATCTATTTCATCATCATCATTTGCACTCGTTTACTATATACTGCCGAATGAAGGCCTCCCAGAGTGTCTCCCACTTCTCTTATTATTCGTTATCACAGAATTCGATGATTTCGTCAATCCAGCGGGTTTTTATTAGATGTTTATATAAAACTGTATTTTTGTACGTCTTAAAAGGGGTTGTCTAATTACTCAATTATATTTCCTACCCTTCTTAAATCATCTTGAAGGGTCTAGCTTTTCGGTCAACCAATTGTATCGAGAAATAATGTAACGTATTTTATCGCTGTGTGTCAAGGTTATTTCAGTTTTTTTGGGTAAAAATTGCCGAATTTAGAACAAGCTTTTCGTTAGACTAGCCGGCTGCCGTAATAATATTATGCGGGGTCGGTTGGCGTAGCGTTATCTTTTCCGTGATGTATTGACTAAAAACATTTTCTGACTGGCCATTTGCGATACCTTCAACATTCCTAGTAACATTTTAATTTTGCATTTGATTGAATTATTTTAAAAATGAATTTAACTCACATTAGATTGGCCATCCAATGGAAATTGCAATACATATTAAATTTGTGAAATAGACTAAATAACATTAATTAGTTTATTCCGGCGTAACTGGGTTGTGTGAGCAAGATGCTCTCCGCCATGTAATTGTAAAAATTACTATTTGCAAAAATAATAAAGAAATACTATTTAAAAGTTTTGGTTTTGTCATGTAGAACGAAGAGAGAATGCTAACAAAAGTATATGATGTGAGTGTTGACGGGACCAGAAGGGTCCGCGGAAGGCTAGGCATGACCAATGATTTTATTAGAAGCCTCTACAATTGACGTGCTTGCCATAAGAAGAGATGCACGTGGATGAAAAGATAATTGTCATCTCGAGAAATTTCCTTTACCTCAGCGAGGTAACGACGCATGGTAAGTAGTTAGTCAAAATGTTAGAGAAAATAAGACAACATGGGAAACTAACTTCATTCAAATTTGATCAGTTTAACTAATGTTTAGACGTTGAGAGGTGATCTTTTACTAGAGCAGGGCTTCTTCCACTAAAGACAACGTGTATTCTGGCAATGAACTACACCAAAAAAAACCTCTGAATACCATTCAACGACACGCACACTATCAACCGAAACCCCAGTCATTTCACATTCTATTTAAAATTTCGCGGTTTTCATGAAATCGTAAAAGTGTCCACTTGATTTCTGCCTTTGCGATAATTATTTTGTCATTATTTTTGACCCGCGGTTCAAATTGTTGTACCATTTTCTTTGTGAACTGGGCGCATCTTTTGTGGACAAAAGGAACAAAAGACATGGATCACTTTAATTTGGACAATGGCTGAATCAGCGATGATCGTATTCATGAGTCAAAACCCACTGAATTTTCTCGGGTTCATCGTCTGAATTAATTTATTAAATTTACGACCGAAGGCGTTTTCATCCACATTTTTTCCACATTTTCGCGGTTGATGTTTTAAATGCGTCATAAATGGAATTAGATTTCATTGACTATATCATTTTTTGTACTCAAAATGTGGGGTATAAAAGCAAAGGTAGCAATATCCAAAAAAATAAAAAAAATGTTTTGAATGCAGTCACCAAGGATTACTAATTTAAAATGTACTGAATTCTAGATTTTAAACATCCATCCCTTCCAAAATCATGTTTCCTAAGAATTTATGGTATATGTTTCCTATAAAATTTATAATTCTGTACACTGTAAATTCGTAATCCTCGATAACTGCATTAATTTTTTTAGGATTTTGCTGCCTTTGCTTTTATACCCCACAAATGCTGTCGGTGTTCAAATTTATCTGTGGCGGGCTTTTTTCCATTTTTAATTAAAAGTGTCGCAGATTTTTTTTGAAACCAAAGATTTTTTTGCTTAATTGAATAATTTTGAAACGAGAATGTTTTTGACTCGTTATTTTAATTTGAATGATTCTGAACTTTAGCATCGCGTGGGAGCTAATCATCTCCAGAGATGCTATTCATCAGTCAGGCATGATTAAACGAGATGACTTAACTGCATCTCGTGCATACGAGAGTGAATTTGCTTCTACTTTTTGTCCGCGCTTACCTAGTCACACCTTCACATCCAGCCGCCATCAATTAACGGATTGCATCACCTTAATATTTTCAAAAAATCGTTTTTTTTTTGCTTTATCTTATAGATTGAAATTCTAAGACTAATTTAAGGTATCACTCGTTCAAAAATTCCAAACATTGGTTGATTTAAACAATTAGAAGATGGCGTGGTAGGTTAATATTTAAAGGAATTTCATTATTCCTTTACATTCTTCTCAAAATTCTCTTTTTCAGATCTTTGGAAATGATATCTCAAAATCGATTAGGATGAATTTGTTCAAATTTCGCATCCATCTTACATTTAATATTATTTTTTTGATATGCAATGATATGAAAATGCGCCGTTTGCTTTTTATATTTTTTTTTAGAAAAATAATGAAAGTTATTTTAAACTGAATAAAAAAAATCCTTTTTTGATACGCCACCTACAATGTAGACATATTACGTCATTTGAAAAAATCTTTTTCATTTCACTCAAACTCTGGCAGTACGATTATCTCCACCAGCTGCGCGCGTCACGGACCTTTTCGGAACAGTACATAACTCCGCTATTTTTAAATTTTCAAAATAATTTATTAATGAAGAATATCAATCCAAATCAATATTTTTGATTTTGAATGCATTTTTTGATGTCCCATGTTGGCGTAACACCTTAGTTATTCATTCATCTTTTCTTTAATGCATCCTTTCAATGTGGGACTTGAATATTGGTATTTGATAATCTTTGAATCTTTCTTATCACGTTTTAAATCATTTAGTACAATTTCTGTACAGTTTATAATAAATTTGCATTGAGGTAGATGTTTATTATAATCACAAAACTCGCTTTATATTGCGCGGTTAACCTATTACGTTAAATAAAATTTTACGCAGATTGTTTGTGCACAGATGCTCGCGACATTGCAAATCAGAAACGAAGTTGCGAATTTCCCAGCCCCGTCGCTACCCTCGTTCGCGGGACCATCACGCACAGGAATTAAATAATAACAATCAGTACAAGTGAAGGCCCGTTTCGGACCGTGATGGATTAGAATGGGGTTAGTATAAAATATACTTAGGGATTATCCAGCCCCCGGCGGAGTGGGACCATCCCGTGTACGGCCGTGCCAGTTACCCGCCTTAGTTTTGCGTTTTTTTTTTCGTGTCATTTCAATTTGTGGGCTGATCTTATTAGGTCATGTCACGAAGACCCTCGTTTGCCGTTCCCCGCTGCGCAGGGTTGACGCTCGACACGTGCCTTACTTCTCCAGTAATAATTTCTCGTCGAATAGAAGTAACGGTCTAACAAAATGCAGCAACTGATGTCTCGTTCTTGTAAAATTAAAATTAAAATCTAGGAAGATTTAGGCATACTGAGAGAGTTTTTATTCAGGGTATATATTTTTTTTCCATTTGCGAGAACGTCTTCGCCATAAATTAGTACATTTTAAGCCGTATAAAGAAAAAATGCAAGTCATAGTGGCAGTGTGCTTAAGATATATTCAACGCTGTGCAGTCAGTACTTTGCAATAAGCTGTACTTTACGAAAATTTCTGCGAAATAAATGAAAATAAAATATATAACTCGGAACATTTTGTATCACAATTATTATCATATCGAGGTTTAGAAAGCCAAAAGGGCGTTAGTGATTATTTTGAACTTTACTGGGGGAGCAAAGGAAAGTCTGTCAATCTGATTTTGTCAATTTTTCTTTTATTATTAAACGTTTTTCATACTTGTTAATCCAAAAAACACATGTAAATCGTTTAAGAATAAAAGAAATATTGACAAAACATTATTTAATTCTCCTAAAAAGATCGCAATAATCACTAATGCCCTTTTGGTTTTCTAACCTCGAATTATTCACATTTTAATATATCATACTATTTGTCAAATAAATATTTAAGTTCCCTTTTTTAACAAAAATAAAAATTTACGTACAACTTTTATCAATGTACTGACTGCTCGCGCCTGGTTGTATTAACAATAATAATAATGTAGTTGAACCGTTCATTTTTATTAATAGTAATAGATTATGTTATATTTTAAAGTATCTATTGTGTAGGGAAGAATCTACCAATACATGAAACTTAAAAACAACGCTTTTAGCTCTAAAGTGCTAGATGTTTCTTATTTTGTAATTAATTATATTGTCTTTTGTATCTTATTTTCAGCTAAATCATATTATTCTGTCAACCCTGCGCTTCTAGTCATCCCTTCGCATTTTTATGTCTTCTAAATCCATTTATTTGAACTAATAAGCATAATTTTAATCGTCCCCTAACCCTCTGCCTTGACCTGGATTTGAACTTGTTTTAAGGGAATTAAACGAATCGTTGCTTATAAACCACGCACAAAAAGTACAAGTCGTAAAACTTTTACATATTATTATTTAACAAAAGAAATATTTCAATATTTTCAAAAGAAAGTTTTGCCTAATTTTCCGGCAATATTTAAATTTCGTTATTTTATGGCATATTTATGGCGTGGCAGCATGACTTGTGTAAATAATTAATTAAACACTCGATTATGCCTGTGTCGGCACTACGTTTGCATTTCGCAATATCGTTACCATGTTTGCTTTAATCGATAATCGCCCTTTATCAGTTAGCTTTGTTGCACTTACATTGTATAGTAACCAAAGTTCAGATTGCTAAAACTGCATTCGATGCAAGTAGTAATTAAATTATTCGTAAAAGTTTTCTCGGTTTAGCCTAGGCTCCAGTCTAGGATCTTGATCAGTCTCACAATACAATGTTAATTTATATGGCTTATATGCAAACTTATTATGAGTTCTATTTGTATTTATTTATTCAGGAATGCACCAACAAAGGTGTACAAAAACCTAAACAAAGCGCTTCAAAAGTTTGTTAAATATTATTGTGTTAAATATTTATAATTCTTGCCTTTTCAGTGATCTACAATGCATGTGCGTGAAATTAATATTGGACCGGAAATTGTATCTGGTGATGAACTGTCCATTGCCTCAAACCTATTTCACGAGTGCTGATGCAAGTTCCTTCAAAAGTCGTATTCTGTGATCTTGTTAATCCCCATTAACTTATTCAACAAGATTGTATTATTGCTTTGAACAAGAGTGCACCCAGATACTAATACCGGCCGATCGTTGACCTAACCGACAAAGTGATGATCGAATAAGGAAATGTCTAATATTTTCCATTAAGTTTTTTTGTGGTATTTTTTAAATTACAAATATAGTTAGGAAGCGACATCCTTCTTCTATCCATCGACCTATAACGTCGTTGATGTAGGTCTGTGTTTTTGCAGTGAGCGTTTAAACCGACCACTGAGAGACTAGGTAATTTTTAAACCGTAAAGATCAAAAGTTTTGTATTACACTCTTGTATCGTAACTTGAATCCAGAATGAAAGTTCAGTCCAAATACGAGATGCAGTGATATTAATTCATTTATTATATTTTTTATGTTTGTTATTAGGCATATTTAAGACAAGAAAAAAGTAACGAATTTTGTATCAATCATTTCGATTATTTTCGTCGACTTGTTTCGATACCACTGTGTATTACAAAGGTATCTTCGTTAGAAAGGATGCAGGAAATCGGTCTATATTAAATAAACCAAAGTGGCTTGAACAAAGATTTTTTGCTTATGTATGTGGATAGGAAAAAATAATGTGTATTTGATTTATAGTAATATATGTAGGTTTTATTTTGTATTTAATAGGTATATCTTTGAATGTAAATATTTTCACGAGGTATTTCAGAATAAACTCACAATAAATAGGATATAATTAAAATGGCATTTTCTGTCAGGCCGAGGATGTACCTCGTCGTAACTTTTGCAATGTTCCGCTTACCCAACGGTGCCCGTGTCGGCGGAACAGTAGATCTATCGGCGAGGTTCGTTCCCAAGATGTACACTTTCCGCAATTCTGGTCGTACCGTGTTGGCTTTGCCTCACGTGCAAGAATGGCGTTTGAGTTGTTGCCAGTCGTGGTCAGGATATTGATTCTTAGCTTTTTTATGGCAGAAATTAATTTCAGACGCTTCTAAGGTTTCTAGAAACATCCTACCTTTGACTGGTATATTGCTGCATTTTGACAGGGGTTTTAAATATTTTCACGTATTTATTTTAATTTACTAAGGTACCTATTGAATATTCATCACTAAGTGACTGAGAAATTAATTCTATCGAAGAATTAAAAGGAAAAACCGGAAGAAAGACGGCCGGTGGGTCGCCCCAGATTAAGCTGGGAAAAGCAACAAAAAATGAAAACAGAATGGGGTCTAGACTGGTTGAATCATGCAGAAGCAGTGCAAGACGGGAGAATAAGGATACACCTTGTCGAGTCTTTGGGCCCACGACCCTACTAGGACGAGTGAATGAAGAAAAGGATGATGAAAAGAATTATAAAGAATATTTTGAGTTTGTCCAAAATTTTTCAGAACACAGTACTGGATTTTGTTACAGGGTCATTATTAATCAAGCTATATTATAAATATCTCACAGAGACGAAATTATATTTTTTATGGGAAAGTAGGTATGGAAGTCTTTGTCAGTCAGGCCTTACGACCTATCGTACGGTTGGCTTAAGTGATCACTTTACACAGTGTAACGTTCACCATTTCACCAATTAAAAAGAAGTCTCTCCTAGAGTGACATTTATTCACTTCTTCTTTTTGTGCCCTCCCGTTCAACGACGATGATCAGGTTGGCTACGAGAACTTTGTTTACTGCGACCCGGCTTTACAGCTCTACACTAGACTGGCCAAACCACTGTCTCAGGTTTTTCAGCCATGATGCCCATCCTTCTTCCAGGGCCCCGACTTCCGGCAATCTTTCCCAGCATTGTGAGGTGCAACTTCTCTGAATGTCTCTTCACTTGTCCGAGATATTAAAGATTTCCGATTTTTATTGTTTTATTACTTTTTTTCTTTATTCATTCGTAACTCTGTAACAAATAAGCTATATTTTACGATGCAGAATGTAGATGATTTTTTCTGCGAGTGTGTTTGTAAGTTGACACATTATGTTCAATACGCTCCTCTTGCAATTTTATCTGTTTTATTTATTTTATTAATACTTAAAATAATATGATATCATGAGATTAAGATAGTCACTTTTTATATATGAAAATGATTAAACTTTTGTTTTTTTACTCAATAAATTATGGTAGTATTTTCTACTACGTGGTACCAGCCACTCGTTTGCAGGAAAGTTATCACAAATTATGAAATCGGCCCCTGCGCACTTGCCTTGTTGTTAATTTATGTTATATTATTAAATATATTACAATGGCTGGTTACGACGATATATTTTAGCTACATGAGCCGCACTGCTCGGAGGCGTGCGCTGAATGATTAAATCTGCGTGCAGTTCATTGTCTATCGACTGCCAATGTAAGCTTTCCATATATGTCAGAAGGAAACTTTAAAAAAATAACAATGCGTAATCGAAAATACGTCGTCGTGAAATGGAATCTGCCGACAAGGGATATTCTTCTTTACCTGCACATATTGTTTAACATTGTTTTGACAGGTCGCTTACGGCATGTCCGCTAGCCTCCCTGTAAAGAAAAGATGTACTTTTTCGTTATATAATGATGCTCGTTATTTAATGTTCGTTCATGCAAATTTAAAATCCAACTTACTGTTCAATTAGATTTAACGTGGCGTTAATTACAGAATTGTCAGAAGAATACGTTAACACTTGAGCCGTGTGGTGTGAATCCCACAATTACAATAATTATTCCTATTTGAGGGTGCATAAAATTAATGAACCTAAGCATATGTAGGTACCTACTTTAAAAATGTTGGTACAAATTGGTATATGGAAAAGTAAATTTACGTTAGTTTAAAGCTAACTTGAAATGTAACATGTCTCGTCAACTTTGAGGAAATAATTAAATCGAAACTATATATTATTTAATATCATATACATTTAAGCCTTTTATTTTCTGCATTTTTCGTGTGTTTCCCAAAATCGTTTCCGTATTTCTTTTATTATATTTATATTTTCTATGCGATAGAAACACTACATGTTTCCATTATTGTTTTACGGTATGTAAATCTGGTCCTATAAGTTGCAGACACGATTCAGTGCACTTAGATTAGGGAATTGTGTTAATTATTTTTGCCCAATATCACTTTGCAACATTCAATGCAGGGGGCAAGTCTGGGAGTAGGGTAAAAACATCGGAAGAAATTGGTTGTCGTGGTAGAAAAACAAAACATCAAAAGAGAACAACGTTTTTAGAGTAACCGCCGACAAAATTGCCAAGCAAGATGATCGCAGATGAGATGGCATTTCCAACCACAAAGTACTTTTATTTTTAAATCTGTTAGTATAACAGCTGCAGCTAACGATTCATAGTTAATATTTATTTCCGATGTGAAGTCTTTGAGCTCATTTCATTCCTTTGATGTGGCCACGAGCATTATTCCAATGTTGCATCGCGCCACACAGATTATGGGAATGTGTTTCTACGCTGAAATAGCGCATAGTGTTAATAAACATTAATTGTGACTAGTTGTGTTTACATTGCACTCACGAGTTCAGCGACCTCCGGCAAACTATACTGGCATTTTTAATGAGGAAGTTTGACTTTCTTAATCATTGTACTCCCACGATTTGTGCATGAAAGATATGAACTGCACTCGTACGAAACGAAATGCACCGCCTTCTCAGCGGGCTTGCACGAAAAAGTTTAAAGCACATTTTTATTTATTCTCGGTGTCAAGACTTTTACTGTCATATTTAACTGAAATATGTTGGTATTCCTGCATGTTTATCAGCCTTGTCGGTTTATCAGCTGACTGACCGCAATGGTTAGTTTTATCATGGTCAGCGTGTCTTTTGTTCTATATACTTTATGAACATAATATTTTTTGTTGTTTGTGAACATTTGTAATTATATTTTCTACGCATTAATTTTTAATTTGAAAGAATCCACATTTAAACATGTTTTGATCAATATGTTTGATAATATAATATAATACAAAAAACTATGAGCTACTTCGATCTAATATGCATAAAAGAATCGTCAATTTTTCTCCTCTTTGTGGTGTGAATTATTATACACTTAAAATATATTAACGCAGTCTCAAATTATCTTTTGTGATGGAGTAATCTTAAGCATATTGGTCAAGTAGCGTATTACAGCTTATTTTTGTTTACTTTATTATTCTTCCGTAAATGGACTTTTTTATTTGTCATTATAAATACTGATTATAATTTCGAAGAAAGGTTTAAAAAAAATTTAGAAAAATAATTAAGAATTAGTGCGAAACAGTCGGTGCCTAGAACCCTAGATGCTGGCGCGCTCGGCGGTACTGAATTAAAATACGCTTATTAAGACTAGTGAACTCATTAACTAGACGGGGTGGCGTGAAGTGTATAATTGTCCTTGTCTTATTATACAATCAGCGTGCTCTTTCTTTTATTTAACCGTAGCCATTGATTAAATTTTCATTCTTTAATATAAATGCCTATGATCTTTAATTTTCACAATAATTTGTTACTTGAAATTCTCTCTTAAACACGGATTAACTGTTTATACTTAGTTATTGAGTAACATAGCTTTATTACCCGGCTGAATTCTTGTGTATATTAATTGCATATTTCATCGAAAATGGCGGAAAATACATTTTTGCTTGCAAAGAAAGAAAAAAGCCGAAAGAAATCAAGTCATCGCAAATTTGTAAAAGCTTGTTTCGACACATTTAAATAAATTCTCCACGCGTTAATTTATTTATTTGGAAATATAATATATGTAAGTTAGTGACATATAAGAGTATAAACAAACAGTATCAGACATGTTATCTTATATCCTAGCATATTTCACATAGACAATAATTTTGAAATATACCTACATAATAATATCGAAAGTAAATAAAAATAATACACAATAAATAAAACATATTATTAGAAGTGAAACTTCATTTTTATCTTTGATCGTACAGTATTATGTACATTTTTAAATATTAATTAAATGTTGCGACGCAGGCTATTATTTACGTGGCTTCTTAGTTTAAATGAAGAAATATATATCGATATCGGTGTGTAAGTTATAAGCTCTGAACATTTCCACTATGGGTGAGCGCGATACAGAGTTAGTGAGAGCTATATATAGAATATGAATTGTGATATTTTTAAAGTCTTTTTGAAATCGTTTTTCTTATTAAGAAATATCACTTTTATCGTATTTTGTTGACAGTTAATTTACGTTTTTTCAAAGCTCCGTATCTCACAATGGAAATGACACTGTTGCTGAAAATAGTCACGATGATCTAGAAATTACAGACATAAGTTTAATTATCACCACGCTAAAGCACACCATTAGAGCGTTATACGGTTTCGCAGAAACAGATTTTTCTCTTTTATAATTAAGATAACAGATGCATAAATCTCAAACAAAAATTCAATCATTAATGTATGCATTGACCTTCATTACTGCGGTTTGCAATATGCCGCGGATGTTTATGTTCCGCCATTTTTCGTGGCAGTTTTTGAAGCCTCTGATTGGTCGGGGGGAGAATGACAACAGTCCCCGACGGCGTGAAATCCCGCCCAAAAAATTGCCAATTTGCGAGGGATTGCGGTAAACGTCATTGTTTTGCGGCTGACGTTACGGTTGATTCGTCGCCCGGTCCATTAACGAGCTTTTACGCAAATTAATTTTTTTGTCCGGCCATTTCACGGTCTGACCGGCGCGCGGCAGCATCCGAAATCGGCGCACAATTGGCATCTGGTACGGCGTGAAATGCAGTTTCTGGTAATACCCGACCGTCGTCCCATTAGTCATGTTTGCACATTTGCAATTAACTCGGGATACTCGAAAGATGGACAGTGAGAAAAACACCAAAAACCTTTCTGTTTTGGTACTTTTTCTCTCTCTTGTAAAAAGTACGCAGAATAAATCGACTGTCCTTATTTCGAATGTCCGCCTGTCCGTAACTCGTTGGAATTAAAAAAACAACACCGATGATGATTACCCGCTATGAGGCCTGGGTGTGCGTCAATCATCGCGCGGCTCTGGTTACGCGTAAGGGTCGTTATTAATTATTATTATATTTCGTGATTTTTCGCGGGTTTACTGCTAGTATCATGTACTAAAAATTAAAATTCGAGGTGTAGACAGTAACAAAAGCAATTAATAAATAAATATATGGGAGTTGAGTAATTAGTTAAGAAATATTGTGAAAACAAATTTAAAAGGTTTCTATTTTAAACATGTTGATAATTCAATAATTAATGGTTTTATACAAAATGTTTGGTTATTAAATTATTTATTTCTGGTTATATATATACATAATTTAAGGTTTAGGTTCAAGGTTGGGATTATTTTTATAAATGAAGTAACATATCATTTTTCTGTAATATGCGTATCCATACCCTTCCAACAGATCTTACAATGTTTTGGCTACTTAACAACGAAAGTTTTTTCTGGTATAATATCATATCAATATCATTTGTGTTTCTTTTTAGTCATTCCTATTTGTATTGATTAATACATATTCGTCTCACTTTTTATTTAATTATTTTGATTCTGTATTATATTACAAACTCGATACGTTTTGGATGAACATACATAAAGACTTACAGTAGGTCGGTCGAATCAATGACGGATTGATTTCATATACATATTATCAAGTTCTTTTGAAGTTTTATTTATTTTAAACAAACACTTGCATGTAAAAAATTTTCAGTGCTGGACCATTTCGTAATTTTATTTGTTATTTTTATATTATGTATACGATCTATCCTCGAAGGGTCGGTATTACTTCTGGATATTTAATATCGATAATGTCCTGTTAGGGGGGTTAAGGTCCTCCCCATTTTAATTATTGAAAGGGAAGTCCTACGTCCGATGTAGTTTCTTGGTTCCCCTCCCGATGGCCGGGCTATCGATTACCTTCTAGAGTTCCATTAGTGGACATTGGTGTTACGTCATGCGGTGTTCCCAGTTATTCGATATTGCGGTGGGGATGGCAAGAGGAAATGAACACCGGCGATATCGGAAGCACTGAAAGTCGGTTTCCTCGTTCTGAGAACGTGTCGGTGCAAAAAATTGCACGTCAGCTATACTCGCAGATTTATCGTTGCATTTCAAAGAATTTGTCAGTTATATGCTGTTCTGATGATTTCTTCTCTTAGCTTTATTGCTTCCTCTTGATTACGTACGTCTATTTCCTGTCAGATATAAACCTTATTAATTTTCCTAAGTAGTACCCCGCCTTTTCTGAGTATAAATCGTATAAGAAATCTAGAAACTCTATCAAAATGCGCGTCGCTACGGATTTAGTGGTGACAATATTTGATTTAAAAAATCGCCAATTAATAATTTAAATTCTTCTAGGATCGTTTGAAATTCGGTTACAGATATTTTTTTATTTGTGTAAGCAAACAGCGCCTAGCACCATTGAAAAAATAATAATAAAATAGTAATCTGCACAAGTAAGCAATTAAAATAAACACATTTTAAAACATTATTGAAAAAAAAAAACAATTTTGTAAATAAAAAATACGTACAGAAAATCAATTAAATAAAACACTATAAGAAATTAAAGTCAACGGAGTAAAACAGTGAAACATTAGCAGATTTTGAAATAGAAATTATCACTGTCTCGGAATCGACTGCATTTTTTTTTCAAAAAGTAGTCAAGTTGTCATGGAACGCGTCTCCAAACTCACTGTTCTCATTGCCCAGTCTGTGTTGTATAGACAGTGATGAGTGTATGTCGTACAGCGAAATAATTAGAGTTATGAAATTAATTTTCTTAGTTATTTCCAGTAACCGAAGATTATTGATACTGATGGTTTTTATTTCAGTAAGTGTTTGCAGATAGTTAAATGTTTTAAAACGAGAAAAATAACGAAAGTGGAATTTTTATGTCCACTGATGGTTTTTTCATTCTTCTGAATGAATGTATTTGTAAAGCAACATCGCACTCATCAAGCAATAGTACTCTGGTAGTTTCTTTAACGCTTGGGGCTGAATCGGTGGTATTTTATGTTAAAACAAGGGTTTGAATTCATTCGAATGACGGCTTCATCAGGGTCTGGCATGCCATTTCGATTAGTTAATCCTCTCGACTAATGAATCTTATACAAGCATGCATAAACCGTAGCGTAACGTGGTGTCATTCTAACATCTTCATTTTGTTGTTTGTTTGATTGTTTTTCGTGTTTTAATATTATGTAAACACAAAAACATTTATCCGCGTAAGTCGTTATTTGTCCTCGTCATTAATTTATGACATTCTCCCCTTGCTGTGGGGAAACCACCCCTGAACTTGCTTGTCGCTCCCTAATGATGGCATCAAAATAGGTTACAGTTATTACAGAGTTTACAATATCGAATGCATTTTCCAGCGTACGCTTTTATATGCTTTTTATGTAATTTAACGTTGATCGTTTTCTCCGATATTCTCCCTGGATCAGTGACACGTGCTGTTGTGTCATGGTACTTGTTTCCTGTTTTAGAACATGGTGCTTTAAATATTCGTACTAACTTAATGAAACTCGTACAGTAAAAATACAGAAATAAAGTGTAGAGAAGTCCGATTTTGCAGTACATTAAGATTTCGATAAAATGGTCTAATTAACGCCAAAAGTCTGTTGTGTAATAAACTAGGTTTTCCGAATGCTATGTTTAAAATATTGAAAAATTAGTTGCTTCCCTATTTATTATTGCGAATATATGCAGGTACTCGCCGTAGTTTTGACACTATAGCTGTAAATACAATGTTTTTCCATTATAATTTTGCCTATTCGCTAAAATTTATTAAGAATAAAATAATCTATTACAAATAATTATCTTATAATTTAATTATAAGTAGGTATGTCTTCTTGAAAGGTTTTTTTATTTTATGATTAAATAAGGAAATATATACAGAAAAAATCTTTACTGAAGAATTGCTTGTTGGTATAATGGACATGACGCTGGCCTAGTGAACTGGTGACCGTCCGTCGTCCGAGCCCCATTCCAGGGCACCAGCAAGATAGTTCTATTTTCATACCACAAGCGCTTAGCTTAGTTTGAAAATAGTAAGAATATGATGCGATATGTATTGTGTTCGCATCTCTATTTAAAAAAAATTAAAAAATACTAATTAAAAACACACAGATTTGAGTAAATCATCTAGATTTACCGTGAACTCACTGGAAATCGAATCCGAATCCGAAATCTCCCTCGGTGTGAGAAGCCAATGGACAACAGGTTGATAATTTGCACGCTGACCGGAAATTTGTTCGTTAAATCGAGGTCCGCAAAACCGAGGGTTTACTGTACTTTGATACGTTGCCCGGGGGGGACGTTTTGCGCGTGGAAGGCGCTCGCTTGTAACGAGCCCATTTTCACGTTAAAGCGTGTAAACTTCCGACGTCTTGCGTATCGAACGAAGCGATTGCAGGGGGTGTGGCCCGGCTCCGACATCGCTCTTCTCTCGGACGCGTCAATTTACAATTTCTTTGCGGAACGGGCGTACGGTCCATCTTCCTCTGTTATTATCTCCTTATTCTATTATGCGCCCGCCGCGCTATCACGGCGGGGCACACTTCCGATCAATCGGGTCAGTGTGTCGCGTCACGTGATTATCACCTTTTCGATTCATTTTTGTATCTTGAATGTAAATAATGCATCCGTTCGGCACTGGAATTATGTACTATCTCCGAATCTCACCCGCCGACCGTACGTTGTCTGTGTTATTGTAACTGTTTCCACATCGTATTGTGTTCGACTAGAAAGCTTGTACCGTCAAATTTTTATATTCATTGTTTTCATCTTCTTATTTACGAGTGTTAATGTGCATTGCTCTGGAAGACTGAAATTTAAGTAGAAATTTTGTTATTTTTCACCAATTTGTGATTATTTTTAAATGGCACATTATAAAGTATGTAAGTATATTATTTTATTGGAAAATTTTTGAAAAGAAAAACAATGACCGCGTCTTGTCCATTCGCGTGGAGATCCTCCAATATTTCATTTCTTTTTCTGTCTCGGTCAATCACGTCCCGGACAACATCTCAGTCACGGCGGAGGAGCTCCACGGAAATGTACATGACGCGGCCATTTTTTTCCAAAAAATTTCCAATAAAATAGTTGCTAAATTTATACCTTAATAAGTGTTCTTAAAAAATAATCACCCGATTTCTACCTAGCTTTCAGGCTCCCAGGGTAGTGTACCCCTTAATACGTGGTGGATTCTTAGTGGGTCTGATGATGAGACCTTTATATAACGAAGAAGATGCTTTCCATGATCACTGCTTTTCCCTTGACCGGACCTGAGTAAGGAACACTCTTGGTCACTTAATCTCGTTCTTTTCAACGTTTCTCATTTCGATACTTCACTGCTTAATTACACAAAAGTCGCGATAGAGCGCTAGGTGCTGTCGACTCGTACTGCGTAATATTATTGGGACGACATTCGCTAGAAGTCGCGCTAACTCACTTATTATATAAACAATTCCGTTTATGTTGCCCGACATTTGAATCTTGCTTTAACATTAATTTTCCGTGTGTTTTTGCGATTCTCTTTGCGGTTTATTTACGACCGTGTCCTTCAGCGGCAACAGCGAAGTCCGGGTAGGTACGTTTTAATGCCGAATCGCGAACTTCCGATTTGGTAACAGTATTAAAATTGACTGAGGATCGGATTGATTTGAGAATTTATAATATTGTTTTCTTCACTGGCAGGAAAGCGACGTCACGCCATGTGACAGCCGGGCATGACAACATCGGAACAATCGAGCCGCCATGTCCAGCCTCGGAGGGTTTGCCGATCGCGTGTCGAATATTTTCCGTTCCGTTTACAACATTTCTTATTCCAGGTTGTCAGCCGCGCGCGACGAAGAACTGTGCCACTGTCAGATTTTGTTTCTGACATACCATGTATGAAAACCTTTATTCGGGTGACCTGTATTACATTTCAAATTAAACAGTAATCTTTCGGATACGATCACTTGACATTTTGTGGAGGTGTGTTTGGTGGTTCAGTATTTTTTTTTTGTGCCTGCACAACGCGGGAGTCGCTAACTGGTTTTCAAGTAAGGATTTAATCAGCTCAGTGTGCGTAGCAGTCCATTCCAAAAATGTGAAAATTCGTAGAAGATACACATGATACACATGACGTGTACAGCTTACATTTTCATATGTGGGGTATAAAAGCAAAGGCAGCAATATCCAAAAAAAATTAATGCAGTCATCGAGGATTACTAATTTATAATGTACTGAATTAGAGATTTTATAGGAATCATAGCTTATCAATTTATATGAAACATGATTTTGAAAGGGATAGTAGATACATAATATCTAGAATTCAGTACATTTAAAATTAGTAATCCTCGGTAACTGCATTCATTAACATTAACATTTTTTAATATTTTGGATATTGTATCGATGCCTTTGCTTTTACATCCCACATACACTCATTGTTTTTTAATATTATGCGATATACAGACCGCGATATAAATGAAGATTTCTGCCTTAACTTATGTAAAACATTGGACTACAGGAATCTGATCGTAAATTATTATGGCGTAGTTAATCGGAACGTATTAAATTGCTTTTAGGAATATTTATTTTTAACAGTTGCAGAGTAGTCACTCGGATGGGCGGCGACCGATTGGTACCCGACGTACAGCGCAGCGGATGGAGCGGAGGAGACGGACGTATACTTTGTAGACATCGTGTTTTTGGCTTACCAAACAAATAACCGCTCTGCTGCACTGTACGTCGGGTACCAATAGGTCGCCGCCCATCCGAGTGACTGGCCACTAAAAACCCCCTCAGACACCAATTATTATGTGAAACCATGTAGTGTGGCACATGCGGCTCATTTTCATACTGCCTCGATCACAGATAGGCTTCTAGCATGTCATTAATCTAGCGGCCGGAAATCTGCGGCGGGCTGTTGCCACTCCCGCAAAGGTGAAAGTGCATCGCACTTTGTTCGTAACCCCCTCCGAGCCGGCATTGGTTGGTTTCATTAAATCCTGTTAATTAATCTTTTCAATTATTTAGACAAAAAAAATGGTAATTCCTGACCAGCACATTTTAATTAAATGTTGAATCTGTCACGGTTACGCCTCGGTCGACGTAGAAGTTTCCATTGATTAATTGATATTTTCGGTCTATCCTCCGAACCACCTTAGTAACTTGCCTACTGCTGTCTCGCTGCTCTACTGCGTCAAAATATCGTAAGCGTAAAAATCTCATTCTATAGGACGCTTATTTTACACGCTTTTATTTAGCTTCACTTGTCTGTCATTCTTGTAATCAATATTTAACCCACTTCATGGTCAGTAATTGCTGTGAAAATTGGCAGAGAGAAGTATTCCGGATGACTATACAATAATCATTCATTACTTATTTACTTATTCACTTTTTGTGTACATGATATTACAAGTATTGTGGGCTTGTTGCCAGTTGGTTATTTCTTATAATCATCCACACAATTTAGTAAAACAATTTAAACATATTTCCAGTATGCAGTGTTATAGTGACAGAGCTAGGTAGCTCCGTGATAACGGATGGGGACGAGGAAGGGTTAAACTAGGTTATGGGAAAAAATTGATTTAGTCTGTTTTTGAAGATAGTTTTTCAATTCAGTAAGTAATGTTTAAACGAAAAGCCCAGATTTTTACAAAAACGAGTGTTTTGGTGGGTAAAACACGCAAATATCTATGATTTTTAACTTATTACTCTTACTCCTAATTAAACAACCGACTTTTAGTAATGAAAAATATTTTATTAATTAATTTTTATTTTATTTTTTATTATTATTATTTTTTTAATTAAAAATATTTTATTACTTTTTTAATTAAAAAAATATTTTCTTTAGCGTTTCTTTTATATAGGTACCTGTGTTATTTTTAAATATATTTCAATGATTCATTAATTTAATTCGAATTGAAACCAGATTTATTAATTATTTATAATATATTACGGGTTTATTAATTGTTAAACTAACATGCAGCCGACAGATCCCTACAACTGAACACATTCCTATTTTGGAAAAAAAAACAGGGATGATTTGATTTTGGTCTGGTCTCTTTAATTTTCATTTTGTTTTTAAAATATGTTTTATTTTAACTTTGTAATACACACACAACATGAGTTATTGATTACTACTATTGTTTCGAGAGGAGCAGTCCCTCTCATCATCTGTTATATATATTAACTGTTATTATCTATACCTGATGATGAGAGGGAGGCTCCTCCCGAAACTATAGTAGTAATTAATTACTCGTGTTGTGTTTGTATTACATATGTTAAAATAAAACATATTTTAAATTATAATGTTGCACCACGAAGTATCTGCTAAATCTTTCAATGATATTCATTTTGTTTTCCTTAATCTTTGTGTACAGTGTGGATTATGTTTCCTCGCATTTTTTGTGGTGTGTCTATTGTGCTCAGTTGTGTTTTGTTTATTTGTGCTCACACTTCACATTTCAAAGTGCGTGCTTCACAAAATTCTAGCACAATTTTAAATTAAGCAAATACGATTTTGCACAACACCACGTTAAAACGATTATTTTCTTTTATTTTTCATTTCCGTTAGTTTTACGCCTATGTTTAGTACTTGACTATCGGTTAGGGCGCTTTACGTCTTAACAAAACTACCTTCGACGTAATTTAGCTTCCGAGCTCCGAGGGCAGGAGTGCCAGCGTAACAAGGGCGACGGTCACGCTATCGACTGGCCGCTTTCCACTTCGGGGTCATCGCACATCGATAAGCGGTGTAGACCTGTTAAAACATTTTTCCACGGTCTGTGTTTTTTCTTCAGAAGCAGTTTGTCTTCCAGCTTGGGCCACCTTTTGCTCGGCTCGTTCCGAACCGGCCGCGATCGCCGCACCGATCACCCTCATTTCTTACCTGAACGGAATCGAACTACTTCTTCACCGGACTGTTGATCAAAGTTCATTTTTTTAAAAATATTTATTAGAGACACTAACAGGATTATAGGTAGGTACATGATACTCTGATAATAAACATTATTATAGTGAAGACTATGCCCATTATCCCAATTACAAGTGTCTTCGGCACGCTCTAGTAACATGTATTTTACATGTACATTTTTGTGTATTGTATAATTAGTGTTTGAATGTAGCGCGATTAGTATTTAATGAATAATTGATTTAATGGATCTATAGGTTCAGGTCATCGTTTAGAAAATGGATGTTGTGTATAAGTGAGTTTTTGAACGAAGATAAGGTGTCTGCAAGAATATCAGCATCAATGTTAGGTCAGCACAATACATATTAAATGTGCGACACAAACTTGTGATGGGAGAACAGTAGACAGTTGACAGAACACCCTTTCGGATGTTATTATTCTTAACATATATTTTTATTTAACATCGCTAAACATAATATTGCTTTACGTAATCTAAAGTTGTTGCTGATGGATTCGTGTTCAAGTTTAGTATTCGTTGCATTCGTTACTTTTCCAGTTGTGTGTGACTCGGCATTTCTCATTCCATATTGGGCCCGTGAACGTTTCGGCGGCGTACGCTTCGGCATGTGTCATATTTATTTTTCGGCGAATTCTTGCGCAGCCTCGTATCTATTCGCGTAATATAAAATATTTGGAAGAAGATTGGTCGATTGATGAAATAAATATGAAGATTGGTACATCGTTATCGAAGCGGTATCTGTAATTGATTTGGACGTTGGATATTGCAGCGACGGAGCCAAACTGTGGAAAGACCTGATTAAGTTTTGCGAATCATTTTCGCACCGCTAACTTCCTGTCGTGATAACCCGTCGTTAAGTCTCCAGTTTTCCCCACCGCATGTAGTAGGTGTTCCTGGAGCACGCACTAAAATGTACGTATGTACGTATAAAAAGCATTATCGATTCGTGCAAAATTCCTCTTCTTTTTTTAATTTGGTTTCCTTTTACATTTGAAATATTTTACTTCACATTTAGCAATTTGGTCATGAATTTAAAGTTTTCCTCATAGTCGTCTTCTTTTTCTCTTGTATTATTCTTTGAAAGTACGTTATTATTACATTATATACATATAAGTCATACGACTTACATAGCGTCGTTCACCCCAGGGTCACTTTATACATCAACATTATTTGACAAACAACAGAATGGCTAAAGAACTTATTTACTCTTACTTATAAACTAGGTGACATGCAAAAAAATAGACGGTCACAGTTACAACTATAGTTGAGATATTATTAAGGGGCCATGTTGTGAGTAATCTTGAATATTGTGAGGCGCAACTTATAATCAATCCTCTCGGGACATTTAATCCCGTGAAGGTTTTGAAGATGGTGTGAGTTATACGCAAACTTTGAAATATCGGTAGGCTTTGTTATAACTTTGTTTACCATGGTCCGAAAAAACAAACAAAATACTGGCTTAACCAGTGAATGAAAAATTGTTTATCAAATTAACAATGTTCAAATTTCTTTTAATTTCTAAACTTAAAAAAATATTTTCTTTTCTCAATATTCCCGTTACAACTAACTTTACACCAGTAACTCCGGCTCATTTTGACAGTATCTAAACAATTATTCATTATTTGTATTTCCACCGTGTAAAAATTCTATATTTGAAAGTAGTCAGATGAATACTTCATCTGTCGATCAGAGATTCTCTTACTCTCGAAACTTGAGTATCTATTAAATTATAAAATTGTATTTTAACTCACCTAGAGGGAAAAACATGATTTTAGAATTTTTATTGTTTTAAGTACTTTTTATTGTAAGGTCTTCATTTGTAACTCTGTCTAATCAATTATTTTGAGCTCTAGATACATATATATATCTCAAATACTTGCTCTCAAACGTCGTCTTATCATTTCTTCACCTGACAATTGTCCGTGCTTCCATGCATAAAATTATATTCATAACTTTATCCGTGAAATACTTTTATTTATATTTGCGGTCATTTTTTAACAACAGGCGGACGCTCGGTTTTACCTTTTACTATTTTTTTTACATTTTATTTTTTTATTATTTCGTTTTTCACATTGGCGACTATCGTGTTACCAAGGTGAAATAAAGTTTTCGGCGAGAAACTGACCCAGTACCTCGTTAAGACGTCAAAAAAATAGTCATGTCCGGTTGACTAAAAAAAAAACAACTTAAGTAAACATGTTCATGATATACCAATGAATGATACGTGACTTAAAAATGTTATTACGTATCCATTACAATTGGACACGTATTAGATGTCTGACATTATGTAATATTTTTTTCAAGAATACTTGTCAAACAAGAAACTGATGACATTATAATTTCATGTAATTAATGTCCATTTTACGAAAATTCTTTGCCGTACCATCCGATATTACCGACGAAAAGTCTGCGTTATTTTCTGAAGTTTTTTTTGTTAGTTCGCGATTTTTTCGCTAGTTAGCTCTTTAAAAACTTGCGCTATCTGATCTAAATGATGCATTTCTAACGAAAAATAGCCGTGTCAAATCTACCGCGAGTATTTTTGAATCGTGGAGATCTTTTGCCCTCTTTCTCGTTGAGATAACGTGTTTTTATTCAGTTATGTTGACCATTTGATTGGTCCGTACGTACGTACCCGAGCAATCATGGTCGCCCTGGAATGCATTCACAGTCGAATTGCATAACGGTAGCGCGTCTATTGTCTGTTCCAGGTATGACACACTCTGGACTACGTGATTGGACGTTACCTTTTGATAAGTGCACGTGATCGCATTAAGATGTGTTATTATTCAGCTGCTATCACTTACGACGCTTTGACGTTGTTCGATGGTTTAATCGGTTTGACCGCACCCTTACATCTAGCGACTGCACGTTATGGGAACAGTTAAATGAGTAACGGATGTTCCAGCTCAGGTGAATGGTGCTAATGCTATTTTTATATTGCAATCGAAACGTGTTCGAAGACTACTCCAAAAGTGATGTTATATTTTTTATTTACAAAGAATTTCAGTACGTGCGCTGTGCGTTAGTTTTGTTCTTGTCAAATCCTCAATGGGCTGCTTTATCAATTAGCTATTCGTGAAACATATTCATTGATGCGCGGTGTATTATTAATTTTTTTCAGAATTTTGTAATCAGCTTTTGGAAACAAACTATTATTTTGATATTAATAAGGATTCGAAAAATTTATTTACACATAATATATATAATGTAGGATTATTTTTGGATAAATTAGAAATTTTAGAAATTAGTAAATAGTAAAATAAATATAAATAACAAGGCCCTTTTTGCAAATAATTTGCAGGTAATTTATCTTTTAATTTTATTTTCTCGTTGGTTCTTAGTTGGTTATTCATCTTCCATATATGTATTTATTTTTCTTCTTGTTAATATCTATGCTTCAATTTTTAATTTTTAGTATACCTTGTTATACTATAAATTAAAAATTAAAGTATAATATATAAGTATAAATATAATTCTGCTGATGGGATCATCAGAATACCAAGTATTCGTACAAGTACCCGAAACGTGTTGATGATTCAATATATTAGTGATTTACACAATGTATTTTCTTGTTAATTATATATATATAAATGATGTTATCATAAAGTCATTTTGCTGTTATTAAAGAAGCTAAATATTTCACTCTACATCTTGTTTATGATGTGACTTATGACTGCCTCGCTTTAGTGTAACCATAAAATTGAATTTATTTTCTTTTTAATAACGCATCGCTAATAAAATGTACCTATTATACTTTGTACGTTTGTTTTTATTTTGGACACGGCCCGTTTTTATTTATTTCCGATTTTTACGACACGAATCAGTCGGACACCGCCCGGAGCTGCTGTTTCGTGTTCAGGCGGTATAACGAAGTGCAGGCTAACTGGATATCGTTTTTGAGAAGATTATGTAGCGAATCCCCCGTTAGTGCAGACGAACCATGGCCGAACATGATTCGCTCCCGCTAATTAGACGATCTTCTGGAGCGTACCAGCTCGACTGATATCGAGCCGCGTTCGCCGCATCGCACCGCGCGCTCTCGAATGTATCGTGCCCTGCTAATCATTTTCGGGTGCCTTTCTCAAGTTTTACCATCGCCAAGTGCGCGTAAATATACTGGTCGGCGTTTGCGGTACGAAAACAATGGAGACCGTTTACAGAAGCATTAGCAATGAAATGATACGCTGGAACACGCTAACCTCAAATAACGCATGTAGTAGTAATGACGCTCGCGACGTGTGTATTAAAATTACACGTTTGGCTGACCTGACACGGTAAGAAGACTTTTCCACAAGCTCGGCGGTGTCTTAGTGTGGATTCGAGAATCTTCGGCCGTTCACCAGCTCCGAAGTCTGTTCTTTGTAAATAATAACCAACTTGGAAGCGAGATTCGACGTCGGGGAACTTGAACAATGCTGGAACAGCCATTAGCGCGCTGATCCGGTGATTATGTTAATTTTGAAATGCTCCCTGACATGATATTATTATACAGGCTAAGGAAGTTTTACAAATAATAAACACGTGCTGAAGCTCGGCGTAATATTCTAATAGCTCTTGATTTATTTGTGAGGTAACATTCTAATCGTCGTATTTTGATACCAAACCTTAACGTTGACCGGTTTCGACTCGCATTCACATGTTCGTAAAATCGGACGCGCAATAACTGTTCAGTAAATTAACTATGTATAGGAATCAACTCGTAATTCGTAATGGGGTGTGGGGTGGAGTTAACAGGGAGACATTGAAGTGAGAAATATATTACGTAACGGGTTACTTAGTTTTGGGGGACTTTTTAATTTCTAGCTTTTATATATTTATTTGTAAAATTTCAATGCGGTTTTCTTTTTTTAATAATGCGTGGCCCAAGTCTAGAAGATAATTAATGAATGACAACAGTGTTGCTTTATTTTAAAACTAAAACTAAAAATGCCGTATAAACATCAAAAATCAATGAGTTGATGTCACTATTGTAGATTGCGCATTTGTTTCTCGGTTATGCTGGGCGAGAAATTAGTTAATCTAGTATCTATTTATTGGTGGTGCGTTTTCTTTTGCCTTGCTTGTATACCCAAGTCCATACATTATGTTCACCTTGATTAGTTTCATTGCACTTTGATGTACATTCGCGGGCACGTATCTAACCGCCATTTTTTGTGGTGAATAGATTTCCCGCTGTTTTCCTATATCGTTGTGTGCTGCGGTTTGACAGCGCGAGCCAATCGGCGATAAATAACTTAAATTCCTTTTTACGTTTTAAATTCGATAGACCGTGAAGTTGGTTGCGATCTACAAGCACTACCAAAAAATCTGCGATATTTATATGACATGTAGTTGCGCTTTCAACTTTTAATTAGATCCGGTTACTAAGCAAAATAAAATAGGTTTCTACTTAATTATATTCTAAGATTTTTAATGTAAAAATAGACAGATATATACTTTCACTTCAATTAAAATAAAAAACTTTATTAGAGGGAATCGAATTCTTTACTCGATGAGTGTGACATTTTTTTAAAAAAGGTTAAAAATAATAACTTAGGTATATCTGTGGGTGAAAGGAACAACCGAATGCGTCAACAAACGCTAAATGAGCCAAAACAAAATTTGGGAATTTTGTTTGTTTGCGAAATATCTTTTAAAACCTATATAATTTTCGTACGTTGACCCAAGTTGACTAATGTCGTTGTTTCTTGTCAAATTTTTCAAATAATAGTTAATCATGTCATTTGTTATTTAAAAAAAAAATAGTCGCATTTTAAAATTTATTTATTTATTTTTTGTTATTTATTATCATTTATTTATTTTCTGACTCATCCAATTGTTCCTTGCTAGATATGTATCTAAAGAACAACTCTGCATACTTAACTCAAAACTTGATTTTATTTACTTATTCAGTTGTTCCTCTCACCCACAGATTATATTCATTCATAACAAAAATAAATATACAAATGCGTAATAGAATGTCATATCAAAAGCTCAATTCTATGTATTTTATTTTAATTACACTTTGATATAATATTTTTTTATAAATTTATTACTTATTTTTGAAAACACTTCACTTATATTTTAATTAAATATTTATTATATTAATTTTTTCACGGGACTGTAAAATTTTATAAAAATCCATAAATATTAAATTATGTGTAAAATACTATGTAAACTTAAATAATAAAAAGTAGATAAAAATGAAATTTTATTTATGAGGCTGTTTCATGTGTAGAAAAAGGAAAATGTCATACCTACTTGAAAATAAACTTATAAATTGCTAAATATTGTAAATTATACGTCTGCTGAAAGAAAATATTTAAAATCAATAATAAATACATTTTTATAACTTGAGTTAATGCAGTGAACTCTAAAACTTGGATTTAAAGAAATTTAAGTAAAAAAATATTTTAACGAATAAAAATGAGTAGGTACACTTGATGATACTCACATATACTTTATTTTTATTTTTTAACAAACAGACCGTCAATAGGTCTTTAATGACCTTAATAGATGGTCCCAGAGTGACGTTAGAGTGCAAAGTACGAACATTTTGTGAACAAATTTATTTTAGATATAAATTCTTTGAACAAATTACCATAAGAAAAATATTTTGATATATCTTTTTTAATTCTGTGATAGCAATATTTCTCCATTAAACGATTATTAACAAAAAAGCAACAAGAATTAAAAAAAAAAATTGTATGCTGCTACAGTGGTTGCTTCACATGCAGTTGATTATATAACCCTAGTTGTTGTAAACTTCTAAATTATGAAATATAAAATACTTCCAATGCGTAACATATGCTAATTTAAACTTTTTAATTTTTCAGGGTGCCCAATGCACCACGCGGCTGCATCGGTGAGATCTTTGGCGATGGCTCCCAGAACAACAGCTCTACACCCACCCCTTCCGGCCCCGAGACGCCGAGCCGCCCGCGTGACACCCACTCCAGGCTGTTTGGTGGACCCGCTCGCGCCGGCCCCGTCGCTCGCTCCGAGGCAGCGGGTAGCGCGCCAGCCAATGGTGGCCATCATGGTTACCAGGATGTTGCACCGCAAAACAACGGTAACCACGGCCACGTCAACGGGCAGAGCAATGGAAACGCCGCTGTCCTAAATAAAGGTACCTGAAGTTATTTTATTAAATATTTGTTTTATTTTATATATAATTTATTATTGATTACAATAGATGCCCAAAAGTACTGGTTAAAACTCAAGACATGTTTTATTTTCCCACATTATTTCATTACGAGATAGGTCTATCACGGTTCTCGTTGAGAAAATTCACGAGTTTAGCAAGAGGGGAGTTTTTCTGATACAGCTCGTTCACTTCATGCTTCACTCCAGGCATCGACAGAATTTTTTTACAAACATCCCTCATTTCGAATGTATTATGATTGTGCTATTTATATTGTTAGCTTTTATCATTCCGTCCTAAAGAGAGAGGCTTGAATTTTTTGACACATAAGTGCATATTAGCTGTTAAGCAATCGCTGATTACTTGCTGCTAAGCCCTGAGGGGGCTGTACTAGCCTCTGCGCGGCCATTAGTGTCTGGAATCGGCTCTCGCCCATTGCCTGCTGCTAGGCCCTGCGGGTGGCCATAAAAAAATTCCAACCATCTTCGGTACTTTTTTCGAGACTGCAAATTTTTCAGCCTTGGTAAATATTGCTACACTACTAAAAAAAATTTGTTTTACTTTTTTTTTTTTTTTTATTCGTTCATCCAACATATGTGTATAAAGTCTTTGATTTTTTGATGTCTTTAAATTTGGCTCTCGTACTTTATACAACAGTAATGAAAGTTATATTAATAAGTTATTATAATGTTTGTGGCAAACAATAAAATGTGTGAAAATATAGTAAAACTGATCAATTATTTCATAATATGATGAATGCTTTTAAAACCTTTTACATTTTAATAATTATATAAATTTTATTTAGATAGTAGCGCTCTGAGACAAAATGTCGACATCTTGAATTTTATTAATATATTTTTGTGGTTAAAAAAATTAATACAATTAGGAGTGTTCGGTTGGGTTGGGTTTAGAGCTCTTTCTCTTATGATTTAGTAAATTTTTTTTGGTTTTATAAGCTATCATTTCGCTAATACAAGCCATTTGTTAAAAAAATTCTCGGCAATATATTTTGCTACGTAGTGTAGAAAATCATTAATATGTATAACGGTATTTGCTTAGTCAATTTGTTGAGATTTTAATGCAGCGATTACATTCCTGAGAGAAATAGCTATATTATTGTATTCATTCTCTGTCAAACCTATTGCTCGAGTACCTTTCATCTTTTTAGAAAATATTTGTATCCTGCATCAATGACATTGCCGAGCATCCAAGTCTAAATTATTGCATAATTCTAAATATAATTTATACAAACACAATAAATATTTTTAGCATAGTAAAAGATTGTTTATATCCACATTATTTTTAAATAATAAATTGAATATTTAAATGTTAAATATAAAGTAGCACAAAATGGTAATATAAATGTGAAGATGAAAAAATATCACTTGAAAGTTTTGAATGTGATGATAAAAAAAATCGTCCCATATTTGGATTACCCTTGGCAAACTGTCTGGTGGATGAAATGTTTTACTAGAAAACTCGAGAATCATTTCCCGACCGATGTTTAAGACTTGTGTAATAGCTTGTAACGCAGCTGGGATGTGGCGGTTGTATCAGAACATTTCATTGGCATATTGCAGTGAAATGGATAAGGAGGAATCCAGTGACCGGTGACGGAATTGAGGAACCAGCAAGATATTCCTGGAGCCCCCGCTTGCGCAGAGGTGCCCTTTATCCTGTTCCTTCCTAATCATTCCTGCTTCATCATGTCATACTCATTTAGCTACAACATAACCATATTTACAGCCCATTGTATCAATCTGAACATTATTTAGAGCTGGAAAGAATTGCATGACGAAATGGACATTATATAATTTTTATAAAATGTCTAGCTACATATTATTAAATTAGGTTATGCTGTTCAAAATGTACTGGGGATTTTGATGGTTGTGAAATATTTACTTATATATTCGGTTGGATAGATTTTCCATCCAATGTAGCCATTCCTTATTTTTTTTTTTATAACGGTGAAACTGACCCATTAACATATCCATTACGTAGTTATACATTTTGAGAGCTTCCTTCTTGAAGCTTTAAATGGGATACATAATTGTACTGTGGTGGTAGAAAAAACATTTTTATGAAAATATTCCTCGGATAAGTGAAAGCCTGCGTGTGTGAAAGCCTTTATAGGCTTTCACACACGCAGGCAATCGGGAATAGAGTGTCAGGTTCTAATGTTGTGCCCAAAGTGAAACATTTGAATCATTCATTTTTCATACACAATTAGACAATAGAATCAACTGTTTGATAAGTGAACAATTTGATAAAAAAAATTTTGATGAAATTAATCGAAGACTGAGATTTGTGTTTCGCAGCCATCCAATACTCAACATTGTCATCTAAATTTTGCATTATTAATTAAGTGTTTAGTATTTTCCTTGAAATTCCTTTTAGAAATTCATCTAGCGCTGTCTGGTCTCGCCACAGCATTAGCAGTAATATAATTTTTCTATTAATATTATTTTTTTGTCAATTTTATTGCTTTGGGATTTCAAATCCCTTTGTTATTTTTTGGTAGTTCTTCTAATGCATATCAGGGGTGTCACCCCCACTACTAGCGCTGCCGACTCAATGTTTGTTTTCTGCGCCTGCTCTGTTCTTGTTTATTCATTTTGAGAGATTTAAAATATTGTGAGCAGTGCAGAGTGCGCAGAATACAAAATTGAAAGCTTGGTGAAATTATTTGTGTATTTGAATATATTATTTGTATTATAAGGTAAAAAAGTGCACTGGAAGAAGTAGGATTTGAATCTACTCTTAAAAGGAATGTGATTTATAGTCAGACGTTCTTCCGTCGCTGAAAGTAGTTTAGACAAATCATTTAAATTATATTGTAATTAATGTTTGTATGTTATTTAGTCATCTTCATCATCTTTATTATTTATTTGGTTATTGTATGTTATGCTACACAATATTAACTGAATGGAGATTCATTACTTTGGTTACCCTTTAATCTGTCGTCAGTATATTATCAATATTAATTTATTATTTTTTTGCACCTTGACAATATAGAAAATCAATATTTTCCCAATATTTTCACTTGAAAAATTATGTAAAAGTATCTTAGTATCAATTATTGCCCTTTTATAAATCACCATTTAGCATATTAATCAAACTAGTGGAATTATAGCATTATATTCTCACCATCAATAGGTTTAGCTTTTAAGCATGATGATGACGCTAGACTTGTACACATGTTGTTTATTATATATTTTATACTTGTTCAAATTATTGAAGTAAATTAAAAATAATATTATAGACCCTCTGCAGTAAAATTCAATGTATTAAATAAAAGTGTACATCATGACATGTACAGTACAAAGATAAAAATATGTATTGAAAAATTTAAATGTGCTATTTACTGACTAATATATTAGTATTCAAATTTAATTCAAAGATTGGATACAGAGGAGAGGAACTTCTATTAAGATTTTTTTATGTCTGTTTCTTTAAAACTTATGTTTATAATTTTTCAGAAGGAAATCCAATCACCGGCGAAGGATACAAGTCCATGAACGGCGAGATCAACACGTACGTGGCTCCCCTCAATGGAAACGCCACCCCCATCAACCACAACCGCGTACCTCCAGGCGGACACTCCTCCGGCCTGTGGTAAACTGCCGTAAGCATCCTGCCTCGTCCCTGTATCGCTGTTCCACCTTACCGAGAACCAATCCAAAAGAACAAAGCCAACTGAAATGATATCGCTTTCCGTTTTGGTATTGTTTCATTTGTAATAATTTTTAGACTTGCGTAATTTATTCCATTTTGAAAATGCATACTTATTAACATATCAACTGAATTGAGTTAGTTTTGGAAGTATTGCAAAACGAGACATTATTCCACTTCAGTATATCGAGGCTATATTGACATGTTTAAAAGTTGTGCATTTCGCACACGACAGCGGCTTACTGAGTACAGGACGTGTCTTTTTCTTTTTATTCAAGATTATCAATGCATTTAGAGATAAATTATTTGTCATTCTGAATAGCGACATTGTATGTTACTCTGAAAATTATATTGAATGCATTGAAGGACAATTTTTTATAAAGTAAATGTTTTTTGTACTTGTATTTTAACTGCATTTTATATATATATTTATTCCAATTTATTGTAGTTTTCTCAAACAAGCAATCGAGTGTTCGACTCCCATCTCAAATTAAAAGCAATACATCAACAGTATCGAATCCGACGCATTTTACCTACTAGAATATTTTCTGTCACCCGATTTGTAGTGTTAGTTTATTAGGAATTTTTCTTTGAATGATAACATATTTTTCTTACAATATTTTGTAAAACTAACAATGTATCAATTATTCTAGAATTATTTTCTTCTAAAATAATTTCTTATGTATATTTCATTAATTTTCTTTTGAATTACGTTTATAGTGTTTAGTTTAAGAGCTGCTCTGAGAATAGAAATGTTTTATTTCAATTGCACGCAAAAAGGTGTAAAATGGAGTTTCAAGTCATTTGTGAAAAATGACTTGCAAACAAATGTGGCCCAGTAATTTGGTGCTATAAGACTGGATAGATGATTGTTCCGACTTGTGTAATTATTCTCGGCTAAGGAACATTCTCAGAGATACTGATCTGGTTTCTTTAACATCATTCAGCTAAGTCCAAAATTGTTAGAATAGTGTGCCTTGTAGCGACCCAAGAGAGAGTGTAGACACGTTACACCTATAGTATATCAAAGATTATATTTCATTTAAGCCTTTCATTCGTAAATTTTAGTTCTATGAAGCAATTTTATACTTTTTATACTTGCCTTGTGGTTTTTTATGTATTTTTAGCATAGTGCTATTGAAAGTTCAGCATCATTTACATCTCCGGAACTTCAGGTTTAGAAGTAAAATTGTATTTTTATTAAATTATTGTTATTAAAAAAAATGGTAACTTATTTGACACACGTGAATTTATTTGAACAAATTGTATAATTACTTACAATCATAAGATACTAATTATGTGTATTCAACTAAGGTTTTAGAAATATTCATTAAATTAGCAAATAAAAGACTTTTCCTAAACACTTATTTCATTTCATTACCTCTTCTTATTGAACCAGAAAAAGGGTTACTTTTAAACTGTCAATTCTGGTGCATTTTGAAAAATAATGTTTTACTGCGTTACATCAATATCATTCGAAATATTTTTCTATTTACAATACGAATTTCATCTGACGTCTGGACACCGGAGTGTGAAGAATTGGATATCAAAGGAAGTTACCTGCAACCTCAAGATATAACCATATAAATGTGCAAACTGATAATAAATATTTTTAAATAAAATAGAACCTGATTAAACTGAAATTCAAGGGACATAAAAAAAATATTTTCAAACTATGCGGAACCCTGTCAATTCAAAATTCAAGGTGCAAAAATCGTAAAACTCGTAAAATAATTATAATTCATTTTGTGAAAAATGTTTGTATTTTTGCATATTTCAAGAAATTACTTATAACACATATTTATTATGCTGATATAAATATTGCGGCATTTCTATTACTAAAGTACCTGATATTGACATATTTGCTGTTATCACTTGCGAAAAAATCTAAATATTTTTTTTATATTTCTCACGTTTGGATGGCCGTAAACAAAAATTTTCAGAGTTATTTTGAATTTATAGAAGCCTTCTAAAATCTTCACCCGATTTTAACATTCGATTCCGCCTTTTTTCTGACTCAGACCAACGCACAGTTATTAGAAATACATTCAACCACAAATACATGAAATAATAAGATAAGTGAGTAATAACTTCTTACAAAGAAACAAAACATAAGGGGTGTGTTAGTACACACCAAAAGAGGAATTTAAAAATGTTAAAAAGAATTTTTGAATGCAAAGTAAGAGGTATCAGCGCAAATTAAAACCATCCACAAACATATCCAAGCATCCAACTGGAGAAGGCATGCTTGGGATTCTTCATTTTGAGGGTTCGCAACATAATATGTATAGGTAAAGTAGATTCCAAAAGGTGGTGCAAAATATATAAGGGCTGATATACGAGTGCACATAATCAAAAAAGCCGCGAGCATTATAAAAAAATCTAATTATGTGATTTAAAATGTATTGACTTATGGCCCAAGTTTATATGTCAATAATGATTGGTGGGGTCTATGATGCACTTGGAGAATTGCGTTACTGTTCATTACCATGTTCTATGATTGACCTATTGCTTTCGATACAATATTTTTATGAAATAGGTATGGTATAGCCAGTATTAACTTGGGTATGGTCATCCTATTCTGTTATCATGTCATCATTTTAATATGGAACCTATGGTAGTGCAAATGAGAGGGAGATATATTTTGTTACAAAAACCTCTTGGCGGTTGACCCATTACATTTTAAATTATATGTGTGAAAATATTAGAGCAATATACTTATGGCTTATTTTTCATCCATAATTGTAGATACATATAAATAAAAAGGGGTCCTTCCCATAGCTTGCACCAAGGCCTGCAGTTTTCCTGACCAGCACTCTCAGAAATTATTTAAAAATCTAGTACATATAAGAATTTAGGTTCACAAACTATTGTGTTTCGTGAATTTGTTAAAACAAGCAGGAATACAAAATCATTTAAGGTTTTTCATTCTCAAATAAAACAATTCCAATCAAATAAAAATAAATCATTGTTATAGCTTCAAACATAAAAAATATTACGTGAAGGTACCAAAAGTAACTTTTGAATTACTTGTTAACATTTTGACCCAACACTGTCATCTGTGAAAAAATATTAATTATTATTAAGATAAACATAAAAATCTCAAAATTGAAGCTATTTATATAGGAAACATGCATCTTCGACCATAGATGGCTATAGCATAGTTGCGTCAAATATTTGAAATAAGACAGTTAAATAACATATCAACAGTCCTTACGTAACTGTCGAATCTGCACTAATTCGATTTTCACATAGATGTATTATAGTACGTCGATGGATTTTCATTTTACTTTAAAAGTTTAATTTTCCATTATATATGCTTTTTTTAAAATGACAATTGAACTTTGTTTTTAATACTGTCCGAAAAAATAGATTAAATTGGACAGCTTAAAATAGTATTAACAGTATACACAGGGACCGTCTATATACACAAATTAACAAAAATTGAAAATGTGTCGATTAGAGTGGAATTTACATAATGTACTGTTTAAAGTGAGCACTTGTGCTGGCTAATGTCATGAGCCCTGCACCTTGTAAAGACTTCCATTCATATTTCCCATATAAATAACTTCATCTCTGTGAGACTTCTATAATTTATCTTAATTAATGATTATCCCTCTGTGGACAGAATCCAGTAAATGTGTTCTCAGAACATACATATAAAAATATTGTTAAAATATTAATAACTTCATAAGAATGATTTGATGTATTTTGTATAGTTGTCCACGAAAATTATTTTATATTTTATGATGTGGTACTGGCTTCTCATGCCAGGGGTTCCAGGTTCGATTGGTTGTGAGATTGCAATATATCTATGGAATTTCTCAAAGCTGGGCGTTTTTGTGATGTATTTCACTACAGTAATTTTGCAGCATCATATTAAAAATAAGAATAAATTCATAAGATATATAATATAGCCCACTGACATCTATAAACAAAAATTTAAATTAAAGAGAAAAGTTTATTCCAACAATTCATAGATGTCCAAATCTAAATCCATGGCGGAATGAATTTACCTACATTGTAGATTAGCTTCGTTCCGTAAAAATACATACCATACATATTATGTATATGAATTGTTTTATTCCCTTTATTCACCAAGCAACATTTTATGCCATTTACATTATCTTATTTATCAATTACACCGCCATTTACATTATGTTATTTATTATAACTTCATCACAATGTAGAACTGCATGTGCAGGTATATTAATATCACCGCTACCTTTTTATAATTTAGCCTAACGTGTTAGATTAACTCTTCAGGTGGATTAAGCTATTATAGTTAACATTTAATCCTAGGTAGATATATAATATGAAGACAAAGAAACAAATCTTTATCCTTCAGCCTGTTCGGCCCTTCAAGTCAATGATCTCATAAAATTGTTTACATTAACACCATAGCAGTCCCTCATACAAGGAATGTGCATATTAATTTAGTAACAAAGGATTTAGAGTATAAATGATATGAGATGGTGGAAGAAGCATTACTGTGTTCTCGACTTTTGTACTGTAAAGTTCTTCCTAAATAAATTTATTAATTCAATTGTGTTGTAAAAGTGTTTAAATGAAGTAAAACCCCTTTAAATACCAATACACTTGTGTGGGAAATTGAATAGGTATCAATCAGTTTTAAAATACTTGGTGGAGCTAACAATGCCCTGGAACATAAACATCCTGAAAGACCACACATATAACTTGAATAAATACAAGGGTAAATAGATCACAGGTAAATGGATTCTGGGAAAAAATAACTAAGGCTGCAATTATCACATCACATCTGGTTGTGCAGGTCCAAAGGACAAAATACTCTGAGGGCTTGTAAAGGCTCCGACTAGAGTGCCACCACTATAACTTGGCGTGCGAGGGAGGGCGCCGCTGTCGCGAAACAGAAGTTGCCAGGTTGTAGATTTATTACACAATACATAATGTACTGAATGTCTGGTGACAAGTGTCAAAGCCTTCAATATAAATTTGGTCACAATATAAATAAGCGCGCTCGGCGGCGGACGCTCTATCTGTCAAACTGTCAGACGGTAATATCGGTCCATTATCTGCTTTTTCAGCTTTGCAAAACTTTAATACTTCATTGGCAATTGTTCTTGCACCACTACGGACTGTTTTAGTTGTTTTGGACATAATAATTCAGTGTATATTGGTAATCAAGATGTCACAGCTCCCGAGCAAATACAAAATTGTACTGAATTACAGGGCGAGTGGTTACCGCCGGGTGCAGGCGGGGTGGGTTTTAGTTCCAATATTGCCGCATGCCAAGTTATGTTGGGCAGGCAATAAGCAAAAAATACATAGTAAAAATGACACTCTAAGGGGAGAGGGAGGGGATGGAAGAAATGGTGAATGTAGCCATGATGCAAAGGATCCTTAAACCGGCCAACGATAGTTAGTAAGCCCTGTGGCTTCCATCTCTTCTCTGCTCTCCATATCTCTAGCAATATAGAACGATATTCAATATTGCTGATTAACTAGTGAACAATTTATTTTCTAAATCATTACAGTGGACCCGCGGTAATCTGACAAACGTTTTGCAGGGGGATGTCAGATTTTAGAATTTGTCAAATTATAAAGTACTGCCTAAAATCCTCTGTAGTCTGGAATTTTTTACAAACGAGTACATATCTTGTAATCTGACAAATTACAGATCCAATCATAAGATTTTATATGTTATACTCTAAAGTACAAATCATACTTCATTATGTATGTCAAATTTAGTAAATTAAACAACATAATAGAGAGCTTACGTTTTATTATAAAATTAACGTCATTAATGCTATAGAACTTACAAAAAATAATAACTTCACATTAGGAAATAATTGTGTGCAAACAAATGTACATACTAAAATAATCAAAAATTATGAATAAAAATCATAATATGAACGTCGGATTACAGGGGGGCCGGATTACCGCGGGTCCACTGAATATGATTTTTCGTTACATTAAATAATTTTGATTAAGACAATGATTAAATATGTAAATCATTTACTAGATCTTCTAACAAATCTGATGTTTTCAAAATACATATCAAGAATTTTGCTTTCTTGGATGGGTGCATTGTTAAACAAACTTACAATATCCAAAAAAATTAATTTTGCAATAGTCGGAAGGATAATGTCTTTGAAACTATTCCAGAAATTAAATTAATTTTTCACTGTATACGTACATACTTTAGTTTAAAATCCTTGACATGATTTATTATTTTTGTGATAAATAGAGCTACTTGTGGAAATACATGAAGACATTACTGACTAATAAGATTATTTATGAATTTTAAAATGTAGTACAGTTAAAATTTTTTAGATTCATTATGAACAATTGTTTCATTAATACAATTATTTAGGGCACTTTTGGTGTACTCTCGGAATTTGCCAGATGGATCTTTCGGCAATATTTCAAAATTATTACATTTTTTTTTCTATTTCAATGTTGTTTTTACTTTTCTTTATTAATAAAATTATGGTATTTCCATTGACGCCTTTGTTAATTATTATTAGGTCTTCGTTCTATATTATTTTTCAAATATTTTACATGTGTTTAACTTCTTTACTTTGATAATTTAAGATTTTACTTATGTACATGTATTTGGTTTAGAGGTTGTGCGCATTTATAGTTGGGAGTAAGAGTAAGGCTGTGTCTCAATATCCACAGCTTGGTATTCGGTTGCGACATTTAGATTAATTTAATTTAATTGCGCATTACATGTAAATCTCTTAATTAATAAGGATTATTCATCTGGAAAAAACCATGCGAGGAACGATTCATGAAATTGATTGCTCAAGAGATTGATTATAAAAACGAAACATAATTTTGGTTTGATGTTATTTTCTCGTTTTTTTTTGCAAAGACATAACATTTCACTTATTTTGTCATCAAAAAAGATTTTTTGAAATAAGTATTAAGGTATTTTTTATGTTTATAGTTAACTTTGTAATTGGACATAATTATTAATTAAAAACTGTGTATAAACCGCTTGGAGGAAAGATCTTCGTTATGCATTTATTAATCTTTAATTAACCAGATATTTTTAATATCCATGAAGTTGAATATTAATGAAATCTCATACGAGATTATTCAAGAAGGGCAGTTTTCTTACATACCTATGGTGAGATAATTTTTTGAAAATAACATGGTACCGAGTAAGGACCAAGCTTAACAAATTTTTCATTTCTTAACTATTTCGAACATTCCTACATTTTATGCGCAGATTATACGAAAACAGCAATTATGTGATGGATCAGAGAATGTGATTTTGAAAAGGACTTCGTGGAAGGATCTCTTGATTTATTGATATTGTATAAATAGTTTTTATTAAAAATAACAATGATCACAGTTCATTATTCATCGTGATAGCACTCTTTTGTGGTGATTCTATTTCTATCGTAACAGGGCCATCATTTTGAATGTGCACTTGCATGTAGGCTCCGAATACGCCATCTATAAAATTTAATAAAACATACATTAAATTAAAAACTAGTTGAAAAATAATAAAACAAGTAATTTTGCATACGGAAACATATGTAGTGGAAATCATATTTAAAAACAAATTACAGATTAAGGGGTTCCACCACCCTAATAATAAAATGTAGGCAGAGATGGGGGAGCAAATATTTTCCAATAAAAATAATATTTTAATATGTAGGTACCTTACTTAAAGTTCCAATTAAAAAAATGAATCACATCGTAAAAACTACAATTTCTACCTAAATTTTATTCTCCCAGGGTGGTTCAACCCCTTAAGATAAAAAGTAGTAATAATAAAACAATTAAAGTGGTTACTGCAAGTACCAAATTAATTCTAAGTAATCTATATTCTGAAATAATCCTTACTAAAATTTTATTGAAATTTTAAATTTCATGATAAAGTATTTCAAACTTGTCACGCAGGTGATCTCTGAATTTTTTAAATACAATAATATGATTTAAATAAATTATTCATCACTTTACAATAGAATTATACTTTGCTTAACACAAATGATAACATAAAACACAATAGATTTAAAAATTAAAAAGCCTACAAATATCAAGATATATTACAGATGTCTCGTAGAGACAAAACTATTTTTTATATGGGAATGTATAGGGGCGTGCAGTGAGAACAAGAAACATGACTTTTATTTAAACATGTATTCGAGTAAAAAATTCGAAATTAAATATTTATCTGGCAGAATATTATGAAATATTAAAATCTGAGTAATATGTTAATTATTGTGATTGGGATATTATTAAGAGATATATCTCTTATTTCAGTTTCTTTTCAAAATATATGCTTAGGAAAATGTTATGCTGCCTGTTCTCACTGCACGCCCCTGAAATGTAGATGTGGAAGACTTTTTGGGTGTTCATAAGGCTTATGACCTATCCTACGTCTAACTTAACAGATCACTTTACACAATGTAACGGCCACCAATTCCACCCATGATAGATTAGCACATCTATCAAATTTTTGGAAGTTGTTTAATTAACATCGGTCGTACAACAGGTCGTGAGCCCTATGAACACCCAAAAATACTTCTATACCTACTTTCCCATACAAAAAATAGTTTCGTCTCTATGAGACATCTATAATATATATTGATTAATGATGTCCCCCGGCGATAGAATCCAGTATTGTGTTCTTGATAAATTTGAACATAGGTACTCTTAATATTCTGAACTTATAAACATATGCACAGCCAGTCGAAAAATGTACATTTTGAGAGTGAGAAAACAAATGTGAACTATTTTTTGCCATAGGGCCTTCATTCTGTTTAATGACACATAGTGATGAAACACTTATAAACAAATATATAGTTACTACCTACATAGGAAACATATATGTATTTGTGGTATTTATATACAAGCGTTCCTTTTGAAATGAGGCGTTTAAAGAATAGGGATGAAGTAATTTTTCATGGGGCATTTCGCAATTTTGAAATAAAACGTAAACACATATACTGTCACATTATGTGTGCATATAATGTCACACTATGTGTGGTGCTCAACCTATATAAAAAAAACATAATTTTCCATTTTGGAACCGTGACCGAAAACTATATTTGCCATAACAAAATAAAACTATTCTTTCGACACATCTCAAAATTACCTTTAACTTTTTCTGGGTTATAGAGCTTTCCAAGTTCAGACAAGAAATCCTTGTACAACGCTTGTGACTGGTCTCCCCCCATGGCCTTATGGAAATCTGGTTTCCTCCCCTTCAAAGTGCTGTAAAGAGTGAACTGGCTGATACACAACAGCTCCAGTTGTTTATCGGCGACGCTATGACTCCATCTCTTACCGCTGCCATCATCAAAAAGTCTTAAGTTCACAATTTTCTTGGCTCTAGAAACAAAATAATTTTTCTGTAAAGAGTGAACTGGCTGATACACAACAGCTCCAGTTGTTTATCGGCGACGCTATGACTCCATCTCTTACCGCTGCCATCATCAAAAAGTCTTAAGTTCACAATTTTCTTGGCTCTAGAAATAAATTTTTTTTTCTGTAAATAACTTAATATATATATAAACACCAAACTAAAAACGTAACCCATAAAAACCAAGTTTTTATTATACTCCCTTTCTCATTTACTAGTGGAAACCGGTTTGGCGCTTAACCTACGTGTTGGGCTTCGGTCGAGCGACGTTACGAAAGGGAGTAATAAAAAATTTCCAAAAATCCAAAATTATACTACTAATTAAGCTACTCAAACTCAGTTTAATGACACGCTTTACATGGGGAGTATACAGCACATCACAATGGACACTTTTGCAGAAGGTTTTAAAATTAAGTATTAGCGGCAGAATACTGAAAAATTATTTTTAATAGAAATGCATAAATAATTTTTTCTTTGTTCTGGGTTTTGATATATTTGAAGCATTAAAATTTCAACTAGGTACTTGATTATCCAAAAGGTTGCTTGCGAATTCAAAGTAACACTGCACTAGCAGTCAACCTTATATGTATATAGAAGGGATAGTTAAGCTGAATTTGAAATACGTAACAATACATTACTTAAATCTTATTACAAAATAACTTTTCAACAAATGAGATAATAAACACATATCTAGATTAACACTAAGAACAAAAAAACTCACAAATATTCACAATCTTGTATATTATCTTCTCTACAAATGCCGACTAGAACACACAATCCTTGACCAATACTACTGATTAACTCATCTCCAACTGAAACCAAACAATAATCAACAAAAATTATATAATTGACAGTGAAAATAAAATAAAGAGATCAGTATAAAACAAATACCGAATATGACTGATAAAACTCTAAAATTTTCTTTAAAACTTTTTAAAGAACAAGAAAAAAATGTAATTTTTGTTTCCAACCTCAAAATTCTTTACCTGTTACGCTCGCTTTGGTGACTCGCTGAATTATTGCTTTCATGATTTCTAATGAGCGTTTATCGTAGTCCTAATATGTGCAATGAAATATTTAAAAACATAGTTTTTAACAAACTCGTTCGGTTAACTACCCTTCAACTTCGACCTAACCCACCACCAACGTTAGCTGTCATCTGTCAATTGTCAGTATCATAGATAAGCAATACACTAGGTATCTCTTGTCTATGATATATGTATCTACTCAATATCAAAAATAAATAATTTAATGCAAGGCTCGTTCATGTATCTCTCAACATGTGCGAGATGCGATTAATAATTTTCTGAACGGATTTTTGAATGAAATATTAAAGCTCATCAAAAAATGTTAATCGATGAATGAATGAATTTAAAGGATTAAATTATTTTTGTGGTTAAAGAGCGTTCATAAACCACGTGACCTGATCATGGGGGGAGGGATTAGGCAGAATGGTATGATGGACTACGGGTGGGCAAGATGGCCTTGGGTGGTGGGCGGGGGGAGGGGGGAGGGGGGGAATCAGAGCCGAGCTCATAAGGAAAACTTGCAAAATAGAGGACATAGCACGATGAAGTAGATCCAGAAGGAGATTCTGTAGGGGTCACGTAGCCAGAATGGACAGTGACAGACTCGTGCATGCAGCAGTGAATGAAATTCCCTCTGGACGACGCCTACCGGGAAGATCATCGAAAAGATGGAGGGATAGCTGGATCTCGTCATCCCAAGAGGCGTAGTTTTCTGTAGCACAGATCAACAGATCTACTAAAAGAAAAAAGAAGAAGAAGAAAACTGTACAGAATATACGAAAATGTGTTTAATATAATTTTTCCATACTTTGAGTAATACTTTTGTACATTAGGTAAGCTATATATACATACATTCGTGCGCAAATGTGTCTTGTAGAGCTAGCTGACATGCCCCGCCGGGCCAGTACCAATATATTAAAAATATTAGATAGCCGGTAACCGTACTCAAGTTCACTTGCACATCGGACTTGCACCGCCAGTGACAGTCGATATGTTTTGATGTTTTAAAACAAAACTGTTTCGATTCGGATCGATCTCGTGTCACTGCACTGAAAAAATAATTTTAATTTTGTTCTAATAGAGTAAACTTTAGTGCATCATTAACTATTGCAACTATTCTCAGTTTTTTTACGAGGAAGTTATAATTTGTTCTAATTCATCAATTTAAATAAAAATGAAAGAGATATTTTCTGAGCTTACTTGCGGAGAATCTATTTTTCTTCATATTTCTGCAGGGAAGGTTATTAGGTCGTTGGAATGAAAGAGTGATTGATAGAGTAGTTAATGTTTATTTCTTGACCGGAGATAGGCTCCGGGAGCAAATGTACTAACGGGACTAAACAATATGTACAGGTTACAGTGTGTAAAGGAGTAACTTATTAATTACAAAAATATTGAAAAATGAAATATAGAAATATTGAAAACGTATACAAATGACGAAAAGATCAAAGAGAAATGTACCGCGAATGCGAGACGCGGACAAAAAGACTAAACAATATGACTCCCTTTGTTCCCATTTGTTTACATAGCAGGAAACGTCTCCGCCGCATTCGTCGTTTATAATAACCTAATAAAAAGGATCGTCCCTATCGCAGGCAGGTACCTACGGATCAGCTGGGTACTTCTACATTTCTTTATATATTTATTTTTGTAAAATTTTTGCTTTTTATACAAATTACTATGCAGCGCTGTATTATAAAACAAATTCTTTTTCATTTTAAACCCAATAATTTTGAAATAGAATTAATAGACAAAAACTACCTTCCGCTAGCTATGGAAGGGGGGAGTGGGGGCGTAGGGGCTTCAAAGAGTTCAAAATGGAACCACGTGGTTTATAGAATCTCTCTTACGTTTATAAATCATAGATCTTCGTACATTCTGTTAAATTGCAGTTTAAGTATGGTTTTCAGTTTACACCATCTATTAATATTATTTTGAATGGGGCCTGTAACTTTGTGACGATAGAAAATAGGATATTTTTTACATACATACTTACTCTCAAGTCGATGGTACCTACATAAATTACAACAAATTCGTGATTTTTGATGAAAAATCTTCGGTCGATAGAGTGAGAAATTAACAAATTAGAAGTGATTTTAATGCTGGCTGCAGTGTGGTAGATAGAATACATAAAGGAGTGCTGAGATGGTTCGGTTGTGGAACGTATGAACGAGGAAAGGATGGTTAAGAAACTATATGAGGTGAGTGTTGAAGGGCGTCCGTAAAAGACCTGGCATGATCAGATACTACAAGTATTTGAAGATGGCCCTGTTAAAAGCCTCAACAACCGTAGAACTTGTATGAGAAGATGTATGAATGTGGCCGATGCAAAAGTGGTGTGTCAGGATGTAAGAGTGTGACATTAAATCCTTTCTGCCTACCCCTGCGTGGAAATGGCGTTATGGTTAGTTAGTTAGATAGTTAGTTTTTTCTGTAATATTTTTATCCAAATTTATTTTATTTCAGTTTCAATTTTAAAAAATTGAGGTTTCAATTTTGCACCTTGTCTGAAACTGTATGATGAGAAAGTAATATTCTAATGTATCTTGATGTAATGAATTTCTGAGTGTATGCGAAAGGGGCGGAAGATGCATGAATCTGACCGCGTCAAGCACGGGGCGAGGCCTTTCGAAATCACGGGCTTTCAGAGGAAAGACTCATCGCTACGCACAATACCTCGCCATCTAATATCGTTGTATATTGTATCAAGTTCTGATTAAACTCCTGAAGAGATTCCGGTATTAAATTACAAGATCCGGAATTTCCTAACAGAGGGAGAGAGGAACACTTGATTGGCTAGGCTGTATCACAATCATAGTTTAATGAAACACGTATCACAAATATAATGATCAAAGTGACATATATTCAATACATTATTGTATAGTTTTATAGTATTGATTATGAATCTGAATATTCCATTAATTTAGATAAAAACACGTGTTAATGTGTGAGAAATACTTAAAGTGCCCAAGGCAGAAGATATACCGTATTACCCCAGCATAGAATATTTTTTTTACCACATATTTCATCTTCATAATTTTTTCTATGGTATTTTAATGTTATATTATTTTTTGTTAAGTTATTTTTAATTAATTAAATATTGTTATTTGATATATATACGTTTATAATATGTATGCCTTGAACACTTAGTTTGTAATGTGCACGTTATTAAATAAATAAATTGAAAATTCATCGGTGTCTATTAAAATATTGGATATCCGTAATAAAGTTCTTATATACTACACCCCCATCTACGAACCGTCATAAAAATGTTACCAAATGAAGAAGTTTCCTTTTTTATAGTAATATTATTATAAGTAAAATGAAAAAAAAAAGTGAAATAATCATTAAAATATTTCTACAGACGAAAAAGTTATGGGAATTTAAAGTTGCGTTGCAAAAATAATTTCGTTTCATGTGACGATCCAGAGTGTGACGTCACTTGACCTATCCAACGCAGCTCGTGTTCGCTTAGTGTCTGTGGGGCGACGATCTCGACTAGGTCAAATGACGTCACAGGCGGCACAGGCCACAGCCCTACCGCGCTAAAATACGTAAACTCAAATAATCTATTTCACAGTCATTTTTGGACAGATTTCAAAAAATTTTCACTGGTTTATTAGTTTTGATCTATATTTGAATTCCATTAAGTTAAATATAGTATTATCAACATCATGAAACTCCGAAAAAAACGTATCCCATGTAAAAAATTGTCATTTCCTTGCATTCATTGAATTTGTGTCTTATTTTACTCATTAGATTCGTTTATTCTTTGCAATCAATGACACGTTTGCAGTTAAGATTTGCGAAGTTGGTAGCATAGTTGTGCGACTGCTGATTTTAGTATCTAATCTGACTTTTTGTTGTTTTGCGACAACTGAAGAGGAAGAATAGTTGCTAATCTATTGTATTTTAAAACATTTGGAGATAGAAGTCGTGTAATGTGCAGAAGCCGTTTAACATTAGGTAGGTAGTTTCATAAGTTATGTCGCGTTTGACATTGACATGAAAACGTCATAAGCAGTACGAGGTATGGGGTGCATGTTGAACAATCTGACCGTTAAGGTACAGGTACAAATGCTTATTACTGGCATGCTCATTAGCATGCTCAAAAGCATGCCCTAACGACAGTACACACTTGCTCATTATTTAAGCTTGCTCATAAATAAGCAAGCTCAAAACTAACAATCAAACACACATGCTTATTAGTGGCATGCTCTTGTCACAGAATAGAGAGGAAAACATTGCAAACTGAAACAGGAAATTCAAGTGAACCAATAAATCAAAATATTTTTGATTTTAGTTTTTATAATTTTTATTGTAAGATTTGAATCATTCATCTCTTTTAATAAAGTTTCATAAACATTATTTCTTGCTATATTATTTATACAGAGCGGTGACCGATTATTCCACAGGCATTCGTGATTCCTATAATAAGTCATGAAAAGTAATGTTTTATCATCTCCCCAACGCGCTATATTTGTTTCATCTGTCGCGGACTGAGAAGATCGCATTGATAATCGATACTAGCCGCGAATGACATAAGCATGCTCATAATAAGCAAGCCTGTTCACACATGCTCAAAAGATACCCCTTCTCATGGTGAATGATATTAGCACGCTCATAAATCAATCGGCGTTTGATTTTTGAGCATGCCACTAATGAGCATGCTTATTACTAGCAATATGCGCACACACATGCCACTAATAAGCAAGGGCTAAAGAAGGTCAATACTGCGCATGCTCACGTGCCACTAATAAGCATGTGTATCAGTACCTTTACGAAAATAGGCCAGACTTTAAATGATAATATCTTAGAAAGTTTACGACGCAGGTCTAAGGTAAAGATATTAATAGATGAGGTCAGATGTAAAATTTATTAAGACTAGCTAATCTTTTGGAGCCCTTTCGAATGCGAGCCCCACACCGCATTGGCGTAGTTACGGCACTGCTTGTGGGTTTATTTGACGCGTTCATTTTATTATTTATCACTGACATATTATAGTTACGTTGGTGATAAGGGTTAAGAATCAGAGAGACATATTGTTTCTAAACTGTTTCTAATTTAAAATATAAAGGAAGAATTGATTTTTATCGTGTTTTCATATCTCCATCGACACATTTTTAGAATAGGTCAACAGTTGAAGGTTGTGCTAAAAGTATTCGCGCTACCTTCAACCTTGTGTGAAGCAGTCAAAAGCATGCAGGAAGCAAGAATTTATATTTGCTTACTCCGACGTTCGCAAATAATTAAAATTCCTCCACTAAAGTTATCACGGTATACATTTTTGCCGTTTTAATAATTAAATAATTGCTATTGCCTCAGCTATCGACGTACAAGTCCGGCCGTCGTTTTGTAAGTGTGTGTACGTGCCGTAGTAATAATGTGAGTGCATGTGTACGCAAAGGTTAGCGGCATGACCGCCACAGCAGCACCGTTCGCCCCCCACTCCTCCCTCGAGCTGCTCTTGCCATCCTAAAGAACTGCTATCAAATGTACGAAATAATAATAGTCTCGCATCTCTCGCAGCGAGCGCCGCGTCGCTCTGTTGTCAGCCATAAAATATTAAAAATAGGATAATATTTGAAATTAGAAACACAACCAAAGATAATCTCGTTGCAGGAAGCGTTGCGGTGAATCGCGGGTTTTCCTACCGCATTTTTAAATCGAAAATATCGTTTTAAAAACCGCGTCGTCTCCAAGTTTCTGTCAATATAATCGACAGAACAAAAACAACATTTGGTTCTTTTCGCTTAAAAGTTTATGAAGTTTAAGCCGTGTTAGTAGTGAAACAAAATGCGCAAATTTGTGCTATTTACTGTGGGTAAGTTATAATTCATACTATATTAATTTGAATTATTTTTAAGTAGTTTTTTAAACAAATTATTTAACGATGAATTTTACCTGTTAGATGTGGTTGGAATCTACCTATGATCTGCTATCGATCGAACTTTTAGTAACTCAATTAATGTAATTTTAAAATCTTTAAGCTAATTAAGCTTGAGTTCAGTTAACTAATAAACGATAACATAAACACATACTTAGGTGCCTAGCTACATCTCTCTTTCTCCACCTGTTTTTGTCTCTTTTTTCTTTATTTTCTGTTTGTTTGACCTTTGCCATGAGTTTATCTTGTATCTTATATTATTTCCTTCCACTCTTGACACTGTTTTATACAACGGGGACCGTACTTGGACAGGACACCGATCATGTAATAGGGGTCACCTGGGTGCCGTGATAAGGAGGCGCCAAATTTGAAGGAACGTAAAAATAAAATGGTTATTTTATTTAAATAAATATGAAAAATTAAAATTGTTTTAATATATCATATGTATTTTAGTTCAGAGTTTGGTTTGGTTCATTTCAATTTGGGATTAATTGACGTCTTATAATATGTTTGATGCGGCGGTAATGGCGCAATGGAAGATTATAGGATAATATTATATTTTAATTGTTATCTGAATGTTCAAGCTATCGTGTACAAGCTGTTCTGAAAACTGCTGTCTGTATTTAAATTAGTTTTTAGAAACATTTGCTGTCAGACTTGCGACAAATCTATCTTAAACCACTGAATAGAACATGTTTCTTCGTGGCCTGCATTCCCTTTTCCTTCTGATTTTCGCATCATGTCTTCTTGATTTCGCTTTAAACTTGTGAATGAGTCCAGTTCAAAGTTGTCACTGTCAAGTCCATAGACTTGGAGGGCATACAGACAGACTCACAACGTTATTTAAAAATAAGTAGTGATGAGTATGAAAAGCATATCGCCAGTTGAAATTGGCACGAAAATACAATATCGAGTATAAGATAATAATTAATTAAATAAGTTAAAACACCACTTGGTGCATATTTACAATGATAACAATGGCGCGCTCTCCCGCTTGTGTCAAAAGAATACGGTAATTGACAAGGATTCCCGAAATTTCTTGATTCGGGATATTCACAATTTCGCGATTCTGCGTCTTCATAAGTTTTTATATTCTATCCTAAAAAAACAATCTTTTATTGCCCCGGTTAAGCGACCCCGAATAATCGGGAGTCTGCTGTAATTTCAAAGAGTGTTTAGTTTGGTGGTCTCAAACTTCGACCACTTGTTCACTGGGAGAATATTTTACCACTTGACCAAACATTTGTCCTTTTGTTTCTAAGTTGAGTGATTAATTTGGGCCAACCGGCTGGCCCGCTGTCAGCTGTCGATGACGATTATTCTAGGGCTGTCCTTGCTCATTCTGTTCACCGCACCAAAACGAAAAATATGCGGAACGGAACAAATACCGAACCAAGCCGACAACAAAAGGAATAATTTTGGTTGAAATCGTAACTGAAATGAACCGAAATGAGCCAGTTTTTGTCTCCAAGCGGAAATTTGCTTTTTAAGGACTTCAATTAATACTGAGCCCTAGCTATTGTGGTCAGAGAAATTGTATTATTGGGTACAGAGGTGACGCACAGTATTATTTCTGGCCCTATTTCTGTAAAATTATATTTTTTTACCATTTTATTTTTTTAAAAATGTCTTCCTCAAAATGGATCTTGGCTTAGTAGTCTAACTTTATACTCGGCCGTACTCTGAATTAAACAATACTGCTATTTCTGTATCTTAATAGTTATGTATAACACTGTAATGCCGCCAATTGTGACTTTTTAAATTTGACAGGTTTGAAATTAATGAATTCAATCAATCCGAAAGCTCTAATTTTTTTTTATAAAAACATTTTATAAGTAAATTATATAAAAAAAATAACAAACGTTAAGTTATTCACAATTCTGAATAATAAGCTTTCTAATTGACTGAATTAATTAATTTCAAACCTGACAAACTTAAAACGTAGAAATTGGCGGCATTACAATGCTATACAATAGCTGTCAAGATACATAAATAGCAATATTGCTTAGTTCAGAATAGGCCAAGTATTGGGTTGAAATGTAAATCCTTCATAAAAAAATATTTTTCATTTTTTAGTAAAATCACATTTTATTTATTGAGTTGCGATTCTACAGACAAAAGTTCCTTGGTAATTAAAATAGATTAGATTAATTACATAGAAATTCGTAGAAATAATCTATTTATCGAAAAAATATAGTCACCACCGGGACTTGAATACTTCAAAATTAACATTGTGATTTAATTAAATACTAATATAAATAATTAATAAGTATAAATAATTACTTAATTTAATTTATTTCTGTTAATGAAATAGACGGCCATTGAACTGAATGAAAAACCCTGGAGCGCAAATGGCAGGGTTGCTTGTAGAAGATTTGTAAGGAATCGTGTGTAATCAATAAGATAGAGAGATAGAGAGCGAGAGAGAGGAGGAGAGAAGAGAGAGAGGAGAGAGATATAATATTACTAGTATATATTATATATATATATATATATAGATATATTTTTATTACATAATCTATATAAAGAAACCCGTGTTTCCCTACCCCCCAAGTTTTCTCCACAATCAGCCACAGCCACCCACCGGTGGTTATGGTGGTGAATAGCCCTTGGTGTCACATTGAAAATATGCGAGTTGGGTGTGGGTGGCTGTGCGTGGGTGGGAGTGGGTGACGAAAATGTGCTTTCTACCACATTGTTTTGTTATGGGAAGGTCGTAAATGCTTCAGATTGTTTCAAAATAGGTGCGCCGACTGTGTCGGTGAGTCTAGAAGGTTCCGGAAAAACCTGCTCTAGAAAGTTCTGGAAGGAGAAGGTTCTAGAAAATTCCCGAAAGTTCTATAAGGTTCTAAACTGAGTGGCGGAATGTGTCGGTGTGTCTAGAAGGTTCCTGTACATTCAATAAATTTCTTGAAAGTTCTGGAAGGATAATGTTCTAGAAGGTTCGCGAAAGTTTTATGACGATCCAAACAGTGTACTAAAATCTACGCGTGCGAAGCCGCGCGGGCACAGCTCGTTAAAATGATTTTCGCTTCCAAGTGGAAGAAAGTAGATGTCGTACTAATGAAACACACATACATGAAATTAAATCTAACGACATCCGGGTCTATATAACTTAATTTCTAAGTAAACTACTGGTAATTTAAAGCTCCAGCTTCGAATCCTGGTGGTGAATATACATATTTTCCCAATAGGTTGATTTTTAAAATTCAGTACCTACAATCTAAATAAATTAAACTTTCTATCTAATCATGGTCTTTCACTACGTTCGGCTGACAGCACCTCACTATCCATCCCAATGAGGTTATAACCGACTATGTGGCTTTCCAATCAGGTCTATTGATTGCAGCTTCCCACAGCGCTATTTTATTTGATTCCTTTGCAAAACTGGGAAATAAGGTAATGTTTACTAATTGCACTGATAAAAAAAATAGTTAGCTCATAAACATGTATATTTTACTTTTTTTCTAAATTTTTTCTTATATTTTATCTGTTTTTTAAAAGTTTTGTTTCTATATTTCTATATATTTTTTCAATTTGTTTGACGAACTAATAATATTACACAGTTATATGCCCTATATTAATTACGTAAAAAATTAATTAATAAAAATTGAACTTAACGCATTTTTGAAATCGGTGGGTACCTATATTTCAGTGACTGAAAAATGTAATAATTAAAAAATACATCTTGTCAGTGGAATCCTATATTGTTTGTTGGTTTTGATAGTTTATTAGAGCATGATGAACAATTTTTGACAGAAGACGTCACCAACTTGAATAATTTAACCACTAAAAAGGCGAATTTTCTTCTCAAAACAAGCTGGCATGTACGAATGTTGGCCTTATCACCACTAGAGTTTCATGTCACCAGCAGGATTTGTGCTCTGTGTATTATAACTTCTCTGATCCATCCCCATCCATAAAATTGAATTCTTCAGCTCCTCATTAAAGTGCAGTCTGTTGGGATCACATCATCACAATCTATAACTTTATCTTCAGGAGCAGACTGAAGCAATGTTACCTACCCCAAAACATGGTATTTTAACCGGTGACTCACTAAACGTTATTTGAGATTTGTATCTGATTGCGTCGATGATTGGCAACTATTTTTTTGCAATTCGACTGGCAACTATCGGTACTATATCTTACAACAATTATATCTTACAACAATTATATCTTACAACAATTATATCTTACTTAACAATCATCGAGATACAATACGATACAATCAAAAACAAATCCCAAATAACTGTACTACAAATCACCGGTTAAAATAACGGTTTAACCATCACTAGTTTAACCCTCCTCGTCCCCATCTTTGTTATTCTTTAAAGAGCTCCCAATTTTACAAAAGAAACGGTTAATTCCAAATCGGATATGCTACTTTAAAGATAGGTACTTTATTTCTTAATAAGAAACAGTTATTATATTTAAACGTAAACAATCTTATACATATTTGTGTGAAGATTGTTTACGTTTACACACTCACATACACACACATCCGCACACAGGCAATCGAAGTCAGACAGAGATAACTAATTTACAAAGAATAGTTTCTGTAATGACATGAATTAAAAGTCTGTTAGCCGAGCGGTTGGAGATAAATCTAGTAATGACAGTGATAATGGTTGGGAAATGCCACTCACTGAATATCACACGATGGTTATATATAATATTATTATTATAATAATACACTTAACCTACGCCAAAAAACTAAAAAAACTGTACCCTGAGCCTGCTATGTATGGAGTGATTTTAAGGGGACAGAATTTTAAAATAAAATGACGTTAAACTCAAAAAATTTCGGTAAAGGCCATGGTTTTAGCTTTATTGCAAAGATAATTTTGTGCCATTAGTGTTTATATACAGAGGGTTCTTTTAGAGGTTTGTTTTTCGAATTGGCAACACTTTTACTAGCAACAGACAATTTGACAGTTGACAACTGATTCGTTTGCTTTGCCATTTCACCGTAAATAAACTTACGCCAGAACAAGATTGCAAATTGTGCATATTTATTTCGTAATATGGCATAAAATTATATTTTCCGTAAATGGCCATTTTCACGATTTTTATGCGTTTATTTCATTTCAAAGTTCTATACTCTAAAAAAATACTCTATACATTCCTTTTTATCGTTTTTTCATGGTAATTTCGTTTATGGGGTAGTAATAGACCGTGGAGCGATTGTGCGAACGGTTAACGGGTTAAAAATGAATGCCTCATGAAATATCATGAAGGTGGACACTTGAATCGCGTACTTCATTGATATATTAATAATAATCCTTACGAAAAATTCCCATAGTGGGGTATTAGGTAGCATGCTGTAAAACAACCGAGTCAAGGCCTAGCGATTTGATTTAGCTAGCACGTAGCCTGCACGTATATATTAACATTTTTCCTTATTTACTATCGTTTTCTTATTTATTTGATATAAACATTGTCCAGTGCTACTGTTTAATGCCACATTTAATTTAAATGAATGTGTTTTAAAAATAATATGATTTCTTATTAAAAATATGTGCGTATACAAAATTTTAATTAATTTATTTGACAAACTTAAAAGTACCTACACTATCTTGCCCCACCATACGAGGCAACGCGGGTTAAATGACTCGGTAATATTTTTTTTCCTCGCTGTTCTATTAGTGATAAAATAATATTGACTAGAACTAGCAATTAAGCAATCGACTATATGCCACTGCTAGCCCCTGCAAGCGACTATCCGCTGCGCGGCTGATAGTGGCCACCGCGCGACTATTAGTGACTGGGATTAGCTATCTTCCATTACCTACTGCTTTTCATTTAATTTGGTTATTTCTTTAAATCACGCACTGCATATAATATATACTCGTATGATACGTCGCCATGTATGCGTTCGAGTTTGACACATTTCCAACCATACGTATAATCTAACCTGGAAATTAAAAATATACTTGCCTGGAGAAAAAATAAAATTGACTCGCATTTAAGTGATTCGAATGTTAAATAATGAATGTATAATATTTCTATAAATAATATCTAAATCTTTTAAAATAATCTGTACACCTCGTTTCTTAAAAAAACATACGATTTGATCAATTTTTGAAGCTGGCAGTGGAAAAACCATCGCATTACTCGATGCGTGTTAAGCTCAATCACAATATAGATTATTTTAAAGAATGTGTAACATATTGGATAATAATATTAAAAAATAAAAAAATATTATTTTTGTTTATTTTTATAGTATCGTTTAATAATGTAGATAATCACAAGGGCACTGTCAATTTAGTTCATTTGTAGCTCTTAGAGAACAGTGTGGTTTTTAGTCCTTTGTTCAAAGTAAGGCTCTGAACTTCGCGTACCCATCATAAATCAAACAGGCAGTATGGCAGTATGTATGCAGTTAGTTATATATATATATATATATATATATACAAATATTTTGCCAAATTAAGCATTGGTAAACCTTGATACCCCACTGTGCCTCCCTCTCCCCAACGTATTATTGTAAATCGGATAGCATTAAAAACATTTAGGAGACGTGAAATATGGACGAGGTCGTATAATAAAAAATAAAAACGTACGCAAGTGGTATGCTAAATAGTTTTGTGAAACACGTAGCTTTCCAAGTATTAGTTATCACACTACATTTCAGGAACAAGCTAATCGTGGGTTTATACCAGCTGCACGGAAGGGCTAGTTTTATCTGTAAATTGTTTGAGTGGTGTGTAAGTGACAGCGCAGTTTGTGCAAATGCATTGTTTGTATGCAGTAAATATTACTTTAACAAGTCAAGTCCTGTGGGAACAATGGGAAGGAATGGAGCACAAAGCATTAAAAGTTGGTTAGGGAGTGGACAAAAATTATAATAATAAATAATAATAATAATAATACATGTTTACACAAATGAAAAATATATAAACCTGTAACATAAGTCGTGGGATTTTAAGACGTAACAAATAATAATTTTTATAAATTAATAATAAATTGTAGAAGTCTCACAGAGACGAATCTATTTATATATGAGAAAAGTGGATGGAAGTCTCTTATACGATAGGAGTTAAAAATTGAAAATATTGAGTTTCAGGCGTATTGTAGTAGATATGTAATAATTCGAACGAATATCATCATATATACGTTAATAAGGAATATTACTAAAAAAACTCCACCTTGGAAAATAAAATATAGAGGTTTCATTACCAATTGTGAAATCTATGTATACTAACTTATTAATGAGAAAAAATAACAACAGATGTCTCTGGCAGAGACCGGTGCGATATATGAATTTTTCTCGATTCGAACACATACCGTACATATATAGAACTTTCAAAAATTTTATTGTGTGTGGTTTTTTGTGTGTTATTAGTGTGTGGATGTTCTTACTTCTTACGATGGGATTGGTGAATGTTGAATTGTGTAAAATGATCACTTAAGCCAGCTCACACAGGTTGTGAGCACTGAGCCATCGTATAAGAGACTTCCATCCATTTTTCTCATATATCAATCAATAGCTTCGTCTCTATGAGACTTCTACAATTTTCCTTAATTAATTAATCATCCCTCTGGGGACCAAATCCAGTAACTGTGTTCTTGGAACATACTTTCATATAAAAATATTTTTTTAAATAATTTTTATTTTTAACCTACATTTAAAAACTGGAGATCTTTGTGCACCATACATAATGTTTCTCAAATATGTCACTTTAATGTTCCTCATTTTCGGTATTGTAAAAAAAATCGGTATTGTAAAAAAAAGCAACAAGCATAAGGGCACAGTAAAGCACTTTATTATACTGTGATAAGGGGCTCTATAGTCGGGCCCATACAAACTGACAACCCGGTCATAAATCAAAACATTAGTAGGGATGCGCAACGCTGCAAACGCTTTGTCGATAATTTGCTGCCTGCGTACATTATATATGCGTAGTTGATGAGTCACTTTGTGGAGACCATAGACGCATAGACGTACTATGCAGAGACCATTTCTGTTGTTTATATTAATTCTTTACTTTATAACTTCGTATTTTCACATGCACGATACTGCCAGTGGCACTTGTGAGTATGATTTTACGACGTAATTAAAAATTACCAAGATTTTCACAGTAATAACTTCTGTAAGATGAACTGAAAATTTGTAAAAAAAACAAATTGAAAAGAAAATTCGCATTAAAGTATTCTACCCATTTATATTTATATCTATTTAATCTGTACTCCGAGTCGATATTTAAGGAAGTCCTAGAGGATTCTGCTCTAGGGATGTCGGTGAATTGAAAACCATTAAATAATATTAGATTTGCGGACGATACAGTGCTATTTGCAGACAATGCCCAAGACCTTCAAACACTGGCAAATCATCGATATACAATTCAAACACTGGCAAAAAAGTGAATGAAGCAAGTATCAAGTATGGCCTGAAGATAACACTTGCAAAACAAAATTGTTAATAGTATCAAAATGATCATTTCCGACGCCAAACATGACCATCAAAAACGAACCAATAGAAAGAGTCTCGCAATAAAGGTATTTAGGTGCATGGGAGAACGAGAACTGGGATCCATCTCAAGAAGTAAAAGCTCCGATAGAGATGGCAAGAAGTGCGTTTTTCAGAATGAGATCGTTATTTTCTAACCGTGACCTAATGCATTTGGTTCGGCGCTATATTTTTTGCTATTCTCTCGTGTGGGGCGGAGACCCGGACACTAAACCATGAACTATGAAAAGTTGAGGCTTTTGAGATGTGGATCTAATGATGCATTTTGAAAGTTTCCTGGGTGGATAGTGACGAATGATGAAGTCCTCCGGCGTATGGAGAAAGACCGAGAATATAAAGACCGAGAAGTGCTGCGACTGTCAAGACAAGAACGCTGGAGTATTTCGGACATATTATGAGAGGACCGAAGTATGGGCTAATCCAACCCATCATAAAGGGGAAAATAATCGGTAAAAAGGCGTAGGAAGACGCCGCATCTCATGGCTGCGTAACTTGAGGTACTGGTGTAAGTGCAACTCGACTGAGTTGTTCCGTGCGGCGGTAAATAAAATCGTAATGAATATCGACCTCCGATAGGAGATGGAACCGTAATAAGAAGAATAAGAATTCTGCCCATCACTAGTACCGCCCCGGGCACAAGTGCGAAAGAGAGCTCCATCGGACTCAAAGGCCACAGTAAAATAATAATTTGTATAAATAATAATAATAATTTGTATAAATAATAATAATAATTTGTATAAATAATAATAAATAATGATTTCTAATAATAATAGAATGAAGCGATTCGTATGAAATTTGGGGTAGATGTATAGTGCGAACTTTTTTTTGTCCACGACTGTATATGTATCTTGCTACCCACCACAGCATTAACTCGTATCAACTTTGACACTTGCATATTATAAGGAAAACCATTCAAAATGGTTCTGAATTTTTAGCTCTGTATCAGAATTTTGCCGTAACACATGCAAATGGAACCAAACGATCGACCACTTTAGATGCCTCTCACAAGTAAAAATCTTCAGCGATTCGTTCAAGCAAGTTAAACATGTTTAGCGTGTTTCTCAGAATCTTTATGTTTTATTATTTTGGCGAAAACCTGGCGAAGATATAAATGTTTCGAACTCGGTAACAGGTTTCGTATTGCGGAATAACCCGCAAGATGTTTGATAAACAAGATATTCCAGTGCGGTCATGTCGATTTGCGGTCGGTCGCCCGGGTTAAGGTTTTACGTTGCGTTAGTATCAATTCTACAAGTTAGGCGCTAATGTCGGCGTGTGCGCCAGCAAATGTTAACAGCGATGGTAAAATAGACGAAAATTGTAGAAATTTAAATCACCGGCTCTGCTCATTATCCTATTTTGGTCTCTGAAACCGATTATTTCAAGAAAGTCTTTGTTTGAAAGGAATCCCTGTAAAATAATGAAATTTTCTGAAAAAAAAAATATTTTCGTGCTCCCTAATAAACCAGGAACCTCTCGTGGACATTTTTTAAAAATAGAGATGCGAACACGGAATGCGTGTCGCATCAATATTCTGACTATTTGCATGTGCTTTGAAAATAGGACTAACTTGCTGGTGTCCCGGAATGAAGCTCGAAACACCGACCAGTATAGATCACTGGGCGAGCATCATGACCACTACACCGACAAACTACGTATCATCGCTGTATATATAATAAATCCTATGGGCCGTTTACTGAGTTGAATGAATCAATTTTTTAATTTTTCATATAAATAATGGAGATATACTAAAAAAACATTGCCGTTCATCTGAAAAGTCTGCCTAGTAATTATTTAAAATATTTTTTATAAATCTATTCTTTGCAATTGTTTTTTAAAACAGTTCTATTCATTTATCTCAGAATGTACTAAAACGTCACATAGGATTAATTATATATACAGCGACGATATAGGTATTGGTCTTTCCACTTAAGAAAGACAATCGAATTAGTATGTGTCAGCCGTGCGTACGATGCACATTGTTTCGTTGTGTTGGTGTTTATACCCGTAAACATCCAACACATCGAAACGATGTGCATCGTACACACGGCTTACACATACTAATTCGATTGTCTTTCTTAAATTGAATGACCTGTATTTTCCGTGGTTATATCTTCTGCCTTTTGCACTCTAGATTATTTTTGGTATGAAATACCACAGAGCATTTTATACAAATTCAAGCGAAAATTGATCTTCATTTAATTTGAATTGTTAAAATGGAACGTTTTAATTTGTGTGAAAATTTTTCACAAACAACTGACGATCGACCTATTGAGAAAATTATAATATACCGGTGAATAATACATATTTAATAATTGATAAAGTTTCTAATATAAAATAATAGCTTTAAATGTTGTTTCTCTTTTCAGGCATGATGTGTACTTTTATTATTTTTAAATTTTAATGTCAAATAATATGTTCTTTTGTTAATAAAATATATACTCTTTTCAGAGTAACGCAAAAAAGCTTTTATTTTAAAAAATAACTAAAATATTTGGAAAACCACATTACATTTATAATATTTAAAAAAATGTATTCTGCTTTCGTAACATACATCCATTCAACTCTTGCGGATCATCGGCCACTTGCAACGGATGGACTCGGGGAGGCCCTTATCCAAGCCCTCATGGCTTGGGAAAGGCACCCTGAGAAGGCACATCTCAGGGTTGGTCGTGATGCTCGTTCGCTGTAGATAGGGAGTTAAGGCGAGATTCAATAAAACAAGATGTCCAAATATTCGGATTAGGTTACAATTTATTTCTAAAAAAATTGATTTTTACTTAGGTGAAATTACCATGTGAGCTATAAAGTAAAACGATTTTTTATAGTACTATGAATTATAAAGTAAAAGAAATAAAAATCGTTTCAAATGGTAAGTTTGTAACCTGAACGTTCATGATTTTCAAGATAATAATATAAGATGGGATTTTTTGAATTATAAAGTAAAAGAGATAAAAATTGTTTCAAATAGTAAGTTTGTAATATGGAAAAATAAGAGATGCTTGATGACGCAAGGTCACCCACTTTTCGTGTTTATGCCCTATGAAGTCTTGGATTCGTCACTTGTTTGCGACAATTTTCGTAGTTTTTATTAGGCACTATGTAAACAAAAACATCACTCAAACAAGCTAAACACAAATTCCCTCTCACTTAGTTCGAAATTCAAATATTTTATTATGTCATAAAAATATAAATTGGTTTATTAAGTGTGCATCAGAATAACAACGATAATTGTATATATAAATATTTGACAACTTCTGACGATAACGATGAGGAATTTTTAGAAGCCTTATAAAGTATACCAAACTTGTGTAAGATGGTAGATGCACGAGGAATGTTAAAATTGTTATGTTAAGAATGTTAAAATGCATGTTAAATAACTGACCATAATCGATATTTATCGATATACCTATATATATAATATATATATATATATATATATATATAATGATACTCCACTTACATATTTATCAATATTTATAAAAAAAATATAATTCTCTACGCAACAGGTCCGTCACTAACGCTACCAGATGACAGAAATATTCATGACGTATAAATTAATACATAATATGAGATATAAAAATACTATCTTTACTCTATGTAATAATGTCCGTCACTGACGTTACTAAGACGTTACTTTGCGCAGGATGGCCCCGTTCTCACAGCCTTAGCTTGCGGCCGAAATATATAGTAAAAGTACGTAATTTTTTACGGGTTATAGCTAATTTATTTATATTTCTCGTTATATTAGGTCCCTATTTAGAAATTGTCGTTTTCTAATACCGACTAGGTAGTTTGAAGTTGGATATCTTTCATTCGACTTGTAATTCCAAATACAAGAGAAAGTCATATTAAAACTATGACATTCCTTTTTCAAAATGACTTATTAATTTGTTTTTGCTGTTTTTCCTTGATATTACTGTTTCTGCGACCACGGAAAAAATGAAAATTCACGTGTTTTTATCTTTTATGAGTTCCGTCGTGGTACTACTACTGCATAGACGGCACGCAATATCAACGATGTGTATGGGCCAGGTATTTCAAATTAACGCACTGTGACTTTTTGGTTTGATCACTTCTGTTCTGGAAATTTAGACCTCAACAAGCCCTGTGGATGACCGGAGACTGCAGTTGATACTGACGAATTGAAAGCTATGGTGGAAGCGAATTAATCTCAAACCATGTCAGAATTAGCTACAGCCTTCAACGTCAGTGACAAAACGATAATGATTCATTTTCATCAAATTGGGAAAATAAGGAAGCTTGCGAAGTGGGTACCGTATGAAGATACGGCAAACTCGAGTCGAGGCTTGCCTTAATTTGTTGAGTCAGCACATAAATGAGGGAATTCTGAATCAGATTGTTACTTGTGATGAAAAGTGGATCCTGTATGATAATTGGAAATGTTCGTCGCGATGGTTGGACCCAGGGGAGGCAGCCAAACAATGTCCCAAACGCGAATTGAGTCCAAAGAAACTGCTTTGATTGTATGGTGGAACCTTGCCGGCATAATTCATTAAAGCTTCGTGAGATCTAGCACATCAAATACTGTAGAGCTTTACTGTCGAAAATTGAAGACGATGATGGACCAGTTCGCTATCAAACAACCAAGACTTTCTAGTCTTGGTTGTTTGATAGCTCTAGTCCACTACTTCTCCACGACAACGCTCCACACATTTCACAACGGATCATCATTAAATGACAGGAGATGATGACACCTGACTTGCCACATCTGGCACTTACCGATTTAAAATTTTTTCGGAATTTGTATAACTTTTTATAAGGGATAAATTTCAATTAAGATGTGGCGGTGAAAAACGCTTTTAAAGAATTCATCGATTCCTGTCCCCAGGATTCCTATAGAAAAGGCATCAATGAACTTATATTACAATGCCAAAAGTACATCCACAACAATGCCCAATACTATTAATTTAATATATAAATTTCTTAAAAAAAATTGTTTGAATTTTTCTATACAAAACGGCAGTTTCATAGGTAAAGAACGATACTTCTTAGGGCCGGTTGTTTCAAGTTGGATTAAAGTAAGCGTTCTTTTAAAGCATATATATTTACGAAAAGGGATTGTCTGATTGGTGGAGAACGCAAAAATCTATGCTTTAAACGAACGCTTACTTTGATCCAACTTGAAACAACCGGGCCTTAAACTGGTTATCTTACCATGGAAAAATAACTGATTTTGATTCACACATAGTGTCCGAGTTTCTGTCATACTGTTGTAGGTGGGATAATAGAACCTTAATAATACGTAACATAATACAACGTAACATAATACCTTAATAATACGCCGTTATACCAATATTTTTTCAACTGATTATTATTATTAGTCTCAAAGTTCAGTGTTTGTATTTACACTTTGCGTAACATGCACTTTTTGCATACCTACTCAACTACCTTAATGGAAGAGCAAACGTACGATGTTTGTACGTATGGTGATGAGTGACGATTACTGTCATCTTCGTCAACTCGTCGCCGCAGCGGGAACCTCGGCTGGACGATCGGTAGCCGTGGATGAGTCATCTCTCTCGAGGGTCATTCACTCACCGTTGACCCAAGGCAAGACGACTCGTGGCGTAAATGACATTATTCCAAATCGAACGGCTGATGTTTCTATTGTGAGATTTACCCTAATAAATAATGTACATACTTCCAGTGCATGGTGATATGTAAAGTCGTTTCGTACTAATTATAATCAAATGCTCGTAAATACTCGATTATAGTCTACAATAATAGATGTTGACGTACATATTACGTATATCGCTTGCATCAAAGAATTTCTGAATTAAATAGTTATAAGGAAAATAATACAATTAATAATATAACTGATGTAAATCAATTTATGATAGAGTAAATAATGGTAAGAAAGATATATAATGCAAATGTTGATGGCGCCAGAAAGAGAGGGCGACCGCGGAAGACGTGGCATGACCAGATTAACCAGATGCTGGAAGGTGGTCCCGTTAGAAGCCTCAGAAACCGGCGAGCTTGCATGCGAAGATGTATGAATGTGGATGAGGCGAGAGTTGTACGTCAGGGGAGAAGAATGTGGCGCTCTAGCCTCTCTGCCTACCCCCACGGGGGAACGTTTCACCCGAATGCGACAGATTCTTGTTTAAATTATGAGTCGAAAATACTGTAATCGATGTTCTAATACAAATGATCAGGGAGGTAAGCGATTCTAAAACATTGCAATTCTTTTCCAATATTTTTGATATATCTTTTGTAAAATATTGGACATTCATAGTAATTTACATAGAAAGCTAAGAAAGCTTTAAAAATTCATTCGCCTCAGTGCTTGTCAAATAAAATGATTAAAACCTCATTTTATTCAATGTTTTAATTATTTATTAAAGAAATTTGAATCGAAAGTTCGATGGTTTGATAGAAAATAAGTCAGATACATACCTGTATTGAAAAAATGCAAATTTTTTTAGTGCTTTTCTATATGGCTATTGATATTTTTTAGTGGTCGATTATTTTAGACTAATTTTGAAATGTGTAATAGTATTTTGGATTATCTCCTGTTGTTAAACCCTCTATAAATAATTTTAAAAAAGTTAAACCCTACACGATTCATTATTAAAACGATGCCCAACGAACGGCGGGTACGGCCCAGTTTATGTACATGTGTCGCAGTGTGTGGGGCTTTTTACATTTTACACATCGTGCGATAAGACCGAGCAGGTACGTGGTGTGGTAATTTGGTTTTGACCGGTGAATTGGGTTAATGTGCACTAATGTCGTCATGTACTGTGTAAGTACTTAACTCGGGAAATAACAAGGCTTATTGACGATGAGTGTTGATGGTTTGACATATTCGAATTTGCTTGTTGGCTTTCCCGTTTACGAATAATTTTGTGATCATGGGATCGAGTGAGAAAAATAGATGACATCGGATTTTCCAGTGAGTTTAATTTGCTGTGTTTGTCTAGATGGAAATTTTGAAGTGAGTAAGTTTGTACCTTAAGGTACAGATACACATGCTTCTTTACTGGCATGCTAATGAGCATGCCACTAATAAGCATGCCCTAACAACTGTACACACTTGCTCATTACTGGCATGCTTATTAGTGGCATGCTCATAAATAAGCATGCCCAAAGCTAACAATCAAACACACACGCTTATTAGTGGCATGCTCTTGTCATAGAATAGAGACGCTCTTGTTCAAAATGGAAACTTTGCAAACTGAAATAGAAAATTCAAGTGAACCAATAAATCAAAAAAGTTCTCGAGTTTCCATCCGCACATTTTTGATTTTAGTTTATATAATTTTTATTGTAAAATTTTAACCATTCATGCCTATTAATAAAGTTTCGTAAACATTATTTCTCATTATATTATTTTTACACAACGGTGACCGAGTATTCCACAGACATTCGTAATTCCTATAATAAGTCACGAAAAGTAATGTTTTATCATCTCCCCAACGCGCCATATTTGTTTCATTTGTCGCGGACTGAGAAGATCGCATTGATAATACTAGCCGCGAAGCCCGTGAATGACATAAGCATGCTCATAAATAAGCAAGTCTGTTCACACATGCTCCAAAGACACCCCTTCTCTATGGTGAATGACAGTGGCATGCTTATAAATCAACCGGCGGTTGATTTTTGAGCATGCCACTAGGTGGCATGCTCATTTCTAGCAATGTGCGTACACACATGCCACTAATAAGCATGCCACTATCAAAGTCGATACTGCGCATGCTCACGTGCCACTAAAGAAGCATGTGTATCAGACGCCTTAAGCCACCGTGGCGCCTCGACACTTAATCTGATTTCGAAAAATTACTTAATTGATCACGGGATCGTGGCTGTGGGAGGAAAATGAAGCACTTGGAATGAATCAAAGTTTTAATAATTAATCTAAATCACTGGACACGAATTTAATTGGAGCACTTTAATTCACGCCAATTTTGTAATTCGCTCTACGTGTCCTCAATATTTCAGGAATACGTAGCTAGGTACTTCTCTATTTCGCTTTACTCTTGTCCATTAGTTGTTTATGGTATCGCGCGGGTTCCCAATTTGCTCGCTTCTACATCGTGTGTCACCTAACAGACAACTCTGAATCAGTGCGCAGTAGCCGGTCGAACTCTTTTATAATAAATATCGCTTCGCGATACTTCCAGAATCTATTGGATTATTCCAGAACTTGGCAGTAATTTCCAATTTACTGTAAAATCCTCGATTACGTGCAATTCTTTCTGTTTCTACTTTCTCTTATGTATTAAAAAAAAAATCATAATGAAAAATCTCTCTGATATTAACGTGTGTCAATATTTGAACCTGTTTTCGCAGATAATTGAAGAGAAAATTTGGTCTGCTTGTGCATCATGAACGATGTCTTCGAAATGCACTTCTTATTTCATCCGCAGAAAGCACGCATTATCGCTTAGTATCAAAAACCCATTACATAAATTCCCTCTTCATCTATCAACTTGTTTGAGGGCTTCTATCAACAATCCACCAACAAAAATCTTCTATGGCTCGCTTTCGAGTTCAAAATTCGTCAACGTTAAAAGCTTTTAGTTTCATTGCACTTAAGTGGACTATTGATTTATTGTATCTTATTGATATTTACACTTTATCGTATCTTGTTTTTTCGGCATCCTTATCTTGAATCACATATTACCATTAGTTAAAGTATCAATGGTTTTAGATTTTTTTCTCGTCGTCGATTCCAAAAATGGCAATGAGTTGTTCGCTTCGCTGTTCTTTTTCGAATGTTGTCAATAAGTGTGGCATTCATCTTAGATTAACCCTTGGAACTTGGATACGTCTTAAAGTTTAGGAATAATGTAATCGACCTTTTACTAATAATTATATAGTTATATTGAATGAGCTATGTTCAGGATTGTTGAATTTAATGTACAAGAAAAAGTAAAAGTAGAAAAATGGATCGTCCTGTAATAATCGTAATTATGTTCTACGTTGGTTTTTATAGATCCGATCTTTTATTTTTAAATTTATCTTGTATAATAAAATGTCTTTAATTTTTAAAAGGATTTATCCAAAGTATGTAAGTATATATATTATGTTTTTACCACCCCAGGCACGTTTTTTTGTGTTCATATCTATTGATAGTCAAACATTCTGATATACACCAATTTTTAATTCAAGAAGGACATTTTTTTTTCTTTTTCACTAATACTGTTGAACTATCTCGATAGCTCGCGTCTTTGCTAAGCCCTAGTATATATCGAGGGTATAAAGCCAAAAGGGCGTTAGTAATTATTTCGAACTTTACAGAAGAGAAAATCAATGTTTTGTCAATCGGATTTTGTCAATATTTCTTTTATTATTAAACGTTTTCCATATGTTTTTTGGATTAACAAATATGGACATCGTTTAATAATAAAAGCAACATTGACAAAGTGAAAATAGGAGGGAACGTCCGATGTTTGGCAGGAAACCCGTTTGCACGGCACGGGTCCAAATCGTGCAATCCGAGATGATGAATATGTTTTCATAATTATCAAATCAAGCAAATAAACATAAACAAAATCAAATTGATAAAACTTTCTTTTGCTCTCCTGTAAAGTTCAAAATGATCACTAATACTCGTTTGGCTTTCTACCCTCGATATTAATAATCTTTTTGACGGTCCACGAAGAGGCGGTAGTAGCGATGTGCGTAGGGCGCGCCTGCCGCTTGCGCGTGCCAGGTTCGCGCTGTACTCTCAGCCGTGTAATTTCATTTTTTAGCCGTGAATTCTAGTGATGCAACGAATACGAATACAAATATTCATATTCGCCGAATAGTAGATATTTACCGAATATTCGTATTCGTCGAATATCATCACGAATATTAAAAACAAACTATTTATAACTGAGCGCAACGCAAATTACGGTTTGGCTGTGTATCGTGTATCCGAACACACCTACGCACTTTATTATCGGGGATTCCCCAACATTCAATTAATGAATTTGTTGAGATCTCAAGTTATCAATTGTTACTTGTTTCACGGCATAACGTGAGTTCTTTCATCTATTTTCGTTGGGTTAATAATAATAATAAGGTTAGGTGCTCATTTCATGTAGTTTTTGTTTTGTAATATGTATTGTTCGTTCCATTTTATTTCCGTTGTAGAAGTGTCAACTCTTATAAAATAATTTCGAATTAAATCTATAAACATGACCTTGCGTAGCTTGAAAAAAGTGATATTTATTTTCCACCGCTGGGAATGTATACACGGGAAAAAGAAGAAAATTTTCAATTTTTAAATCTCTTAGTAAAATAAAGAACAGTGGTGTATTATTTATTACCTTGTTGAATTATTCATATTCTTATTCGCCGAATAGTAGACGTAGACTTAATATTCATATTCGTATTCGTGAATGTAGTATTTGTTGCATCACTAGTGAATTAGAATGAAATTAAGGACGTTACGGGAAGTTACAGATATACAGACAGATAACGAAATTATTATGTTTGATAACTGGGTTTACCCCAAAGTTGTAAAACGTCAATCCATCTACACAATCCGTTATTACAGCAGTGTTAGCATGCATGTACATACATACTTTGAATTTGGTACAGCTATCGACTGTTGAATGATGAAGACGTTTTTTCTCTTAAGCCATGTATTCACTAGGGGACAAATCGCGAAACATTCCACTCGGCATGTCGCATCAACATCTACGCTCATGTTTCGGGGACAATGTCGCGATCATTTGACGTGTACACACCGGGACTCGCATATCTTGTCGCGGAAATGAGGTTATGGATGACAGCTGCGGTATCTCATTTGGCGAAAACGGGGTTCCGCGCAATTCGAAATGTTTTTTTGGGTCGCAATTTCAAATTAACGAGGTTTTACTGTAGTAAATTGAATATTATTAAAAACAAGGTCCTTTTTGCAAATAATTATTGTTTTCCACGTCACGGAAATGTGGCCCTAGGAGGTTATGATGTCAACTGCGTATCTGTTTATATTAATGAGTTTATCGAAACGTAAGAGGAGAAAAAAGAGGAGAATGCGAAATTCTTTACTGCAAAGAAAAAGAAGGACGGACATTCTATGCGATCTTCGATCGATACAGCTCGATGAGTTCAAGAACAATTTCATTTCCCCACACTGTCATCTTGACAGATACAGCGCATGCGTATTCACTTGTAAACATATCACGTGGTACTGACGCTCCGCGGAATGTTGCAGTGAGTACGCTCGGGTACCGTGCGCATGGCAACGTTGCCACGGCACGTAGAAATGCCGCGCTATGTTGTGCGCGAGGTCGCGGAACAGTGCACGACGTTGCAACGTCACGTAGACTCTATGCCGCGCGTGCTGTTGAGGGACAATTTGTCCCCTAGTGAATACATGGCTTTATCACTTAATATGCAATTTGTTTGTAGTACAACGTGATTACTTTATTTTTCACTAAAATAAACATTTTAATACACACATATTGAGTTATTTTGTAAATTTCATAACTTCGGGAGGAGCAGTCCCTTTCATCGGGTATAATTAAAAAAATATTTATGTACTGTGTTTTCAACATCTACGTATAGAGGGGCAGGATATGTAAATATGCACGTCCATTTTTATTTATGATGTATATAATGTCTAGACAAACAAGAAAATATTAATTTAGAAAATGTGATAAACTTTGTTTAAACCATTGATATGATTTTTAGAAAATATTCATTTAAAAAATTTAAAAAACAGAAAATATGTAAAAACCAGATTGATAATTTTTAACGCAGAACATTTTCGATATCACTGTATCTTCGTTGGACGAATCGAACGAATGAATGTCGACTAAAAAATAAAAATAATCAAATTGACTAGCATATTGTAGTGGTCATGACGCAGTGGTGTAGTGGTCATGACGCTTGCCTATCAATATGGTGGTCGGTGGTTCCAGCCACATTGCAGGACACCAGCAAATTAGTCCTATTTTCAAAGGGCCAGCATGTAGTTTGAAATTTGTAAGAATATTTATAGGACACGTATTACTTGATAGAATCTTTATTTAAAAAAAGATTCTTAGGCGGAAGCGTCATCTCATTCGTAGTAGGGGGGGGTGTGGTGAATATTGATAGAGAGATATTGAAATGAGAAATGTAGGAAATAACCGATTATCAGTCAAATTCAATTAGTTATTAATTGTATGAGATTTAATGGTGAGGTGTTATTTTATTTCTAAAATTTCTAAATTATCTAAACTCTATCGTTTATATCGACGCTCCCTAAATAAACTAAGACATCTTTAAAAAATATTTTTAGGTAGAGCTATTTGAAGTATGGCTTCACGTACATTTTACGTCAATTTTATTTCTCTGAAAAAAGAAGAGACATTTTTATAAAATTTTGTATCGCGGAGAAGAGTATCCTCTATGCATTGGTACAAAAAATGCATTTTTGATAGATGTCCGAGTTTACACAGGGACCGTAGATGTATTTTCGTTTTCTTTTTAAAATTGATATTGATGAGCTTCTTCTCTACCCCTTATCCTATCGGGTCGGGGTCTCTGCACCGCATAGGAGGTACCAACTCTTCCTATCTTGGGCTGTCTCTCGCTCTCCACGTCAGCCCAATTTAATTGCAAACTCTTTCGCAGCAGTCCGCCAGCTCCTCCTAGGACGGCCCCTTGGTCTTCTGCCTTCTGGTCTTGCCTGGAATACCCGCTTTGGCAGTCTATATACCGATATTGATGAGCACACATTCTTAACAATTAAATATGACTAAAAAAAAACTTTACAGTTGTCGGGGCTCAAATCCGGTAGAGATATCCATCGATTCTCTACTTTCCATAACTCGTTTTTTAGTAGACAAAAAGTTTGTCCTCTTTTTTTCATATTTGCATTAGATTACCGCTTCTTTTTGATTACTTTAAACGGTTTAAAGTCGGCGGTGATGCAGTTACCAGACTGCAATTCCGAATACGTGGACGTCCAGACGTGACCAGTTTTCACGATCGCCGCAAGATCACTTAATGATCTGTCGGTTCGTTATTATTAGATAATCTTGAAGGCTACGGTCATTATTATTGGATACACTTGAAGGTTCTAGTTCTAGCACAAATCTGTTAATTTCCGCGACTTTAATCATCCTTTTGTGCTGCATTTGTCGCGGTTCTATTGTTCAACGACGTCGTACATAAAAAAACATCGATTCTCTTGAAGCGATACGATTATATCATTGCACCTTTGTGAGACACAAAACGTACTAATTATTCAGAGGTGATCATTTACCTGTTTACATCAAACCTGGCCACGAATATCGCAAACCGGATTTTCCCGTCACAATTTTTTTCTGGCGGGTTGGCAGCCGTGTAATTATATGATATTTATATTTTCATTTGCTTGTTTTGGCAATGTTAGAGCTTGGCGATTGGAGTCTTGCTAAAAATAAATTTTAAAGATCGCATTTTCAAAGAATAAGATTGATGTGTAACGAAATATGCAGAAAGAAAAACTAACCCATAAAAAACTAGTTTTTATTATACTCCTTTTCTAATTTAGTAGTTGAAACAGGTTTTGCGCTTACCCCACGCGTTGGGCTTGAGTCGGGCGACGCTACGAAAGGAAGTAATTAAAAAAATTCGAAAACTCCAAAATTATACTATAATTATTAATTTTTTTAAACGAAAATTTTTATCGTCGCCATGAGTCTGCCTGCAAAGTTTCAGCTCGATTGGATCACGGGAAAAGGGTTAAAAATTGATCCAAAGTTTTTTCGACAGACAATCAAGCAGACGCTACGAGTTAAAAGAAAAGGAGTAAAAACCAGAAGGTTATTTTTTTTTTGTTAGAATTCTCTTAATATAAATATATTACACGAATTGTATTTTTTCTGGATTTATTAATTATACAGGGTGTAATACAATTAGTTTACAATACTTTACAGACAGATTTATGCTTTATTTATGAATCGAAAATGTACGAGCAACCATGGCCTTGTATCAATAATTACTGCGATATGCGACATCAAAATTTGCATTTTTTCAATATTTCTGACTTATTTTTTGCAAAAAGTTGAACTATCATTACAGTAACTTAATTTTTGATATTGCATATCTTGCTTGAATATTTTCGACTCATTATTAAGGTAGGAATCTACTTGTAAAGTTTTTGGCTATAAGACGCCCTGTATACGGCAAAGTTCCATATAAAATGATTCGGTCGAAAACCGCATAGAATAATATATAAATAATTATTATTACCATGTTCATAAAAAATCTGTTCAAAGAAAATCATTATATTGATTATATAGAATTATATTTGTAATATGTTATCCTATAGTTTGAATTAATTAAGATAAAACCCAAGTCCGTGTTCATGGTTGGCGAATGTATATAGGTCTTTTCATATAAGCTTGCAATTGAGTTAGTGTAGATACAGTGTGTAATACGCGCATTGCTTCGTTGTGTTAAGTAGTTAAGAGGGGCATATCCGTAAACTTAAAGGTGCTGATACACATGCTTATTTAGTGGCACGTGAGCATGCGCAGTATCGACCTTCTTCAGGCCTTGATTATTAGTGGCATTTGTGTACGCACATTGCTAGTAATGAGCATGCCACTTAGTCATACAACCGCCGGTTGATTTATGAGCATGCCACTAATAAGCATGTGTATCTGTACCTAAACGCAACGAAATAATACGCGTATTTCGCACTGTACTCATACTAACTCAATTGCAAGCTTATATGAAAAGACCTATATAAACACTGCATATAGGTTTTACTAGCGATGAGATAGATGTTCCGAACATTCGTATTTGATTCGTTTAGTCGAATATTCCACAAGTTATGTACATACTCTTGCTGCATATTCATGCGGTTTTCGTACATTTATACTTTCTTGTAGTTTTTCAACGTCACGATTATAGTTCCTATTATAAGGATCACGTGCACACAGCATAATCGTACAGAGATGAACTAAACCTCTTATTTATTCTAGAGGATCGGGTCACAGCAATAGTACGCTTCTTCTCGAGTATATATTTGGGACATTTAAATCCCATAATAAAATTGGACACATAATGTATAATTAAATGCCCTAGTGCAGAATATATTTATAAAATAGTATTTTTTTTAATTTTTAAAAATTTCATTCCAAAACGATTCTCTTCAAATAACACTTATTTTTTGTAACAAGACGCGAGTTATTTACTAAGACATTCTACTTTTTAATAATATTTGGTTTGAAATTTTTATAATTGCTTAAAATTTTTTAAGCTTGATTTTTTTTTTAAACAAGTCATGTCTATACGTTTCGGTGGTCTGTGATCACGACAGATATTGTCCTCTATGTTCTATATTAAGATAATACGGCGGCGGCGGTTTTAAAGTGAATACTTTTGGATATTCAGGTAAACACGCATATTATTTTATAAAAAATATGCGTAATATGCGTAAAAAATATGACACTGGCTTTGCAGATCTAGATATTTTAAATTTAAGTTATGAGCCGTTTACAAAATCCCTTACGTATAAACTCGCGCGATGACATTTTTCTTTCCACACATGTAAACACAAACACGAACACATAAAAACGCATACACACACGGACACATAAAAACACACAAATACACACACACACACAAAAAAACTCACTATTTGACATGTTTTTTCTTATTTTTTGATCGATCCTAGTATAATATTATTGTATATATGTGTTTTCTTGTAATTGGCTCAAGACTCTGTACATTAATTATTGTTTTTTTTTTCAAGATTGATTTATTATATGGCTGTAAGAACACCAATAATTGAAAAAAAGAAAATAAAAAAATAAAAATAAATGAAACTTTTTCCAAAAATTAAATTATCTCAATACGATACCCTTTGGATTGGAAATACGTCCAAATAAGATCAATCTAAATAAGTGTCATGTGGGGAAGATCCGAAAAAGGCTATTAGCACGTTTTGCTTTTCCACGCGCCGAAACTATAAATAGATGGCAGAGTCTGTTGGGTCAGCAACGCCATCGAGCGGAACCATCTCTGGACTTGACCGCGGCAGCGGACTAACCTGTCTGACGAGTTCCACCACCACGGCGAGCGGTCCCCCGCTCACGGCGGCCGAAGGATTCCGTGGAAGACGTTGCAAAACTCGACTCACAAACATTTGGACATCCGTCAATCAAGAATTCCCTTTACCATATCGTGATAAAAAATACCCGTACACAGACAAATAATATTTTTATAGCATTTTAAATGCCAAAATGTATAGTAAAAGAATCTCTCATTGACAGATAAGGTTATAAATTGGCTAAATTCAAATATAGAAAAAAGTAACCCATAAAAACCAGGTTTTTATTATACTCCCTTTCTTTGTAAAATATAACAATAATTAAAGACGAATTAAAACATATAACATAACACTAAACTTACAGTAATTTAATATATTTCTAAAATGTCAGATGTTTTGAGCTTTGATAAGACACTTCATGCTTTGAAGATTAAATTGTATAAACATTTGTCAGTCAATTTAGATTTTCGAAATTCGTAGTGAAGTACCTATTATGTATACCGACGGAGTAATTCAAATTTAGAAAATATTCCGCGACGTTATCGGGCCGCCGTTGCTAGTAATCAAACTTTGGTAATGATTCCAATTTGAAAAAACTATTAAAATGTCTAAAAATCCGAAATTATACTATAATTATTAATTTTTTTAACAAAAATTTGATAAATTTTCTTGATCATCGCCACGAGTCTGCTTCCAAAGTTTCAGCTCAGCTCAGCTCAGCAAAGGATCACGGGAAAAGGGTTAAAAATCGATCAAGCCGGCAAGCAAGCAGACGCCACGAGTTAATATAAAGGGAGTAAAAATAAATAACATGGATTAGGTGAAAACACAAATAATTAATTGTTTGAATACCTACTAACAAAATGACCCGAATTTACTCGTATGAATGTTGTAGTAACGGGTTGTTGGTTGTCACCTCGATGCGATCGAGTAGTAAAATATTAAATTAGACTCATTCGATGTATATCACCCAATTTAATAATCTTCATGACTAATCTCTACAACGCCAAATCTATCAATAATATAAACTATAACTGGTTGCGGATATTTTATACGAACCGTATGTTTTTCCGAGAGACGATTCTCGACGTTTCGTTGAATTCTTATTCAACGTCATCAGGAGTACAGGTCGTCCTCCTGATGACGTTGAATAAGAATTCAACGAAGCGTCGAGAATCGTCTCTCGGAAAAACATACGGTTCGTATAAAATATCCGCAACCAGTTATGGTTAAATATGTCTAACGACCGTAATGACAACCTTAACTCTTTAATAATATAATTTAAATCTCACTTAAAATTATGTTAATATTTAAAATATTAACTTAGTGGTCAGACATTTTAACAAAATGGTAGTTTTGTTAGTATGTAACCGAGTTAGTTCTGAGATTGTTTATTCTAGTCTACCGGTTTCGAGACGTACCCGCGTGAAAAACATTCAAATTGGAATTTTTCAGAGTTTTTATTATTTTATTTAATTTTTATTGAAACGACCGAATTTTTCGTAATCGATATAAGTTACTCTAATGATACTTCAATGTTTTATAAAAATAAGTCAGAAATATTGGAAAAAAATGCATAACTCCATAACTATTGATTTAGGTCATGGTTGCTTGAACATTTTCGACTTGCTATCAAGGCAGGAATCCACTTATAAAGTATTGTGGACTAGCTCTGTTACACCTTACTGAAATTTTTAGTCTACCGGTTTCGAGGAGTGCCTCTTAGTCAGGACAACCACTACACCAGCATTTAAATAACACTTACACACCTGTGTGAATCGAATTACGGTTGTGTAGTGTTATTTACATTCTGGTATAATGTTTCTCCCGACGAAGAGATGGGTACGTCTCGAAACCGGTAGACTAAAAAGCTCAGTACTTACTTGGTTATATACTAACATAACTAAAATTTTGTTAAAATGCCTGACCACAAAATTAATGCTTTAAATATTAAATGCATTAACGTTACACGTTATTTTACTAACTACCGTAAAATATTTTTACATTGTTCCTTATTTTATTGTCGCTATTATTAGGATTCTTAACGATCTGATGATAATTTGTATGTTAAAAATAAAATAAACATAAATTTTAATAGGTATTTGTTGATTTTCTGTGAAATGCGTATTTCACAGAATTTATAAGGTTATAGGAATAAAAAGGTTATAAAGATTTGCACTAAAATGTGTAATTAATAATGTTTTAAGATAAATTTTGTAACAGAAAAACGATTATATGTATTAACATGTTTTGCAAAGATTAAACGATGAAGTTCCTTCTATTCTTTGAATACGACTCCAATACGACAATACGCCAAAAGACTACAGTCCCAATTATAATAATGTTATTGTCTATACGTCTGACCGGCCGTCCATCCGTCTGTCTGTCTATCCCCGTAACCTGTTTTATAAAAACTTAAAAATAATAATATTTTTATAAATAAATAAATAAATACTTACAATTTATAAAATAAACTTTAATTTTTTTTTCACACGAAGCAAACACATTGTGGTGAGACATAATATCTTTAAATAAAATTACTTTTTGTTTAACACCACTTTATTGAGTTTAAACCAACTAGTTTCATTGAACATAAAAGATGTTTAAATAGTGTAGGCTTTTCAGAATTTGCCATTCATTTAATAGAAAAAAACCACGCATTTGACCAATCTTCGGGTGTAGAAGTACTTCATAGAAATGACATAGGTATTCGTCTCAATAATTTAGAAGCTTTAGAAATATTTTTTTTTAAAAACAAATATTTTTTACTTAATAAGCAACTAGATATATCGCGTAGTCCAATTCTAGATATATTCCCCTTCCAATTAACTACACCCACCCATACCCACTCTCTTTCACCCAACCCCCACCACAGTTGACGTTTTGTCTCTTTCTTCCCTTAATGCTTCCTTAATTGTTCGTAATTCTGTTTTTATTTAGTTAATATCTGAACCCTGATGAAGACTCAGTTGTGAGTCGAAACTAGTTGGTTTAAACTCAATAAAGTGGTGTTAAACAAAAAGTTATTTTATTTAAAGAAGTAAACTTTGTTTACACCACTTTTTTAATTGAAAAAAATTCAACATGTTTCAAAGCCAAGCTTATCCTGGTCGCAGGGACTTTTCATGGACATGGGCAAGTAAGGTAGGTAGGTAAAACAGTGTCCTTTATAGACATTTATTCTAAATTTTGTTTTAAATTTATATATTTTTATTTCGTTCCCTGTTTTACCTACCCACCTCACTTGTCTACGTCCATGAAAAATCCTTGCGACCAGGATAGGCTTGTTAATCCTTGTCATACCGTGATAAAAAATTTCCGTAAGTAAAAAATGATGCTAGCGCATGTTAACGTATGGAATTTGCGATTTTAGAATTAGCATTTTATTACTTTTACTAGCTTTACTAGCTTACATAGCTTAAATGGCTGTCGAATTGTTGATGTCGAATATTTTCTTTAAATACTCGTATTATAAATTGAAAATGAAAAACGGGATATACAATATATGATGGCATGACCAGATTAACCAAATACTGGAAGTTGGTCCTGTTTAAGCCTCAACAACCGGCGAGCTTGCATGCGAAGATGTATGGATGTGGACGAGGCGAGAGTTGTATGTCAGGACAGAAGAGTGTGGCACTCTATCCACTGCCTACCCCCACGGGGAAACCGCGTGATGGTAAGTAAGTAAGTAAGTAGTAAGTGATATTATAATACGGAGTTTTTTTTGCCATTTTATTTTTTTACTTCTTGCAAAACTGTATTTACAGTTTGATCGCTAGGATTTGATTACAGTAAATGTACATTTCCTTAAATAATTGTCCTTAAATTATAATATACATAATTAAAAATAAACCTTTTAAATTTTATGCTTTTAAGTATATTCACTTTACAATTCACTATACCTATTCATCAAATCTCATTCAGCAGAAAATTAATTTCATCAGTAACAGATAGTGTTATATTCTCTGTTTATTATTATTTCTTTTGTGAAATTTATGTGCCATTTCTTTCTGTCTTACTGCAAAGGGTGTTTTTTATCGCAATTTTTATCTAACTTTGGATTTGATCAAAAAATATATTTTTTTAGTAGATTTGTTCTACGTTATTGGTTGGTTTCCCACAAATAATTAATAAAAGAAAACAAAAGTCTATTTAAGGACTAGCTAAAATATGAACTATACAGGTGTACCTGAGCTAGCAGCAGAAATTGGCTGGTAAATTCCTGCATATGTTATGAGTCTAAAATGTTCAAGCAACCATAACCCAATATCAATAGTTATGGAGATTTTTTTCAATATTTCTGACTTATTTTATGCAAAAAGTTGAACTATCATTACATTACCTTACGTCGATTATGAATAGTTCATTCCCTTTAATACAAGTCGAATAAAATGATAAAAAACCTTGCAAAAATTAAAAAAAAAAATTTACTAGGTTTTTATCATTTTTTTAAAGTATTATTGAAGCAAATGAATTTTTCATAATCGATGTAAATTACTGTAATGATAATTAAACTTTTTGCAAAAAATAAGTTAGAAATATTGAAAAAAAATGCAAACTTAATACTGCGTATCTGCATAACTATTGATATTAGGCCATGGTTGCTCGAACATTTTAGACTCATAACATAGTCAGGAATCCATCTGTCAAGTTTCTGCTGCTAGCTCTGGTACACCTGTATATTATTCAGGTTTACGGAAATAAGAATGTAACTTTAATGGGGACTCACACTTCTAAGTAGAGACCTTCGGCAGGGTTGAAAAAAATCCCAGCGGTGAGCTCGTGATCGTGATCTCCTGTCATCAGTGTGGTGATGAAGAAAAACGTGTTCCATGGATGCTACGAACCACGTTATGAATTCCGGACGAGTGAATCTCGTACAGAGGATAATTCTCCTAATGGCGCGGGATTTCCGTGTCAGAGGTACTTTGAGGTGTGTCGCATCTCGTAATCCAGTTTTATTTTATTCAATCAATTAATTAATAATTAATTAATTATATGCAATGAAGTAAATATTCTTACAAAATTTTCTTTCACGCAAGATTCTTTCGATATGGTGCGGAATTAAATAGCATTCCTGGGCGTACGCGAGGAGTGCGGGGTTTAAGGGTGGTAAAATATAAACAAATATTAAAAAATCTTTAATGCGTCTTTTTTCAAAATTGAGCGAAAATAATTCAGTAAAATGCATTGGCAAAATATCTATGGCCAGGACACGTAATTTGTGTTGTAAAAATTCGGCAAAGTATGGTGGCATTGCTCAAGAAGGAAATTGACAGGATAAATATATATAAATGTTCAAGTTTTTTGTTTGTAACATTGTGGAAATTCATTTTTAATATTTAAAAAAATGAGGGTAAACTGTTACGGACAGACACGCCCGTAACAAATAATTATTTTAGAATAGGGTGGATCACCGATTACTCGCCTGTCTGCTGTGCTCCGGGCGTCGTGACGTCACTGACGATGAGTCACAACTCGCTTCTAAATCTTGTTGATGATGATGATACTTTGGAAACACCGGAGAGCAACGCTACGATCGACGGTGTTTCTTCAGGGGTTTTAATTCACCAAAATTTACACACAAGAAAAATAAAAAGCAAAGTTTTTGTTTCAGAAGGAAACCTAGCGAAAAACGGGCAGAGTGACGTTGTAAAAACTATTTGTCGCACAAACACGGCAACAAATATTTACTGGCACTAAGGCACTGAGAGCACTGTGATTTCGCTAGGTTTTCGCAGCCTTTTTATTTGGGTCCAGCGAAAATAACGGGAAAATAACTGCCAAAAAGGGATTACTGAGAGAGGGGATTTACATCTTTATTGTAGGCATCGGCGTAACGTGGTGGACCACGGAAGCTGTGCACTCGGCCTAGCGGAACGACCGCTGGGCGCCGGCGATACCGTGCATCGGCGGCGCATATCTCGCGGCGCGCGGATATTTTTTAAGATAAATCCGCTCTCTCATAACTCCCGCTAATGAGTCATATGTCAAAATGTGCGTCTGACATGCCCGCATGTGGGTGTAATACGCAGATTACTGTCCGGGCATGTCAGCGCTTGCAAATCACGTGCATGTGACAAAAAATGAAACTTTTTTATTTGTGAAAATATCTAAATTATTAATATCGCATCAGGTAGCCCTTGTTTTTCTGAAGAAAATGACACCTCACACTTTGATTATTGAGCTCTCTAGCGATAGTGAATCTAAATTTAGCGCCGTACGAAAAAATGTACGGCGCGCTATCTCAAGTCACGAGCCGTGTGGGTGTCGGTTGTTACCCGCCCGTATTTCTATTGGTACAGAGATGCGGGCAAATACACTGTAGCTGACCGCTCCGTAGGCGACTACCTGATTTTTACTTGCGATTTTATCTCAAAACAAAATTTAAAATATTTAATTAAGCGCGCCCGCGGCCCGAGTGACTCATCGTGAGATTTTAATCTCTCTCCCTCGGCCGCGGTCGTCGCTCTAATGGATGACTCATTAACGGGACCCTCCTTGACAGTTATATACATAATTAGAAAAAATAATAGTTATATACACATATTTAAAATATTCTTAAGCTATTTTGCCTTTACGGCCTGGACCCTATTCACGATTCAAGACATTTATTTTTAAATACTTAATATTATATCATATTTCAAAATTAAGCAACAAAAATATTTTTAATCTTCGATTTTTGATCCTGTGCGAACCACTCCCCCCGTATGGCTTTGGCCATACCAGAAGGACGCACAGGATCCTCGACGATTCCAGTGTCATCTATGAAGGCTGCTGGTCTTGATCTGCTGCATGGGCGGCCGCTTCCTGAATCGGCTCGGTGGGCAGCACGACGATCTTAGTCACGGGCCGCGTGTACTCTCCGGTTGAGGTTTTTATGCGGACGATGCGTATCTGGCCGTCTGCCGCTGGAATGGCTTGTGTTATGATCCCTCGCGGCCAGCTATTACGTGGCAAGGCCGCGTCGGCGATGATAGCCATCCTTCCTGCGCATACGGGCGGTGCGGGTTCTTGCCATTTACGCCTCTGAGCGAGCGTCGGTAAATATTCCCGCATCCAGCGTCTCCAGAACATATCTGCTAACTGTTGAGAGAACTGCCACTGTTTCTTCAGGCAGATCTGGTCCTCCAGCGGTCCATACGCGGCCAGATGCATATGTCGTCCAGCCGTGTTCATTAGAATGTGATTCGGTGTGAGTGGCTCGCCGTCATCCGGGTCAACTGACACATGAGTCAGCGGTCTGCTGTTCACGGTGAATTCGGCTTCCGCGAGGGCTGTGACTAATGTTTCAACTCGCGGCGCCCGGTCTTTCAGCGTCATTTCGAGTGCCCGCTTGACCGAGCGCACGAGGCTTTCCCACGCCCCGCCCATGTGTGGTGCTAATGGAGGATTGAACGCCCAATCTATGTTCTGGGCCGCCAAGTGGTCTTTCATTTGCGCGGCTTGTTTTATTTCCATCAGCGCCGCTATTATTTCCTTTGCGGCTCCTTTGAAGTTTGTACCATTATCGGAGTACATATATCTCGGATGACCGCGGCGCGCGGCCATTCTTCTCAGAGCCATGACCGCTGAATCTGCACTCAACGAGCTCGCCAGTTCCAAGTGCACAGCTCGTGTCGTGAGACATGTGAAGAGTGCTCCATACATTTTTTCTCGGCGACGGCCGATCGTGACCTGTATGGGCCCAAAGTAGTCGAGTCCACAATGTGTGAATGGAGGTAGGTGATGCGCCAGGCGCGCATTGGGTAATTGGCCCATAAGCGGAGATTGCGGTTTGCTTCGTCTGATCCGACACACTTGGCATTCAAAGTGCGCGCGGCGTACTGCTGGTCGCAGGCGGAATATAAAATAATTTTCTCGCACATCGCTCACTGTTACTTCGGGCCCAGGGTGGTTTCTGCGCTCATGATAATGTCTTATCATTAATCTCGTATATGGATGGCTGCCATCTAATATGATCGGCTCCCTTAATCCCGCCGGTATGTCCGGCACTGACGTCGCGATCAATCGG
>JADDOH010001725.1:0-18115 GCA_016648135.1 Agrypnia vestita | reverse complement strand
AGGGGGGAGGGGGATGCGGCCCCAGAGCATCGCCGCATCCGGTGGTTAACTCCTGGTTAGACATAACCTCCCACACTAAGCTGCAGACCAAGATCAAGCCGAGACTCTATTGCTCCTGCTGGAATCCCTCGAAGTCCTCGCGTCCCGGCGACAAACATATCAGGAAGAAATCCCGCGTCTGATATCAAGGTTTGTATATTATCCCGCGGGGCAGTCAAATTGACTGGTGTATTATGATGAGGATCCCACGTTGCGGCTACATGAGCCGGATTATTATGATGTTTACTGCTGATTAAAGGGCTGAATGAACTAACTGGGTGACTGGAAAAGACTCTCCCTTGAGCACGTCAGTCAGAGCCATGTTAGCATCGCCAAATATAGTTGATGTGATTGATCCCACGGTGTAGTCTTATTGACTAGAGATATTAAATGATGGTAAAACAGCATGATTATTACAGGTGATTGTGTAGTTCCTGATATGTTTCTCGCTGGCCGGGAAGAGAGAACCCCGAAGGTCTCTGTATACAGCAAGTTAGAAAAGGTGGTGACTGATGAGAATGATGATGTTAGTAATGCCATCGTGCTCCTGAATGCGGTCCCGATCATAAAGTTGATTGTTAAACTGCTGACAGATCTCGTTCATTAAAGCGGTCCCGAGCATAAGTATTGATTGTCGAACTGCTACCTGCATCTTATAATTTCTCGTTCATGAGGAACGTCCTATCTCGTCCTTGAGTACGGAGTTATTACATTCACATACATTCATAACCAGAGCCCGAGCTCATCGCACCAAGGGGACTGAAAAGACGTGAGAGGTTCTTCCCCTTAGATGTTAAAGGGGTAACCGCATCAAGACCTTCAGACCATCCTGTAATTCTTGGCTTTAAAACCCAGTCACAACCGGGTAGATACAGTTAAGATGGCCCTACCTAGTCCCTGACCTAAGGTGTCTCCCCAATCTAATCAGACTCCATAGCCGAGAACGCGCGCTCCGACATTCGACCCTGTCTTGCCACGCGAGTAGATCCAACTTCATCTTTTTCCACAATCGAAATTCAGCCTCCCAAGATCACGGGGCGTGAAAGACGTACGACTCCTCGCCTCCCGACCATGAAGAGACGAACTTCCCCATTCGGTTCTCGTTCATTATCCCATTTATAATCCCCGCGTGCCTAACCTTAAGAGTCTAGCGCCGGTAATAAGATCTCATTATGCTACGTTGGAAGTTAATATTGCACAACCGGACGAAATGCCTATTTCCCGCGATCCTATTCAATTTGTAAAACGCAATAATATGTATTTATATATGTTAGTAATACGTTTGAAATGCAGAATGCACGTATGATGACCTCGCTTCTATCCTAAAGATAATTAAGATATAATCCCGACGTTACGTCCCGACATCAGTACTAATTTGTTTCCGCGTCCGTTACCGTCGAACTCTGAACCCACGTAATGAAATGAATAGTGACCATGAGACAATGACAAATTATATAGCACGAACATTCCATTTGATACACATAAGAAAACATCAGGAATAAATAATATCAAAGGTTCTTATCTTAGTTCTGTAGTTGGTCTGCTTCTGAGATGGCATCCTGATCCGAAGTAATATAACTCTCCAAAATTGAGCAATTACCAGCGCCTGTGTAGCCCTTCATTTCCCTTGTATATATATTTTAATATCAGCGCCTGTAAAACTGTATTAGATCCTAGAAACAAGAAAACTATTCCCTCTACGCCGAGCACATACAGAACATAAACCCCTTCAATCTAGTTCATCCACGGTTATGCAAAAAGGCGAAAGAATAGTAATAGTAAAAGGTCCTTAACTGACAGAAGTTGAAGTTCTCTGCAAACTGCCCATATCTTCTAGTGGCGCCTGTGTATTCCAATAACAACTTTCCAGTCATGTATTTAACATAACGTCCTCCTTGTGTGTATGTGTGCTGCAGTATCTGTCATCCAGTTAGTGATTCCCAAAATAGTGTTTTCCTTGTATATATATATATATATTTCAATATCAGCACCTGTAAAACTGTATTAGATCCTAGAAACAAGAAAACTAATCCCTCTACGCCGAGCACATACAGGACATAAACCCCTCAAAACTAGTTCATCTACGCCGTACAATGATATCACATGCAGACATGACCAATATAATTACAAATATGCTTGCGTCCCGCCGACTGGACGCCTGTGTTTTCCAATAACAAGTTTCCAGTCATGTATTTAACATAACGTCCTCCTTGTGTGTATGTGTGCTTCAATATCTTCCATCCAATTAATGGTTCCCAAAATAGTGTTTTCCTTGTATATATATTTCAATATCAGCACCTGTAAACCTGTATAGAATCCTAGAAACGAGAAGACTATTCCCACTACGCCAAGCACATACAGGACATAAACCCCTTAAAACTAGTTCATCTACGCCGTATAGTGATATCACTATCACATGCAGACACAAACGATATAATTACAAATATGCTTGCGTTCTCCCCCACATTGGTGGAAATATTCGCATTCGTATTCACCGAATAGTAGGCCTGATATTCGTATTCATGAAGGTAGTATTCGTTGCATCAAGGTTATTATATTTACAAGTATGTTCAAGTTCCCCCACCTTGGTGGAAATATTCGCATTCGTATTCACCGAATAGTAGGCCTGATATTCGTATTCGTGGAAGTAGTATTCGTTGCATCAAGGTTATTATATTTACAAGTATGTTCGAGTTCCCCCACCTTGGTGGAAATATTCGCATTCGTATTCACCGAATAGTAAGCCTGATATTCGTATTCGTGAAGATAGTATTCGTTGCATCACTCTCAATAATAAAATCATATAGATAAATAATTACGGTAACTCATAAAAATACGATATTACTTATATTAAACGAACAAAACAAAACAATCTGTCATATTAGTAAATAACGTGATCACGGAAGACCGAAGGTTAACTACCCCTGAACAGACCGCGAACTGCCCACAATAATGGAAAATGTTGTAGAAAACATTTCAAATATCTAATATTGAATGAATAAAAACAATGTCATATGAATAACCATCGCAATTAAGGAATATATACAATTCGAAACACGTCTTTATAAGGACTTGATAGGAACAAATCGTGTTTTCAACGATTGCCTAATGATACGCAATACAAACATGTAACGAGTTCAAATAAACCACACATTCATGCTTCAATAAAATAAATATAAAATCCAGATGCATTTTTAAAATATATTGTTTGTAGGAAATTCCTCGTACGATTTGAACCTATATCACGCCTACAATCGTGATATCAAAACACATAATTAAATTCTCGTACTAGTTGAAACAAGATCAGACACGCGGCCGCGACACCGAACACGCAGTTCCCCAGCTGAAGACCGGCCGCATCCAAATCAATCACCTCTATACAACATGTACAATTCGAAATACGTTTCACAAGAACTTGATAGGAATAAATCGTGTTTAGAACGATTGCCCAATGACGCAATACAAACATGTAACGAGTTCAAATAAACCACACATTCATGTTTTAATAAAATAAATATAAAATCCAGATGCATTTTTAAAATATATTGTTTGTAGGGAATTCCACGTACGATTTGAACCTATATCACGCTTACAATCGTGATATCAAAACATATAATTAAATTCCGAATTATCCCCAAGATAACTCAAATCATATAGAAATCCGTGTATTCAATCGCCAGTATAGATAACAAAGCATTCTTTAGCATAAGAATACATCCGCCCTGAAGAACCTCTCGCACATTCCGAACCTCGCGACATTGAATATACATAATTATACTGAATTTTAAAACCCACGAAACACCCTTCGTCAGTAAAGCATTCCATTTTAAAGCCTTTATATCTTTGGTAATATATGAATATCGAATTTAAATGATTTTTCATATGAACAGCGACAGAATTATATATTTCATAAGCGTTATGCAATAATTCACAGTCGCCACATTACGATTTCTTGTACATTAAATCCGAAGCGCGTATAGTAATAATTATCACTAGGCCCAAAATACGTAACAAAACAATCCACAACATATATCAATAATTGTTACGATCCAGAAAGTTCTAAATTGAATACACGAAAAAGGCAATAGAAATAAATAATATTGAAAATGCTTAGCTGTTCACTGTTCCAATTCTCTTTGAATTATTATCAACCTCTGGCTTTTTCCTCGATCCAGCCAAATTATCTTCCTTACTGACTCTCCTCGACAAAGCCTCCGCCGACCTTCAAGCTGAAAACTCAAGTGCCGCTTTCCAATTTGTAACGCCTAACAATCGTCCCTATCTCGCGCCATCTTTGATTCCAACTCGCGTGTAAAAGTCAAAGTCTAACTCTAAAGACGCGTTTCATTGGTCAGATTCGGTGCTAACGCCCGCGTCTGTGATTGGACATCTCGTTAAACAAAATAACATAAAGCCCGCTTTACACGCCCGCGTGCAAAAAATAATAAAGCTCGTCCGCATCTACTTATCCGGCAAATATTTAATTATAGAGTATTTAACGGTTTGTGAAGCTTCTCTTTATTATAAACTTTAGCAGATAGATATTTTCGTATAATTTTTCAGCAATGTCTATTTGAATAGGCCAATATCGTTACAACATATTAGACATATATTTTATTTTTCGGGAAAAGCATGGTGAGGTCGTAGAATGAAAAACGTGTTAACACGGTTGCGAATTCATGTTTATTTCTCACATGAAAAATAACAGCGTAGGACTGAGAAATTGCGCATCGAGAGATCCGCCCGAGACGAAAGCGTAGCAAGGCCGGCTGTCGGTCGACTGTAAAGGCTTGATAATGATATGACGACGAAATGTCTAATGTCTTTCTTCGGGTTTCCGCCCTTATAGATACCCACGCAGACGCAATTCAACAAAGCTGCTGATAAAGTATTCACCTGATTGATGCAATTTTGTGTATCTAAGGCCCGGTTGTTTCAAGTTCGATCAAAGTAAACGTAGAGTTTAAACTCAAATTTTTAATACTTTTTTGAAAAACGGGTAGTTTCAACTCGGATTAAGCGAAATCTGTCAGAGAATTCTGAGCGGAAATTTTAGATTAAATTCTCGGTCAGAGACGCACATGCGCACTGCGCAATGTAATTGACATCTGTCAATAAAATATATTTTTATTAATTTTTCGACATTTTACATACAAAGTGTCAAAATGTACAATGTAGGGTGACACAGGCTTTTCTGACGATCGACTGATCCTACAGTATATCCTTAATAGGAGAAGTAATTTACTTAGACCTCGAACAATACTTTTTTGTCAGAAGAAATTGATTTTTCCGCAACTCCAAATGAATTTTACCGCAGGGCATTGTCGACAATATTTTTTTTCAAAGTTTCTATTTCACTCGGGTTTTGATAATTTTACATTTATATCGATGAAAGGTGCGTAGGTGATGCATCTAGAATACTGTTTCTTGGACTACGGATAGGGTCAGCCATTACCAGAGCAATGGCTCCTCAGACCACATTTTAGTCAACCGAAGAGCACTATAAAAATCAGAAATATATTTGTCATTATGTCCAAACAAAATATCAAGTTACGACAAACGGTACTAGGTACCAGATTTGGTAATTGCTATATTGTAGGAGACCGGGACTATGCCCTCAAACCATATGTACAGCAATTTTTAATGCTACAATGGGCCTGAAGGCCCAATTTTAATTGCGGTCCGACAAGAACACCTAGATTTTAAAGAAATCAGAAAGATGTATTGCGACCTCACTGGGAATCGAACCCGGAATTCTCAGTATGTAGAGCCAGTGGCATGGCCACTGAACTATGAACTTCGATGTTATTTACCAATCTTGTCGCATGGTTTGGTCATGTGGAACTGATGAGCAAAGAAAGGATGGCAAGGAAATTTTTTTTTCGAATGCAGCAGAAGCAGAGGACGTCCGCGGAATAATAGTAATAAAACAATATATCCGGTGTATGAAACTCTTTTATTTTATTGTCTTTTATATATCTACCTATCTATTTTATATACCTACCTATTAACAGGAAAATAAAAAATACAACTTGTAATAAAATTAAGCGAGATCTCTTTTGGCATTATGCCTTTCCAAAACAACTTCGTGAATTTCCTGCCGATTCTTTAGATAGTTGGGTTTTTTAAATATCTAACTGAACCACGTATAATTTATTTTGCATATCACTTTGAGATTGAGTGGGCTTTGGATTCACTTTTCTTATTACCTGCAAACAAAGAAAAGGTTATAAACAGAAAAACTAAAGAAATACAATACAGATCAAATAAAAACATATTGTTCTTGCAAACACTAAATAGGTAGGATAACATTTAATTTCGTCAATAACTAACCTTCCTGGCGCATTTCATCATATTCTCGAATCTACTTCGAAAATCTGTTGGACAGTACGCATTCAGGCGGGAACAAAGCCACAAAACATTAAATTAGTTGCGTAATGCGGCCCACTAGTCTCCTTTCATCTTCTTGTGGACATCTTCAGTAAAACAGCATTGTTGATGATATGAACGTCATGTATCGAAACACTTGCGTGCTGTCAAATGAAATTTAAATGATGTGTTGCCATATGCAAAATTATTTTGGCGTGCATTTGTCTATGATTTTTAGTTTACACAATTGCAACACCCCTAATCCGATTTTGACAGATTTTTAGTTTGAAACAACTCATTCTGCGAGATTTCGCGTAAACCTGAGGTTAAACTCAGTTTAACCCAGGATTTCCGTTTACTTTGATCGAACTTGAAACAACCGGGCCTTATACACACAACATTGCTTGACCTACCTGCCTTAATTATTTTATCAATTTGACACTTTTGCAACACAGTATAGGGTGTGTTGCAAGTGTGTCAAATCGTGTTGCGTCAGCGTGAACCAACCCTACAGTATTTTTTTAATGAGATTTGTATTATTTCAATTTTTAGAAGCAGTGAATACAAAAAACCTTTGACGCCCACTTTATTCAATAGATACTTCTTATTAGGCCCTGCGGTACTAATGCTTTTAAAACAATAAAAAATTGAATATTACAATATTTTTGTCATCTTACAAGACAACCCGAAATATGTCAGATCTTGAATCTTATCATTAAAGGAAATATTATTCTGCTTATAGAAAATGTCCTAAAAGATGAAGAACATTCTGCCTCAGGAATATGAAAAAATGTTGATTCCAATCTACTATAAATAAAATAATGATCACCAACTAACGATGTTCTAAATAAAGTAAACTAAGGATAAAAGATAACTTAAATTCACTAATTCGAATTAAGCACTAGAAAGACAGTCACTAGAAAACGAAGAAGGTTTTGATCAATGTTCAAAATTAAAAATACGTCATAAGAAGCATCACATTACATTTTGTTTACTGCCATCTGTTTAGAAAAACCACAAATTACTATAATACAAAAAGTTTTTCAGAAACACACAGATGTCACTGCTTTACACAACGTTTTATTTCGATTTTTTGCCGACATGACGCAATAATGAGCTGTAATTTTTAATTCAATAATTTAAATGGTATTTAATTAATATCATGTTAAAATGGAGTTATATCATTGGAAAATGATAAGGTATTTACCGTTTTTCCAAAAGCGACGAGACCATCTTGAATTTTACCGTTCGGGCAATAAATGTAGAAAGGATATTTTCCAGGGTGACTTTTCTGCCATCGCAGTCTCGTGGCTATCCAATTCTCGATAATAAAACTTCTCGGCGATTCTTCGCTCAACATTTTGTTTAATCTTGGCATTTCTTCCGTGCCAATTAAATGGAGGGGATCCATTTTGTTTCACTTTGGACGAAACGAGAGTCCTTTGAAATGTGTGTAGAGAATCAATAATCGCATAGCTTGGATAAGCAGTCAGGGACGAAAATGCGGGAAAAACAGTAGCTGGTTTCAAATCATAACAGAGTTATGAAATCTAGTTCTAGGTACACCGTGGTTCGAGTAACGTGAACGTTATACATTAGGATATAATATTTAATAATACAGATATACTGTGAATTTGAGCGAAACTCCGCACCTTACAAATGCGCCACCACCCTCCCCTCTCCCTGCTATAGATAGACAAAGACAAAAAACAGCCTCCGCAGAATCTCTGGGCCGCTCTACTTACTTACCATCACGCCGTTTCTCCGAGGGGATAGGCAGAGCGTCACACCCTTCTGTCCTAACGCACAACTCTCGCCTCATCCGCATTCGTACATCTTCGCATACAAGCTCGTTTTGTTGAGATTCCTAACCGGACCATGCTCCAGTATCTGATTAATCTGGTCGCGCCACGGCTTCCGCGGTCGTGCTCTCTTTCTCGTGCCATCAACATTCGTATTGTAATTTATTTTTGTATTTTATACGTTCGTACGTAATGTATTTTTCTTACCATTCTTTCCTCGTTCATTCGCTCAACATGCCCAAGCCATCTGAGCGACCCTTTTTCCACTCTATCGACTATGCTAGGATCAGCTTTAAATTCTTTCCTACCATCTTCAATCTTTATTCTATCAGAAATGGATTTGTCATACATACCTACGTTTAAGTGATCTTATTTCTACCGCATTCAATCGTTCCTCTTCTGGCAGCTTCATGTTTCACTTCCGTCATCAGTGTTGGTACCAGAATCCCATTGCGTACCGCTAGTTTCGCTTCACCGAGCGAACTCTAGAAGTCGGGAAGAGGGTTGATCCTGGAATCGCTTCCAATTGATCTCTTCTACCTCAACCAAGCGCTAATGACCACCGGGCGAACTCTACACTCGCCGCCAGCGAAGTGAAAAACTTCATTTCAGAATGAATACTACAACACACACGTTCACCAATGTGAAGACTACAAAGTGTACGCTTCATTATTAGGTATCAAAATATTACGTACTTCATCTGCATCAATGAACTACATGAAGTAGGTTAATTATGGTGAGTACCTACTACAAAATTGTGCATGTAGCTAAAAATTATCGTGGAGGGTTGGATTGGAAAGTGTCGATTGATCTACATCTCCCCAAAAAATACAATTTGACGGGAGGTGGGATTTCAAAAAGACATTTTAGCTGCTGCATTAGTAACCTCTCAGAGCAAATCAAAAAAATTAAAATTTTCCTAAAATCAAACATAAATCATTTAAACCTATAGCTTTTTTTTAAATACTTCAATATTTCATTATCAAATTACCTTTATTACCGTATTATTTAATGACTCGCATATTTACCTATATTTAAAATAAGAACTGAGGCTCCCTCATCAGACTCAAGAGCTTCTCTTCACTGATGAGGTCTACATGACTACGAAATATTTTTAAAAAATATCAATTTGATATGTAAATATACATTTACGAATTGTATTTGTATCATACATTAAATTAAATTAAATAAAAAAATTTTAAAAAGTTTCATCAACATAGAGGAAAATCGGCCAAAAAATTTCACAATATTGAAGTATATAGTTTGAAATAAGAAATTTGAAGTGTGCAGTTTGAAGTGTGTAGTTTGAAGTGTACACTTCAATAGCATAGAGAAGTACCAAATTGTAGTACTTAGTACAGAGCAGACCCATCAATAGTCGCCGCCTACCGGGCGGACCACAGATTAAAGAAGATAGGCGGACCGTGAGGTCGGGCAAAGGGTCGATCCTGGACCAGTCTCCAGCGAACCCTTTTGTCCAAACCCAGCCGTAGATGATCGAGACGGCTCTCGTTCCACCCACTGGACCACTTTGCCACAATTTTCGTTGAGTAATTTTTCACATCATTGCAATTAGATACATAAAATAAACTATTTTTCTCGTTGGTAACCAATTCATATAATAATTGTTAACTTAAAATTGTAGTTTAAAATTGTAATTGTGACAGGAGACTGTAACAGAAAGAATTATATATATTCTAAGAATTTTCAGCATTTCAGGACGTTCATTTGAAATTACTAGAAATATATAAAAGTCAGTCACTTTTTTTCAGATTTTTTAAAGTTAATTTTTTACGCAGTACAGTTTTTTTTATTTTTTGCTTTAACATCCCAATCGGCTATTTCAAATAAAAATGTTAATTATAGATTGTTCTCTACTCTACAAAAATAAAACTGGGTATGTAATATCGAATTTTTTAAGGTTTTCGTGTTCAGGTTGTAGAACTCCATGTTTATTTTTTATGAAATTCAAAATAAATTTAATTTTAATAAATGGTTAATTACTAATAACACTATTACTATGTATATGGCAGCTGTTTCAGTTTACTGGGCTATTAAGAGCTGTCATGTTTAATGTTATACGCAAACTTGCAGAATTTAATAATATATTTATTAAAATGATTTTTTTTTTAAATTTCATTTTAAAGATACAACTTTTTCTACAGCATGATTAGACGTAGGTAAACTCTTAAGTCAATGTAAGGTTCGATTTTACATTTTTAATAGTGTTTAATCACGATGAATACAAATTGCTATGATGTTGAAGAGTCATACATGATGAGTAATAATAATAATATTATCATGGTGTATCTTACTGGACGTTCAATAATCTTTCAGAGATCATTATTACCTACTTTGCGATCACTCTGTTGAAAATAAATTCTTATCAAGTATACCAATAGATAAAAAGTAATCTTGACCTCCGCTCATAGATCGTTTGGAGTAGATGACTGGCGCTATTAGATGACTGGTGCCACAGTCCGATAACCTAGAACTTGGGTAGTTGAAATTAAAATTAAAATTATTTTTCAATGTTGAAAAAAGTAAGTATTCTACCGCAGAAAACAAATACCCAACCAGGAGAATTATTGAAACGATTTACACAGGGTTATTTGGAAAACATTAATAACGTCGCATTATGAGTCGAAAATGTTCAAGCTATTATGTCCTAATATCAATAGTTAAGGAGATATGCGACACCAAAGTTTGCATTTTTTTTTTCAATATTTCCGACTTACTTTTTGTAAAACGTTGGACTATCATTACAGTAACTTATATCGAGTATGAAAAATTCATTCCCTTTAATACAAATCAAATAAAAAAATAAAAACCTTCGAAAACATTCCAATTGGAATTTTTTCAGGGTTTTAATCATTTTATTTGATTTGTATTGAAACAAATGAATTTTTCGTAATTGATATTAGTTACTGTAATGATAGTCCAACGTTTTACAAAAAATAAGTCAGAAATATTGAGAAAAAAATGCAAACTTTCATGTCACATATCTCCATAACTATTGATATTTGGTCATGATAGCTTGAACATTTTCGACTTATAATCAAGGCAGGAGTATAGTCCTGCGAGGTTATTAATGTTTTATAAATAACCCTGTATATGTATGTGATTAAATTCACACCTACGGTACCAGCAGCGAAACATGTTTTCCACGTGTTGTATCGCCATCTTGTGATTGGCAAAAAAATGCATAAAATGCTACGTTAAGTATTTTTCTTTTGAGGCCTTGAACTGTGATGAAATGCATCGCGAAATACCCAGGTTTAAAAAATCAAACAGATGTATTTCAATCTCACCAGGAATCGAACCCAAAACCGTCGGTATGAAAAATTAATGTCATTCCCATTGGATTACAAAGATCATAGGTATTACAAACATTACTGTAATACCTGTATATAATATTATAGTATTATCAACGTTTTTCTGTAGCCATGATCTCGCACTTCGATTACGAAAGTAAAATGGTGGCAAAACATGGACGCTTACCGAAAAATTAATAAGGCGACTTGAAGCATTCGAGATGTGGATCTATACTGGAAAACTAAGACAAAATAAGAACTATTCCAGCAATTAGAGATTGACCTAACTAGATTAACAGAAACGGTGACATTATTCGAATTTAAATGTTTTTTAATGTAAAATATAATTTGTTTATTTTGATTCCGCAGTATACAGGGTTATGTGTAAAACATTAATAACCTCGCAGGACTATACTCCTGTCTTGATTATGAGTCGAAAATGTTCAAGCTATCATGACCTAATATCAATAGTTATAGAGATATATGACATCAAAGTTTGCATTTTTTTTTCAATATTTCTGACTTATTTTTTGTAAAACGTTGGACTATCATTATAGTAACTAATGTCAATTACGAAAAATTTATTTGTTTCAATAAAAGTTAAATAAAATTATTAAAACCCTGAAAAAATTCCAATTGGAATGTTTTCCAATTGGAATTCGAAGGTTTTTATTTTTTTATTTGACTTTTATTAAAGGGAATGAATTTTTCATACTCGATATAAGTTACTGTAATGATAGTCCAACGTTTTACAAAAAATAAGTCGGAAATATTGAAAAAAAAATGCATACTTTGATGTCGCATATCTCCTTAACAATTGATATTAGGTCATAATAGCTTGAACATTTTCGACTCATAATCAAGGCAGGAGTATAGTCCTGCGAGGTTATTAATGTTTTCCAAATAACCCTGTATTATTTCGTATTTATGGGACATAAAGGTAACTAAGTAATTTATGTAAACGCTGAAAGTCAAACTATATATGACTTACTGTGAAATAATTTATCGAAAGGTATGAAACAGTAACACACTGAATAAAAATTTACATTTTACATTTTGTAACTATTACTTTATCACTGTATTCCAACCAATTATACGAACCCGCATATGTAAAACCCAATCCCATAAACATGTTTTCGGACGCTGTATTTCCTGGCACAATAAACGCAAGGGCGTCTTCACCATCCTCCGCTATTCTCCTGCAGATGGACTGGACCACCAGCTTGCCCAGCCCCCTCTTCCTGTTCTTCTCGTCGGTCTGGACGATGGCCACGTCGCCGTGCTCGTACTTGATGGCCCAAGCGAGCAGGCTGCGGCCTGTTTTGGAGTAGACACCTACTCCATAGTTGAGTTCGATGCATTCTGACAGCAGCTGATCTGAACCTTCGAAGCTGTGCTGCCAGAGGCTGTTTATTCTCGGGACGTCTTCCTGTTTCAGAGGTGCGATATAGACGTCATCTTGATACCTAGGTAATAAAATATTGGACGTGAATTCAATTTCTGAAAATAAGCTACGATCCCTGCGTCATCTAAAACATTATGTTATAAGTTAAAATCTAATAAATATGCATTAGGGTACTGATACACATGCTTATTAGTGGCACGTGAGCATGCGCAGTATTGACCTTCTTTAGCCTTTGCTTATTAGTGGCATGTGTGTACGCACATTGCCAGCAACAAGCATGCTCATTAGTGGCGTGCTCAAAAATCAACCGCCGTTGTCAAATGTCATTCACCATGAGAAGGGGTACCTTTTGAGCATGTGTGAACAGGCTTGCTTATTAGGAGCACGCTTATGTCATTCGCGGCTAGTATAGATTATCAATACGATCTTCTCATTCCGCGACAGATGAAACAAATATGGCGCGTTGGGGAGACGATAAAACATTACTTTTCGTGACTTATTATAGGAATCACGAATGTCTGTGGAATACTCGGTCACTGCTATGTGTAAATAATATAGCAAAAAATAATGTTTATGAAACTATATTAAAAGACTTGAATGATTCATGTCTTTTAATAAAGTTGATAAACAAATAAAATGAAACATTAAAAATTATAGATCCTAAAATCAAAAATATTTTGATTTATTCGTTCACTTGAATTTTCTATTTCAGTTTGCAGTTTCCATTTTGAACAAGAGCGACTCTATTCTATGACAAGAGCATGTAAGTAATAAGCGTGTGTGTTTGATTAAACCCAGGAACTGTTTTGATTTATTGGTTCACTTGAATTTTCTATTTCACTTTGCAAAGTTTCAATTTTGAACTAGAGTTCCTCTCTATTCTATGACAAGAGCATGCCACTAATAAGCATGTGTGTTTGATTGCTAGCTTTGAGCATGCTTATTTATGAGCATGCTTAAAATAAGCATGCTAATAATGAGCAAGTGTGTACAGTTGTTAGGGCATGCTAGTTTTGAGCATGCTAATGAGCATGCCAGTAATAAGCACGTATATCTGTACCTATAAGTTTTAGGGTAGGCGTGGTGAGGTCGTAGAACGAAGGACGTTTTGCGTGTTCGTATTTATTTCCAATACGAAGCGCGGCAGGTGATCCGGGAGCGTAGAGACTTTTATTTATTTTGTTTTATTTTATTTTACATATATATACGACTTTAAAGCCTTTTACTTTAAAATTTGTACAAAATGGATAATCATTAGACAAATGTATACATTTATTTAAAAAAAAAACATAAATAAGAACAGTATAAGAAATACATACAAATGTAGAATTAAAAGTGAAAATAAAACAAGAAAATAACAAATTCTATATAAATAGATATAATAATTTTAAACAACGATGATGAGTGGAGACGTACTGTCTTTCTTCGGGTTTCAGCTCCTATTTATACCTCCTATGATGCAATTAAATAAGGTCGTTGACGAACTATTGGCCTCAACAATGCAATATTTTGTTTATTAATATGTGTAATGACAACACAGCTTTGTGTGTACGGCGATTTGCGTCGGAATCAATAACATTAATTATTTAACTTACATTATTTCAAAACTCGGAGGTATTTCCTTCGCCAGTTTATAAAAGTGCGTCGGCGTATCATGGTGGACATCGTAGCCTAAAATAGTCAGGATGTCCGTGAACCACTTTTCTTTGCCTGCTGGCACTCCGCACACCATCTTCTCTGACCAGTCGATTCTTCCTGTGCCGAGGAGAGCCCTTGTTAAACGGTTCAGATCGTCATGGAATAAGAAAATAGTGAGGTAATACACTCTGCTACCCTGAAAGCAGAACAACTGCTTTTATTACAAAGGCCAACATAATGTGTTAAGTGAGTTCTTCAGCCGGTCTGTTCTCTCCCTCAAAATCCTCAGGTCTTGTGAGCTTCTGGAGGCTTTAAGGGGGGGGGGGGTAAGGTTTATTCGTACAAAAAAAGGCATGGTTTTGTAAATTTTTGTGACGATACAGTTAAAATTTCTTTATTAAAACCAATGATACATGAAAGTATGACATTCGAAGAATATTGTGTAAAATTTTCAGAAAAAAGTAGAATTACAGTGCCCCTCATAACTTGGTGCTGGATCATCCGAAATCAAAAAATTAAAGTTCATTCGTTAGATAATAGTTTTCCCAGGGTTACCCTGGGAAGGTTTTTCGAAATTTCAATATTTCATTTTTTGGAACACTTTGAAGGGAAAAACGCGATTTTTTGCAAAAAAAATCGGCTAATTTGTTATTGAAAAATAAAAATTATCAACAAATTTAAAAAAAATCTCGAGCGTTACCTTATAAATTATGTACAGAAATAGTGTTCAAAATTTCAAATGGATCGGTACAGTAGTTTTGAAGTTATGAGGGGCACCGACTTTGAAAACGTGAGTTGTGGGGAAAACGCTTTAAAGTTTTGAACACTAAAAAATCTGATACAAAACGTTGTGATGAATCACCTGTTTCTATAGATTTTTTTTTTATTTTATTATTTTTATTTTGAACTCTAAGATGATTTAAATGCTACGCGGGGAAAAATTGAGCTAAACCCACCTGGCGTAGTATTGGAGCTACAAAAATTTGGGAATGATGAAACGCTAGTATTGGGAGGGAGTTAGTAGCGATTGATCGGATATAGGTTACGGGCAGTTACTAATCAATTCTTATAAATCATATTAATCTTGTGGTAAAGCCGTGTTTGGTACAAATGGTTGACGATCGATGCGGTCCGAGCGGTCCGCATGTGCTTCCCATAAAAAATGCTGAACATGGTTTTCAGAGATTTAGGTCGCGGTTATTGCAGTTTAAGCCGTAAAAAAACCGATTAACGTCTACTCTAAGGTGACGATGATATTGACAGTTCCACGAGGTTTCTGAATTATTGACTTTTTTGCTGGGGTTTTGAAACCGCTTAAATGTCATTAATCGTGGTCTCGAGTGGATTCCCGGGCAACAGAGATGCATAGATATAAGCGAAAGTAAGGAAGGCAGGTCTAATCGGGGGATCGCGCGAGGAAAACGCCCATAAATAATTTATAAGAATTGGCCGTGAAGCACGGATAAAACGTACACGATGTACCAGAGGGGTGACCTTAACTGAGCGGATAATGATTTATTTTCGTTTCGCGGGAATCGGATAACGTAGGCAGATAGGAAAGTTAACTATAATTCCATTATATTTATCTGTAGACTAACGCTCTTCAGGCTTTTACAACAGATAGGTAATTGTGCAATGACGGTATATACAGTTAGGAAAGAGATAACGATAACGTGTAAGCATATTAATGGCACGACAAGTAAATAATATACTCAAATATAGATACTATATATTAACTATGTAATCACTACAAACCTGTCCGACGTTAGCGTAGTTTCAACAGGACGGGTAACGTGTATACGATTGGCTATTCTAGCTCAGATTTCGCCGGGTTTGGTAGTAATAACCACAAAACATAATTGAACAAGTGTATCCAGATAAGAATATTGTAAATAAAATAATATGAATTTGCGGCCCATATACACATGAAATAAAAGGATAAAGCGTATGGGGATCTTATAGATGGATGGATAAATGAAACAAATATATATAGGAGTAAATGCAAGTAAAAAGCAAGCATATGAGTACCAAAACATAGGAGAACATAGTGTGATAGAAATTCGAAGACGGAAGGAACAATAATGTGAAGTGGAACGGATATAGCAAGAGCATGTAATAATGATAAACGTACAAATACAGACAACTACTTGAGACCGATTCGACAGATACTAGCAATCTTTCAACACACCTCTAAGAACATGGTGAGCGGTATATAGTTATCAGCGGAGGCGTCCAGTGCCTTGGCAATGAATGAGCACTGAATTAATCCGACGCCTTGCCTGCGGCACTGGAGGTTTATTTACTTATTTGTTTTATTTGTTTTCATTTATTGGGTTTCTTACAGCCATATAATTAATCAATCTTTGAAGAAAAGACAATAATTGATGCACAGAGTTTTGGGCCAATTACGCGAAAACACATACATACAATCGATAAAAGAATAATAAAAACATGTCCAATAGTGGGTTGTGTGAGTGTGTATCTGTGTGTTATTTATTTATTTATTTACTTTGTTTTGGGAAAAAAATTAAAAGCAAAACGATCTTAAAAATCTTCCACTGAATTTAAAAATTTAATTTAACTTACATTAATAGTTTATTGTGTTATAGCGAATAGTACTCTTCCAGTATTATATTGTTCGGGAATATTCACTGTCTATGTAACATAGTTATTTTGTGGATCAATCTTACTGCCAATAAAAATAATAATAAATGGTTACAAATTATGTTTGAATTCCGCAACGGAGGGACCTAATACGTCCCTGTGCGCGGGGAGCCGCGGGCATAAGACAGGATTCATTGGATGATCCACGAGAAAAGATCGCCCAAAATTAATTTAAAATTAGGTATAGTACCTTTGGACGATTGTTTTATCTAGGTATGCAGTGTGTACATGTTGAGTGTAGGGAAATTGATACAATGATATAGCAGCCAAGGATCGTTGAATTTCCGATAAAGACGAGTGAAAATACGATGGAACGGGACATGATAATGGTAGATAATGAAGAAACATCAACTATGATTAGGGGAGTACCCGATAGATTGTGGTTACGGTTGATCAAACGACAATATGGACTGAACTTAGAAATTAAATATTAAAAATTAATTATCGCGCTTGTGAAGCGAGTTCAAATCGTCCGAAGCCACTGAGTCCGTCTCCAAACAGGCACAGGGACGGAGACAGAGACGGCAACAGGAGGTGGGATCAACTGACATATCCGAGAGAAGATACGGTTTTTTTTTTGCCAAATTGAATCTTAGGAACAAAGATTTAGGTTTCAAGGGAAGTAGAATATTGAAAATCCTGGAAACACACGACTTAGGACCTTTTCCCGCTAGGGGGGTTTTAAAATGTCAAGACGCAGCAGATTTCGGGCAGTTGGTGTGAACGTCTACGGGGCGTGAAATCCGCGTCGGTTGTTTTTTTTGAGTGAAAGTTACCGTCGACTTAGAGTGTCCCAGTGGTTATAGTGAAAATTATAGTTTAATTTCAAGTGAAAGTGGTGTACGGGTAAATATACTCTTCGACATTGCTCACGATAAAAGAAA
>JADDOH010001724.1:0-14808 GCA_016648135.1 Agrypnia vestita | reverse complement strand
TTACAAAAACTATTTTTTTATATGTATAAATTTTTTTTTATCGCTTATTTCGGTACGCCTGTTACCATCACACCATGGTAACGGGGCTGTCCCGTTGTTCATTTCCAAAATTCGTTTTGAAAATTCACATGTTACAAAAACTATTTTTTTTATGTATAAGAGTTTTCTATCACTTTTTTCGGTACGCCTGTTACCATCACACCATGGTAACGGGGCTGTCCCGTTGTTCATTTCCAAAATTCGTTTTGAAAATTCACATGTTACAAAACTATTTTTTATATGTATAATTTTTTTTTATCGCTTATTTCGGTACGCCTGTTACCATCACACCATGGTAACGGGGCTGTCCCGTTGTTCATTTCCAAAAATTCGTTTTGGAAATTCACATGTTACAAAAACTATTTTTTTTATATATATGAGATTTTTTTATCACTTATTCCAGTACGCCTGTTACCATTATACCATGGTAACGGGACTGTCACTGTTCACCTGAACCTGTGATGACAAAACTTTTTTGTAAGGATCACGTAGGCTTTGACGCGAAGCGGAGTCGCGTGACACCCCTACAGAATGTTCATCACAAGCCATGTCTTGTATTGAGCCTTGTATGGACCTGATGAGTCAAAATTAGGTCAGCCAGGGTGACGACCCTGAGGTGCTTCGACCTATCCGGGAGTCTGGCCGGTTTGTACCGGCGCTAATGAACACGATAGGTGGTCTTCACACCTGATAATTAATTGAAGTTGGTATTATAAAAAGGGGACTGGTTCCTAGGGCGACTTGGCCAGTGTCCCGACTACTGAAGCATAGATGGCCGACTACTGGCAAAAAGGCCATTTTTTATAAAAATATTATTTTTAATTTAACCCGGCGAACAATTCCGCCTACTAGAACCTTGTAACGTTGACAAATCTGCCGTATAGAGCCTACCACTCACATATTACGATAATTTCCATGTTTTTTTTTTAAACACTGACAATCCGTACTCTGTCATGGAGTATCCTCACTCAATGTTGAACTAAGGGTTTACAAACAAGATCCTTGGTGGTACACCGTAAGGCCTGGATTCCCTATATAATTATTAATTTACCAATGAATCCTTTTTTTTGTTTGTTTTTTTTTTATACTACATGATAAGGGAATGTGTAATGCTTCCTTTTAGACAGAAAGGAAGTATTACTATTCTGTCATAACAAAATAAATATAAATAAGTAAATATTATATATTCCGTCATAACCATAATAATACACGAAATCGCACACGCCGAGCGAGGCGGCCGGAGCCAGGGCGCGAAGGTTATACACACAGGCTTACGAGTCACACACACTATGATAGTATCCCTGTCAACCGCCCTCGCGGGGCCTCCGAGCAGGAGACGGAAGGCGTGCCGTGACGGACCGCGCTGCCATACTCTTGGAGCGACTGTACCGGCGCGCGATACCCCCCCCCGCACCCTCTTCCGCTAGCCTTCCGCGCTAATATAGGATAGCCCCGCGCCCGGCAGGCAGTCTTCACCAGTCATCATCCGGGGACCGAGCTCTGAGGTGCGTCAGCTACGCCGCCCGCCCTAAGCAAATTACAGTCGCCATTTGCATAAAAGTTACGGTGTCGGAATTGTTCGTTGTTAATTTTCAAATGTGAGCCAATAACATACCTCTCGCCGTGTTACAAAGCTAAACAGTGTGTTCAAACGATTTAAACGCAAATAATATACTTCCCGCCGTGTTATAAAGTTAAACAGTGTGTTCAACTAGTTTAAACGCATATAGTAACGAGTTCGTCGTGTGAGACAATGTCGGTCTCGCAATAAATACATTATAATAATCGTTCTCTATGTTTTATAAACGACTAAGGGTGAAGTAGACCAAAGTTAAAAAAAAGTTCATCGCAAGCGCCTTGAGCGCCCTTTTCTAAAAATATAATACATTACTATTGGCGTCATGAACATTCCCCGCCAACAAGGGGTATAATAAAAACAATCGTTTTCGTGCCCTATTAAACAACGCCTGTTCTTTTAACTTTTAATAAAAATACCGTGCTCTTGGACTTCATAAGATTCAGCCGTCATTGGCGTCTTCTTGTTTAAAATCGTCATAAACTTCGGCCGCTCCGCTCGGGCATTCCGACCGATCAGCTGACGGAAGACAACCGTCCGCCGCCTCCTACAGCTGGTCAGGGCTGCCACCCTTGCTAAAGGTGGTCGATCCACTCCATACTCCGAAGAAAAATTACAGGTTTCGAGTGTTTGTTTATATCTATACATAATTTACAGGAGCCAATTATGGCTAATCTCTAACATTCGCAAACTATTTACAAAAAGTTATCAAAAGGATAACCAAGTGACATTAATCGAACTCAAGTGATGTAACTTTTAAAATAGGAAACATAAAGTCTGTTCCAATCCCTGTTCATACTTACCCTTATATCCCATGAGCCTCTACTGGGCCGACCTCTGGAAGCTTAACTATATGTAAATTAATATTCTGTAGTGGACCCGACTGAGATTAAATTTCGTTATAGTGATCAGGTTAAAAACATCTTAAAGAACAAAAAACCTTAGAAGAGGTTCAAGAGTTTGTTAGTGTTTATACTTAATCTCCTTATGAGAGCTCCCACTCAACCTCCATTTGGTAATAAACAAATATTTTTTATTTATATATAAAATTATAAAGGAGCATCAATTTTGACTTTAGTAGCCACCAGGGTTATACTGGAAAATTCGGCGCTGTGTTTTCTTAAACCTTTTACTATTGTATTTCATTGTCCCGTATGAAACCACGTTTATAAATTGTATAACATACTGTAGAATTTGTGCCTTATGAACTATTCTCTGTGTACTGAATTGACTGGATACCATCTCATTGTAATAAACCTCATGTAAACCATACTGGCCCTGTTTTTTTTATTTTACTTTCTCCATACTATTCTCCAACCAATCTGAAAGAAAGTAAAGGGGAATGGACCACAACCACTGAGGCTTAGAATCCTGGTAAGATAACCCTGAACGTGGTTGGTCAGTTAGATCGTGTAGAAGCAATTCTGCATATGAGAGAGCAAGTACGTTCTCGGCAACCGCGTTCAGGGGTTTGTTGGTAAATTCGACATTTCACGATTTTGCCAAAAAAATCATCTTTTCGGATGAAGCCCATTTTGATCTTGGCGGGTATGTAAACAAGCAAAATTGTCGCATTTGGGGCACAAAAAACCCGCACGCATACATTGAAAAGCCGGTACACCCAAAACGAGTCACTGTTTGGTGCGGATTTTGGTCCAGAGGCATAATTGGGCCATTTTTCTTTGAAAATGAGCAAGGAGTGGCCGTTACAGTCAATGGCGATCGTTATCGGGCCATGTTGAACGAATTTTTGTTCACAAAAATTGAAGAGGAGGATATTGGCAACATTTGGTTTCAACAGGACGGCGCTACGTGCCACACAGCCGAAGCTACACTCGATGTTTTGCGCCCTGTTTTTGAAGATCGCATTATCAGCCGCAGAGCTGATGTCGTTTGGCCACCTCGGAGCTGCGATTTGACACCGTTGGACTATTATTTGTGGGGTGCCCTCAAAGATAAATGTTACGCCGACAAGCCAGAGACAATTGACGCTTTAAAGGACAATATTCGTGAAGCCATTGGTGAAATACAGCTGCACACAATCGATAATGTGCTTAAAAATTGGACCGATCGTGTAGGCTACTGCATGGCCAGCCGAGGCAGCCATTTGAATGAAATTATGTTTCACTATTAACCGGAAGGATTGTACTTTCAAATAAAAAAAGAAATTTGAGAAAATATTCAGTAGTTTTTTTTTTATAGCATTTTCAAAAAAAAAAGTTATTTGGCGGACCCTTTACTTATTCTTTAGGAACTAGCATGTAAAAAAGTAACCCATAAAAACCAAGTTTTTATTTTACTCCCTTTCTTTGTAAAATATAACAAAAATTAAAGACGAATTAAAACATATAACATAACACTAAACTTACAGTAATTTAATATATTTCTAAAACGTCAGATGTTTTGAGCTTTGATAAGACACTTCATGCTTTGAAGATTAAATTCTAAAAACATTTGTCAGTCAATTTAGATTTACGACATTCGTAGTGAAGTACCTATTATGTATACCGACGGAGTAATTCAAATTCAGAAAATATTTCGCGACGTTATCGGGCAGTCGTTGCTAATCAAACTTTTCTAATGATTCCAATTTGAAAAAACCAATAAAATTTCTAAACATCAGAAATTATACTATAATTATTAATTTTTTTAACGAAAATTTGATAGATCTTCTTAATCGTCGCCACGAGTCTACTTGCCAAGTTTCAGCTCGATTGGATCACGGGAAAAGGGTCTAAAATCGATCCAAAGTTTTTTTGACGGCAAGCCGGCAAGCAAGCAGACGCCACGAGTTAATATAAAGGGAGTAAAAATACCTTCAGTTTTGACGGGTTACAGCTAGTACCTACACCAAGATACGTTTTAGGTATTACGTGCAATGAAATATTCATAGGTAAACCCATTATTCAGTCAACAATTTACATGTACAAGGCTTTCACAAGTGATATTTTTTTAACACGATATGGTAGGAGTGGAAGGTGGAAGGAACTGCAAGTAGTCGTGGATTGTTCAGCATTCTACAAGTTTTACGATACATTAGAAAATTCGGATCATTCGATCGACAGTCGATCATTCTCGAAGTCTCGTGTAAAGAAAGAATAGCAAAAACTTTACAGGCGGATGCCTGCCTTGATAATGAGTTGAAAATGTTCAGGCAACCGTGACCTTATATCAATAGTTATGGAGATATGCAATATCAAATTTTGCATTTTTGTTTTCAATATTTCTGACTTATTTTTTGGAAAAGTTTAATTACCATTATAATAACTTTTATCAATTATGAAAAATCCTTCGTGTGTCGTTATAAAAAAAAGAAATTTTTTGATATTATTTTTCGGGTTTATTGCTTAATAAATAATAATTAATAAAATACACATACATATGACGTGAGAACATTCAAAATCAAAATGTTTAACATTTCGATAGTGGCACCATATAATAAAAATTGAATAATTCAATTCAAAATATCGCTGACTTATCATATTTCAAAAATAAATCGATTTTTTTTTCATTCAATACACAACAAATTGGCAATTAGATTTTAAACAATGTGATATATCAACAGTATGGTAGTAAAATAGAATGTGAACTTATAAATAATTTAAATTTGACCAATAAGAAGTCAGCGGAATTTCAAATTATATAATTCATTTTCACCAAAATTATTTAAATGAGTATTGCTTGTGGTCTAGAAATGTTAATAGGGTCCTGAGGAGTGTCCCCCGTTGGATCCTGAATAGCCATTTCCGGCTCCTCCGTTAGCTGGACCTCTTCCGTATCCGTTTCCTGCTCCCGTATCCTCATACCTGATCTTGGGTCTGTATCCTTGCTCGTCAGCCTCGTATGTGACGATCTAGAAAAAAAAACGAAATTAGCAAATGCGTAAAATAGAAGCCACAGGACACTTATACGTGGCAAAGTACAATTGATTAATAAATAACCTGCCTCATGTAAAGAGGATAGAATGCCATGGTCTCCTGTATCGCTTTTGGCTCGATCCCTTTCATACATACATCTTATTATGTTAATTGTTGAAGCTTCTGTAAGAAACTACATGATCATGACAGATCTTTTACGAACAATCAATTCAGCACTCGTTTCACATACTTTCATTACCGTCCTCTCCTCTCTTCGTTATTCACTTTATTACGTTACTTATTATTTATTCAGATATAGATTTATCACACATACATTAAATATAGCAAAAAATAATAATTTCTGAATGTCGGTTCGTGACTTCCTTTCCAATAGCTGATCACATTCCGTTTTCAACATTTTTATTAAATAAAATTAAAACATTGACTCTATGCTTCTTGAATAAGTTTTTTTATAATATTACAATCTAATTAAAATTAAAACTAAGAAGTGTATCCATTACTGTATCACACATGTCATTGGTACCTATTAATCATTAATCAATAAATATAATTCTCTATGTAATAACGTATGTCACTTACGCTATATATAATGAGGTATAAAAAGCAAAAAAAATCACTCATTCTTGATTTAACAATGTTCATCATTAACGTTATCAAGACGCTACGCTATTCTAGATAGCGCTGTTATCACAGCCTTAACTGGCAGCCAAAATATATAGCAAAAGAAGTACAGATTGATTTTGCGTGTAAGATCGCAGAATTTAATCGATTTTTTATTGTTTTATTTAATAAATACTAATTGGCAAACGTCAACCATGGCTTTTAAATTTAAATTATGACCAAAAAATTTTTGTCATTTTACTTATCTGTTTTTTTGTATCTATTGATTATTTATAAGGATATCTTCTAAAATAATACATTATATATTGATGAAGGTTTTTTCAAGTAAAACAAGACTTGGTAGAACTTATTGGGAAGTCCAGGACTGGAGAGAAACGACGCAAAATGCAGACCAATGAGGAGGCCAAGATCTATCAGGGGTTGAAAAGTCAATAGTGATGTTGATGATGAATTTATGGACACATGTTATTATAGTAATATTTAAATAAGTTTTGATAAATTATTTTGATACTAATCTGCTAAATTATAAACCCTTTAGCTAGCAATTACGCATTGGTTGGAAAAATGACATAATACAATCCTTCATAAAACTTGGAAATTAATGAATATGTCCGAAGAATACAACAGAGAGATATTTAAGGTGTTTTACCTGTTTCCTGCCATCGGGAAGAAGGACGTAGTATTCTCCCTCAGCCCTGTCTCCCTGTCTGGACTCCTTGTGACCGAAGTCGTTGCCTGACTCCTGGTCTTGCACCATGTATTCGAAGTTGTAGTTGGCTGGCTCCTGAAAGACAGAACAATATAATTTATATTGCTGTTTCAAGGATAGTTTTTAGGATATTTCAGAATACAATAAATTCTTATCTAAAAAATGTAGGAAAAAGTGTAAAGGAAAATGTGTATTATATAAAGAAAAAGTCAAGCCGTAAACCTCGGACAAAATATAAAAAAAATGTTTTTAAATATATTTGCAGGCAATTTTAATAGCTAATATAATTGCTAATACTCCTTAAAAGATAATGTTATAAGTTGAATTAGAATGCTTGAATGGATTATTTGAAAAGCTTTTTTTAAAATGGATTCCATTTTTGATGTATACATATCTTACCACATACTCCCTCTTCCTGAAAAAATATCATAGTAATCTTAGGAAGTATTTTATATAAAGAATAAGGCCGTTCACATAACCATGGTGACTTCATATTTAATTCAGAATATTTGTGAAATTCTCAATCTTGAGTTGAGTTATCAAATGTGTCCAAAAATAAAAAATAGATTAAACGGTTAATTCTGGCGTCCCCTAGCGGCAGTAACACAAAGTAATTTGTGCAACCGTACCAGAAAAATTGGATTGATTTAATAAATGTTAAACAATAAATGTACAATAAATGTTAAACAACTAATAAATGAGACTTACAGATAAGGTCGATATATTCACGGAAATATACAAGGCGGCTATAGCGTAATTGAATAACGCACCTGCCTCGGATAGGAGGAGATCCGTGGTTCGTATCCCGGTAGCAGCCAAATATTTTTTCGTGGATTTGATTTTTCTGTATGTCTTTCTAAGTGATTAATTAATTTGGTTTTAGAAATTCACATGTTCTAAAAAACTTGAACTCTCACCTCCCCACTGGTAAATAACCTATTCATGAATTTATTATCTACAGTCCACCTACATAAAATTAAGGATTTAATAAATAATAGCAAGTATCCACCTTCTCAAAGTAGAACGGCAAGGAAACGTTTTCTAGCAAATAAAATTTTAAAACATGAAAATTAATTCAGTATATTGTATTTTGCTTTCAAATCAAGGTGCGATATAGTGATGGTGTTTTAATCGATCACGCATTAACAGTTATTTGAAAATTATTGATAAAATCAAACACAAATCTCACATAACAGTACTACGTGTAACCGGTTAAAATATCGATTTGACCATCACTAGTAAAATTTAATGTTGAAAATGAGTGATAACTTACATTGTACTGTTCATCATTGTGTCCCTGGCCACCATAGCCCTGGTTGGAAGGAGCTCCGTAGTTCTGGGAGGGCCTGGGTGCACCATAGTTTTGGGAAGGCCTATAAAGAAAATAATTCATAAAATAATGAAAAAGATTAAATCGAACAGTAAAATATGTGAACTTTTTAAAAATAAATCCTAACACCTATAAAACAATAAGTTATTTGAGTGAGTTATTATTATAATGTACAGATACGATTTTCTACGGTTATTTATTTTACATAAAGTAGTGAATAGGTAAATATATACAGAGTAGATACCTGCCTTGATTGAAGGTTTGAAAATGTTCGAGTAACCCATCAATAGTTAAGGAGATATGCGACATCAAAATATGGATTTTTTTTATTTTTCTGACTTGTTTTTTGCAAAACTATCATTATAGTAACTTATGACTTATATGAAAAATTTATTCCCTTTAATACAAGTCAAATAAAATTATAAAAACCTTCCAATTCCAATTGGAAGTTTTTCAGGGTTTTTATTATTTAATTTAACTTTTATTGAAACAAAGGAATTTTTCGTAATCGATATAATAAGCTGTAATAATAATTATGTAACTTTTTGTAAAAAAATGAATCGGAAATCTTGAAAAAAAAATTGCAGACTTTGATATTGCATAAATCCATAACTATTGATATAAGGTTATAGTTGCCTGAACATTTTCGATTCATAATCGTGGCAGGAGTCTAGCTGTAGTTTTCAGAGTAGCTTGTTGGTCTTGTGGTTAGGACTTTCGCCTCGTGATCCAAAGGTCGCAAGTTCGAATCTCACTCCAGGCAAGCAAGTTAGTCCTTTTTACATAGCACAAGCGTTTAGCTTAAGGGGGGGTAAGGTTTTTAACTTTTTTTTTTGCATTTTATTTTTAATTTTTTAAATGAATGTATAATATTGCAAGAATATTGTGTCAAAATTTCAAGTCAATCGGAGCAAAATTGACGAAATTATAAACATTTGAGCGATACTCAGACTGATTTTCTATACCTGCTCGGGCAGCTAAGAGACGCGCTCACCTGAGGACTACCTGACGTACTATTGTATTGGAAGAGTTTTGCGTAGACAAGGACAAAAAGATGCTGATGATGAAAGCTCTTTGCTGTGTGATCATGGCATCGACGATTATGTGTAAGTATGAAATAAGTGTTGAGTTTTATTTTGAATTTTACAGTGTGCAAAACTTTAAAGCGTTTTCCCCACATCTCACGTTTTCAATGTCGGTGTCCATCATAACTTCAAAACTACTGCACCGATCCTTTTGAAATTTTGAACACTATTTCTGTACATAATTTACTAGGTACCGCTGGAGACTTTTTTTCAAATATGTTATTAATTTTTATTTTTTAATAACAAATTAGTCGATATTATTCGCAAAAAATCGCGTTTTTCCCTTCAAAGTGTTCCAAAAAATTGAAATATTGAAATTTCAAAAAACCCTCCCAGCGTTACCTGGGAAAACTTATTATTTAACGAATGAACTTTGATTTTTTGATTTCAGATCCAGTTATGATGGACACCGCAATTCTACTTTTTTCCGAGATACGTCCGAATAATTGCTGCCGTTGCCGTATTTTTGAATATTTCTTCTTGAAAATTTTACACAATATTCTTAAAATGTCATACTTTAATGTACCATTAGTTTTAATAAAGAGATTTTAACTGTGCCGTCACAAAAAATTCACAAAAACATGCCTTTTTTTGTACGAATTAACCTTACCCCCCCCTTAATTTGAAAATAGTAAGAATATTGATGTGACACGAATTCCGTGTTCGCATCTCTATTTTTTTATAAAAAAATGTAGTTCTTGCATTAAGCCATCTTTTTATGGGTGACGTTTCCTTTACTTACTTACAGGCTTCAAACATTGTGTACATATATTTTGTAGACTCGCTCCGCTGCACTACACATCGGGTACTAATAGATCACCGCCTATCAATACTCACACTAGCACAATCGACCTCAACTCTTACGAGAATGCACGTTTACATACCTGAAGGCTTGTCCCTGGGAGCCGCCGCCGGGGGCTCCATACTGGTTGGACGGGGCGCTAGGGGCTCCGTATTGCGAGGAGGGGGAGTTCTGGCCAGGGGGTAGGTACCTGTTTACTGGAGGCTCTGCGCCGCACACTGCGGCGAGGGTGACGATAAGGGCGCAATATACCTAAAATATAATTTGGTTTATTTTATTCTATATTTTTGAAGTTACGCTTCTTTGGGCGCGTTTACAGCGAAATATCAGGATGCGCATGAATCATGAAACGAAATATTTTCACACCGTAAAGACACGACTCACCAATCAAAAGCTAAGATGGCGATTTTCTGAGTATATATACTTAAATACCTATAAGTATATATATATATATATTTTTCACTTTTTTTTTTAATTTTTTTTTTTTTTATTAATTAGAGACACTAACAGGATAATAGGTACACGATACTCTGATAATAAACATATGTACAGTGAAGACTATGCCCATTATCCCAATTACAAGTGTCTTCGGCATGCTCTAGTAACATGTATTTTTGCCGTATTTTTTTATATACATATAACACCCTGACGATGGAAAGATATTTCCGAAACATGTAGGTGAAATATTAATATATAAGTAGATATATACAAATAAAATAATCAATATTTTTTTAACCAATAGTAATTCTTTTAAGTGACAACATCAAATTATTTAATAATGATATTACGAAAATTGCGTATGTTTCGAGTACTGTTGTTGTATTCATAACATAATTTTCATCAAATTCATATAGCGTTATTATGGTGATTGAATTAGGCAGTTACCGTTTAATTTTTTTTTATGCAAAATACAATTCATTACGAGGTTACCTTATCTGTTGATGGTAAACTGATTGGTGGAAATTGGTGGAAACTGGAATATAGGTGGGCAGAATGCGCATGCGCATCCTGTCCAGCTTTATTTCAATGCAAGGTATACAACGCGTTTATTACCTTTCTACTCGTATTTCCGATAAAAATCGTGTATCGACAGTTCAGTGATCCCGTCTTGAAAATGTAAACATAGTTTTGTGATATAAACAACCATACCAATATCACAAAATTATGTTCATTAGAATAAGATTATAAATTGGGTCGAATAGGTGGTTTGGTCATGTTGAATGAATGAATGAGTGGATGTATGAAAGATATATGTGTGTATCAGAAATTAAAGTCGGCCGCAAAAGGCTTGGCACGACTAGATAAACTAGATAGTGGAAGATTGAAGCTTGAATCAATTAATGTGGATGAGGTGAGTGTTGGATGAGAGGAAAGAAAAGTGTGGTGTTCTACCTTCCACGTTACTTTTGTTTGTTTTATTTTCGAATAATGGGAATCTTTGCAGTGTTAATAAAACTATAATTATTAAATAAAAAAATTCCAAAAATGTTAGTATGAATTAATATATTTATAAAGTAAAAAATGTGGCCCTATTTGAAATGCTGGATTCATTAATTGTTATATGATAAGGTTCTCATCCTTGATATTACAGGAGTGTATTAAAATATAAAATGAAAAATATAGTTTTACCTTCATTTTGGCGATATTAATTTATCCAAAATAGCTGGAATAAAAAAGACACATATTAGTACTGCAGTCAATTAATTAAATGAAAAATGATACCACTACTCTATAAAGAATTTGTCTGCATATGTTTATAAAGAAATCAGATAAATGAATATCAACATTTTACATTAATTAAAAATAATCGAATTTCTCAATACCGTGGCATACCTACATATCTTAACCAACCGTAATATACTAAATTCACTGTACTATGAAATATCTATATTTAAATACAATACTTAAAGCTTCTTCTTGTGCTTCTGTAGTCAGCTTTGTAATTTTTGTTTTCAAAAATAGAATGTATGAATTACAAATTTCAAAATATAATATATAAAAAAAGTAATTTCATTATGTATTTCAAAATATGTTTCCTATTATTTTATTTTTCGTAATGCTCTCACCCATACAATTTTATTTTATGTATGTGGGTGATAGTGCATGTATAATTTTTTAATCGCGTTTGAGAATCAAAATATATCAAATAAATAAAAAATAATTAAATAAAATAAAACAAAATAAAAAAATACGCGTAAATTCAGTCAGATCAACACCGATTTACAAAAAAGAAAAACTTGGAAAAATTGGTGTATTATTTATGAATTAAACTAAATGACCCATGTCAATAAATAATATCGTACTGTTGGTCGGTATATGTACGAAACTCAAAATCAAAATCAAAAATCAAATTGTCCACCGATTCCACTTTTTGAGGTTTATATATTTATCCCAAAAGCCACGAATTGTATATGAAAAGGAATTTAATTTGGTCAGTCACTATGATCGGAGACTTACTCGTTTCGCACAAAGCTTACAATATTTATTATTTGACTGACTTATTCATGCAAAATTTTGCATATTTTGCTCTCCCTTCACCGTGAATGAATTGAAGCACACAGACACACACAAACACACATAAATTTATCCGTATATGTAAAAGATTACTAAATTTAACACAATGCATACAGAAAAATTGCAACGATATTATTAAGAAATAAAGATAGCGACGCAATATCTCACCGGAAATTGAATACTAAAACAGAATTTAATTGACTGCAATATGAAGAGATGTTCTTATCTGAAGATAAGATGAGTCTGTGATGCTCCTTTGGATGATCATCTGCTCTTATATACCTCTCACCGAGATGCTGAGATGGTACATTTGCGAAATCAGATCATTTTTTAATGGATTCCGATAGTGGAGGAGATTGGAGATGCCACTGTGTGAGGACATAAGGAATTGTAGGCTTTACTGAAGGCCATTCTGATTACGGATCGAATTTATTTAATAGTTTTTGATAAATACATAAAATAGGTAAAAGTAAAATACGCAATTAGTGGCAGACATTTGAGTATTCAAATAAATTTTATTTTAATAAAGAAAGGTCTTCTTTAAACTGCCCTCCCCTCTAAAAATTAAAAAAGGTCAGTTTCAAAAACACCACAACAAAATCATTTGGTAAAAAGTCGGTAAAAACGTTACATAAAAATTTTATTTTATTTAGACGTCTTTGTATTTTCTTCTTCTCTGTATTCTCGATGAAGGCAGTTATTATCGTGGTTCTTTGTCCTTCTCTAGTAGTTGTTCATCGTAGTTTTATTTGCTGCAGGCTTTAAATGGTTAAAATTCAGAAACTTAAGAAATAGACACGTACCCACGTGTCTACTTCTCATATTTTTTTATTATTTATTTTATTTATTAATTAACGCCCTATAGGGCTTTTACAACAGATACGTAGAGTGTACATTAACAGAATATATAGTTTAAAGAAAAAAATAATAATAGCATGTAAACATAATAATGACAAAGTGGAAAGAAAATACTTAAAATACAGATACAAACGTATAAAGATAAATATAATATAAAGTAAAAAGCAAGTATATAAAAAGCAGAAGCATAAGACAACCATAATAAAACATAAATTTAAAAACAAAAAAAAGTAATAATGTAAAGTTAAAAGATATAGCACAAGCTTTGAAAGTCATAATATAATAAAAAATATACATACAAATACAAATCAATTATTTAAGTCCAATTCGATACTAGTATACTTTTATACTAGTAATCTTTCAATATATATAATGCTCAATATAAGATACTAGATACCTACTCTCTACCTGTATTAATTTGAAAATATTTATTCCTATATTTATTGACAGACCTCTTCATCACTGCTGCTTCAAAATAATGACTAATTTATTGTATCGTCCGACGCATTTGAAATATTTAAGGAACTTGCTGTTAGCCGTCAAAAATCAAGGAACATTGGAACTCGTCTTTGTTAAGCCCTAGTATATGTTTATAATATCTTTTTGAAGGTCCTCGGAGAGGCGGAGGTAACAACATACGTTGAGCGGCCGGTTTGGGTTTGGTGGCCTGGGGTTCAAGCCCCATCTCCAGCCGTTAAATTTTTTTTTAACTGTGAATTCGAACAAAATTACGAACATTACATGAAGTTACGGACTGACAGACAGACAGACAGACATATGGACATACAGATAACGAAATTATTATGTTTAATATGAGGAGTCCAAACCTGTACATAGTCTTAATTTGTGTGATAATATTATTGACCAATTTAGACTTCGAAAGAAAATATCCTATTAAGCTACAATATTACAAATTCTGTTTTAACAAAATTTAATATATTTTTAGATATTTTAATTTGGTGTTTATTCATTAAATCGACAGATATTACCAAAATTATTTGCAAAAGGATTAGAAATGAAAGAGATGTTTTTCCTTTCAGCCTTTATTGTCAAAGTAAAACAATAGATAAAACATAACTAAAACAAATGCCATCATTCTTTCTCGAGTCTACATAGATGTCGCCCTCGGGCGAATTAATAACAAATACCGTAAACAAATGCATACACAGTTGTTACCCTAAAATAGGTAGTTTGTTAAATAGTTTTTTAATTATGTACTGTTTGTTCCGGTCTCCGTGATTTTTTTTTTGTATGCCAAAGAAGGATAGCTTCTAGCGCGCGTACCTACATAAGTATACGCAGTAGGGATGGGTCGTCCACGTCCGTCCATCGACGAGACGATCAACTAGTTGAATTCGTCAACTAGTTGATCTATTTTCAACTTTATAGATAAAAA